>JAQMYJ010000018.1:2058352-2078456 GCA_030014305.1 Clarias laeviceps | reverse complement strand
TCTGACTTTCTACAGACTCTTTAAAAGGTTCCTCATATGAAAAGGACAAGCTGAAGCACTCTCAAGCAGTCAAGTGGACCTCAGCTTTTAGGAACTATGGAAAATGTCTACAGAAACAGTTTTATTCTAATTCTTTTGAAACACATCACTAATACCTTTGTCGGCACTGAGCTGGAGCTGGATAAGGACATCCTGGACGGAGCTCAGACGTTGTGGGTGGTTCAAGTGTCGTTAAATTGCAGTGGGTCACGAGGGGCTTTCAGAAGCGTGGACGATGAGGCAGTTGAGGTACACCCGGCCGTGATTCAGCGCCAACCTCTGCTGAGGTCATTAATTCCAGGTCACAGCCCAGTGTGTCGATGGCTTTCATATCGAGTCGGTTAGCTGCTTCATTTTTGTGTGTTAGTCTCTGAGTGGAAGTCATTTTGTGAAGTATTTTTCCAAAGGGACATTTTCTTCCTACTTTGCATGGAAATGGCTAAAGTTATTTATTTCATTAAGTTTTTCATGTATTTTTTTTATTTTCGCTTCTTTTACTGCAGCACTGGTGAATTCGCACTTTTTACTGGCTAGCTTCTTTAAGGAGAAATGTGTTTTATGTAACTTTTATGTAACTATGCACTTTGTAACAGTCAGAGGTAAAGCTGTAACTTTTTGTAAAGATTTTCATAGGAGCTTCTTTTACATAAACAACAAGCTGGAAAAAAAAACACAAAAAACAGAGGCTGGTGAGGGTACGACATTTATAGCTGCTATAGCTTGCATAAGAAAAGGAAAGGTGTTGCGCAACCTTAAAATTAGCTACAAACAGATAACTGTAAAATATAATTGATAGAAAGTTGCTGTGATGGAAGGGAGTTTTTTTCTGATAACATCACCCACATGGAGTGTTTTATTCCTTACATATGATTCTACTGATTGTAGAACTGTTCAAACAAAAGTGGGCCCAGCATCCACCCTGTACTTAAGGTTCTTAATGGTTCAGTCTATTCTTATTAGGGTTTCAACATGAGTCTGAAGAGACAATAAGGAATTAAAAGACTAGAGAAATTAAATCTGCCCAGGTTTGTTGCCTCAGTCTGGGTCTAGAGAACCTAAAATATTCCTGCTTTAACATTTTGAAAAGTTTGCAGATACCTTTCCTTGTCAAATTATTTGTGTTGCCTTTGCACCACGCCGTCCACCGACCTGCCTCTATGTCCTCCTCAGAGCGTCTAGCTCTTCTTCAAGCCCGTCGATGAGTCACGGTGAACAAACCCTCGCCCAGACAAACACTGATTCACAGCGACTGAAGCCAGTGACACACCGTCAAGCTGGATGCCTGGCTACTACCCATCATCCCTCAGGAGCGCTCTCCATGCGTGGTCAAGGGCCGATGGAATCCGGAGTGAAGTTTTTAGAACACAAAAGGTAGGCACTGACAGATATAAAGCTAACAGCTGGGCCTGTTAGGGTGGATGGAGAGCGAGCAGAGCTTCCTGCTGTCTCCTCATGGCATCCTACATCCTGCTTAGAGGCGCCAGAGGAATGCAGGGGACATGTCTGCTTCCTGTCACCTTCCAGCGTGCATTATGGGTATGGAAAAGGTATCGCGATGAGTCAAAATTAAAAGCCATCAAATGTGGGTTTGGAACACATCAAGGTTTCCGGACGTTGCGGCTTGGGAATGTCATGTCGCTTATTTGAATAGAAATACGGCATAGTCTGAGGACATCTTTATCGTCTGGGTTTCGCCATAAAGACCTTCGTTCTTCAGAGATGAAAGTAAAAACACATGCATTACTACATGTATGCGCGAAAAAAAGAGCATTGTGCATGGAATAAAAAGGAGTGCAGTGTGTTTCAGCCAGACCTTTGATCAAGAAAGATATCATCGGTGGGAAAGCAGCGAGCTTTTAGCCGCCAACAAGCAGCTGTTTCATGTCAGAGGAACCCAGGGTTAAAGGTTCCAGAGCTACAAGGTCTGCAGAGCGTCCGTAGCTCTTGTGTGGGGAAAAAAAATGAAACACACAAATATAAATTAAACAACAGAGGAACTGACCTGGTAATCCGTTAATAAATAAATAACGAAGGAGAAATATTCTCACCTCGGGAGAGGATCGTGTCACCGAGAGTGAAGCGAAGAATAAATTACAGCACCATGGGATTCTTTTTATTCGACTCATTAGCCTGTGCTATTATTAGGCCACCATTAACATCTGCTCATGTCATGTGTTTAAGCTTTGATGTAATGCGAAACCCTGTAACTTACGACTTATTAATTTTGCATCAACGTTCAAGTTCACGAGAATATCGCCTCAACCAGGTGGCTCTGAGACGTGGATATTGTTATTCGTGACACACTTAGCGTGCTATACATCACAGCTGGAAGGAAATAAGCTTCGCTAATGGGTTTGTGGAAAACTTTCTGGAATAAAAGAAAAGTTCCAGGCATGGACTGAAAGGTGTTTTAACCAACAATGCTTATTTGTTTGCGGTTAACATACATGAACAGCTGTTGCTTTGTGCGGTAATTGCAAATTTCAAAAATTAAAATGATGTTCATGAAATATTTTTCAAAATCAAAAGTACAAAATGATTATGTGATTAAAAATAAGATTTTTCCATATACAGTATATTGGCCCGAGACGGTAGACAAACACGTCTCTACATTTGTTTAATCTAAATTTTAATTGAGCATTTAAGCATTTATATCACATCATATGTTAAATGATGATTTTTTTATTTTGTGATAATACTAATATGTTTCACTCTATAACGTTAAACAGTAATCTGTACAATTCCTTTAAGACGTTAATCTGAATCTGCCTTCCAGTTTGTTTAATCATAGTGTTTTTTTTGTTTGTTTGTTTACATAAACCAATCATAATTGTGCATTTTCAAAAAATGAAAAATAAAGTGAAACATCATTATTTCTAATTTCCTAATTCCAAGCTTATTCATTTTGAGTAGAACTTTCATAAACTTTTTTTTGTTTTATTTCCTGCACAGTTTGTTATTATATTATTGCTTTACTATATATTATGTCCAAATTTTTATTAACATTCAAGTTATGATCAGCCATACCATAAAAATTAACATTAAAACAGGTTAGGTTAGGTTTTGGGTTCCCCTTGTGCCACTGGGGTGAATCTGGCCTCCCTTGGGTCGTGGCTCAGCAGAGCATCTGGGGGTTTGCCGAGATGTCTGGCACAAGGACGTTGATGGCAGGTCCTTTGGGTGCATCCATGGATTGGACTTGTTTGTCACACTGGCTTAAATTAGTCTAGATCTGGGGAGATCGCTGCCCTTAGGCTCTTTGCCTGCGGTGCGTAAGGCTGTGGTGCACTGGGTGTTCTGGTGCCTTTCTATCGTGGTTAAAATTAATTTATTTCCAAGATTTGTGGTGCATTTGTTTTTTTCTGTGGTGTTTACTGTAATGTGATGGCCTTTGGTGCCCTCGAGTGTGTCTGAGTCCTGGGTGACAATTTCAGTAGCACTGAATTGTCAAAAAAAATAAAAATTTAATCCAGGCCCAGTCGTGCTTTTACATGTTTAACCTTGTTCATGATAATATCATTAACCAACTTGCCAAGTTTTAGCGCAAAATTCCACCTTAGAAACATCCCACATGTATTTTTTTTATATAAATAAACTAAATAAATCTTAGTTTATAGAAGCGTTATGTGTTTTGAAGAAGCATTTAGTGACAAAGTCTTTTACTATAAAGCCATGTTATCCCTGCTATCTGTTATCACCTAAATGAGGATGCGCTCCCTGTCGGTTCCTATCAACGTTTCTTTTCGATTATGATTTATTCATATTTTCTCACACATTTCATACTAAATTCCATAATTTTCTTTTGATTCTGTAAATCCGCTTTGCAACAATGACCGTTGTTAAAAGTGGCATATAAATAAAATTGAATTAAACGTGAAATTGTTCTAATAATAATTTCACAAATTTCAGATTGATTAAGCCTAAGAGTGAAATATATTTTCCAGCCTGTTACACAAGTTGTTATTCTGCTGATTTTCTGCTCATCTCAGACTAAAATCAACTTACTGTAAGGTGCATCGGGTTTATTAGACAGTCCGCTAGAATCTTTATTTATTTAATAGAGGTGTATTAAATAAAGATTAAGCAAAGAATCGAATGAAAAAAAAAAGAAGTGAAAAATAAAGCTCAGGGCTGTAATAAAGACCCGAGCAAGCAGAACTTCCTGAAGAAAAAAAAAAAAAAAACTCTCAAGAAGCATGAAGCAGAAAGATTACAACTCCATATACAGTATATAAATAATCCACAATAAGTACATCAACAGAATAATATTCGCGATAATCTGATCGTATCTTATTTTGCGCCGTTATCGGTACACAGCATACTGTGATATCCTAAATCGGATTAAAAAATAAAATCCAATACGGACCGGGGGTTTAAGCTCAATAATCATTTATTTATAAAAATATATTCTGACAATTTTTCATTTTTTCTACAGAATCGCCTGAGAAAATGATATTTGGATCAGCTTGAATAAAAACACAGCATGAAAACCATAGAAAGTTTCAGGTAATCAAAGCCTCGTGTCACGGCTGTGTGAAGTACAATAGGACAAAGTATACTGTATGAGGAAAGAAATAAAACACACACGGCTGGAGGAAAATAATAAGCAACGGAGTTGTGTGATGAAGAGGAGTTACTCTTATAATACTCGTGTAAAGGGTTTTATTCCTCTTATGCTGCAACAACAACTTGTAACAGTTACAGTAGCTTTTTTTTAATTATTATTATTTATTTTTTTTGGATATACAGTAGGAGCGTTTAATATCGGGGAACGGAGTCAAGACCTGTTGCTATGGAAGTGATAACATACTGTATTGAGATAAGCGCATTAATATGGATCGAATAAGATTTGATTAGACTACTGTACATTAAACTTTGTCATTTCGCAAAGTACATGAACAACCCCAGTGAATTAGATAGATAGATAGATAGATAGATAGATATATAGATAGATAGATAGATAGATGTAATTGCACACTGTACTTTATATCTTACATTCACTCAGAATACACTGGGCTAATGTGAGACCAGAAATTACTAGTGCAATGCTAAGAACGAAAAAAAGACATAGATATATAATTATTTAAGTATATGAATAAAGCATGCAGTATGTCTTTAAGTAATAATCATTAAATAAAAGGCATAAATGAATTATACTAATAAGTGAAATGAAGTGAAATGAAGTGCAACCTTGATGAGTGACAACACTGTAAATAGTAGTCATTGTGCAAAGATGCATGAAGGTGACACTGACTGAGTGTGTGTGTGTGTGTAAAATGCCATAATATCTAAGACTGAGAGTACTGAGCAGACCATGACGCTAGAGTTATTCGGGTAACACTGAGATGTATAGAGCAGAAGAGCCTACAAATGCATATATATGGATGGTCTTATGTACAGGATGTACTGTAGGGATTATAAATAGGATATATGTGGCAAATTTATATACAGTACCGTATTAAAAGAACATTCTTTATGTCATATGTTATAGTTCTGCCTGTGCAGAAAGCAGGTGATATAACTAATGAGTCCGAGCCTAATCTATCTGGCTGAAGAGTTGTGCTAATTATAAAAAAAAAAAGAAACATAAAAAACTGGCTAGGTGAGTTTCTGGAGCCATGGTCTGGGTCACCTCCAGACCTAAAGCCAATAGAAAACTGTTGTACAACGATGAAGAAGGCTGGAGCAGACAAGAAACCTGGAGAAATCTTCTGTACACAAACTCCAGGAAGAGATCAAGCAGGTAAGGACTGAGCAGTGACGCCAGAGGACCATATGAGAATGAGTATGTCATTAGGTGCCACTGTCGCCTCGCACCTCCTGGTCCGGGTCCAGTTCTCGCTTTGGGTCTGTGTGCATGGAGTTTGCATGTTCTTCCTGAACATTTGCTGGGTTTTCTCCGTGTTCTCCGGTTTCCTCTCACAGTTCAACGGCACGCAGATTAGGCTTCCTGTAGTGTGTGAATGAGCGTATGTGTGTGTGTGTGTGTGTGTGTGTGTGTGTGCCCGTGCCCTGTGATGTATTGCCAACCTTTCCAGAGTGTACCCCACCTCATGCCCTAAGTCTCCTGGGATAGGTTCCAGGCCCCCCGCGACCCTGTATACAGGATAAAACAGTATAGACGCTAGGATTTCACTTCTGTTCCAATACTTTTGGCCACCGCGCTATAGTTACAGCACCTGTATAGTAATGCGCTAGAAAGTTCAATTATACAGTATAAAAGTAATGTGTATGGTATAAACCCTTGAAGAATTGCCTTTTCATGGAGATTACTGTAGTTTTACATCAAAATTTAGACAAATGTCATGTTTAATGAAAACGGTGTTGCCATAGCGATATGCGCCCAGGTAATAAAAGAAGAATTGCATTGCGACGGTCCAATACACATGCGACATGATGGAGAACCTTACACCTAACTCTAAACCCACACTTCCTGTATCATCCTGTCCATGACCTCTGACCTTTTCTATAAGAATCATTTTTATCAAAGCTATGAAGGAAACCTTTTTTTTTTATCTTTGTGTTTGTGTGTGTGTGTGTGTGTGTGTGTGTGTGTGTGTGTGATAGATGTTAGCTGGTCATCCTGCCATCGTCCTTCATCAGCTCAGTAGGAGATGAAGTCCATCTCACAGCCACTTAACACACTCACACACACACCTGGGTCTGTTGGCACCTCGTACACATCTCAGGGTGAACACACAGCATGTGTGTGTGTGTGTGTGTGTGTGTGTGTTTGAGGAAGGTGGCAGTGATGAAGCTGATCATCATGGACGAGCCGCACCACACGTCAAGAACCGAAGTTTTAAATCATTTTAAAAGCCCTGCTTTACGTGACGCACGTCTGACGCTTCGGTGAGTTTAGCTCCAGTCCCTCGGGAAGAAGAGGAAAAAAAAAACTGGAGAAATATAGCAGCACGTCAGTCAGCAGGGAGCGCGCAGACGCACAGAGCCAGGGATTAATATAATACTAAACGACTAGGCAGAAGACAGAATAATGAAGCAACTGATAAATCCTGCACTCTGCTTGTATTTTTTTTTTTTTTTTTTTTTGTAATTATTTTATAGACTCGTATTAGGGAAATTGTCTTTGTATTATTTATCAAATAGTTTATCGCTTTTTAATTGCCCCTTTATAGCGTCATTTATCAAATCATTAGTGTCTCCAGTAATAGCTTTATCAAATGATTCTTGCATTTTACATTTTATTATTCAATGTCAATACACCCAGGGTAATAATTAAAAATGAGTACAGAATGAAAAAAAAAAATATAGTAATAATAATGGTAATGCAGTAGTTGTGCCCAAAAGTTTTGGTACCCCGATTAATTTAATTGGGGAAAAATATGTATAAATGGTGGCTTACGGTTCGAGTTTATCACCTCCAGGGTCCAAGATCTCTTTCCGCCTTGGCGTCTGTGTGCATGTCTGTTTGTTACCACAGTTGTAAAATGAGAATAAATATAATTGTCCTCCACCGTCCCTCGTTGGACTTCAAAGGTTCCTATATATAGTACTGTATATATATTATAAATTATATTTCTATATATAATTATTATTTCTATGTTTTTAAATGAAACCAATATAATCACAACCTGGCATAGCTTTGCAAACGTTGTAACTGGTGCTTGTGCAAAAGTTTTGACACCCCACTACACCAGGATTTTACAGTATAAACCCCTTTTCAGCAGCTCGCAAACCCTTTTTTTTCTATTCTTGCTTTTCTTTGGGCCAAGCTTTTGCTTCAGTGTGAGAAACAAAGTGACTGTACAGAATAAAATATTCAAAAATAAAATTAATATCTGCTTATATAGCTCCTATAGATTTGAACTTCTTTTAAATAATAATGAAACATACGTTTAAACGGCACTATTTTACACAATAAATAAAATAAAATACAAATTTCAGTGTTTCAGTTCTGCTTTCATGTTTTAACACAGCACGTATAATCCGAGTGTGTGTTCTCTATCTGTCTCATTTCTAACACAGGTTTGGTCAGAAATGGCCACCAGACCCCTGGCTCCTCCACACAGAGGGAGGGAGAGAGGTCCTGCACAACACTGTCCCCATGTGGAAGAGCAGTGGATTACACACACACACACACACACACACACACACACACACGAACAAATATGTTATTGAGCAATTGGCTGCAATCGGCATATCATCCATCCTCGGATGACAGACGGATTTGTGTATAAATAGCAGTAAAGTGAGTAGAGTGCAGGGCGGGGCTCAATAAAGAATATTAATATAATAAACTATAGATAGATAGATAGATAGATAGATACTTTAGATAGATAGAGTATTTTATTATTCCCAAAGGGAAATTGTTACAGCAGCCAGTTTAAATAACATACAAGCAACAATATTGAGGTGAGGAACAATATTAAGGGCAGGTTTAAAAAAATCACAATAAGAAAAGGGTGAATTTGTTTATTTTTGTTTATTTATTGTTGGAGGACAATTTATTTATTTGTTTGTTTTTTTAAATGCAGCTTATTGGACGGTTTTAGAAATAAACGTGAAAGCATCATACTTTTTTTAAATAATAGGAAAAAAAAAAATTGTAGCTCCAAAAATATAAAAATAAGGGAATAGATGAAGCATTAAAAAAGAAACATTAACATTAATTATGTTCACTTTCATATGTGAACTCCCACACACTCCCAAATAAACTCTAATCAATCCCATCAACTCTGCTGTCATGCAGCGACTGACAAACACACACCCACAGGTCGACCGAAATTACCTCGACCTAACCATCCTCACAAACAAAACCAAAGTCAAGAAACAAGCAGAGGTCGTTGGATCAGCACACCACGCAGTCAAGAAGAGAACAGACTCGGAACCCAGGGACAGGAACAGGATCGATAACCAGAATAACAAACAACAGTAAGAACGGCTCGGCAATGAGCTGGCAGAAAAAACACAGAACATTACGTCGCGGCTGGGAGAGTGAATTAAAGTCCTTACACACTGTGTGAGTGTGAGTGGTGTGGTAATGCTCAGGGACTGTATAAGTAATCAGGAGAACCGGAGCGTGTGTATGGAGGGGTAGTTCTTAGTGGCCCTTGGTGTAGCCTTGGTGTCGGTTCGGCTGTAGCATGTTCACCACATCTGCACACCCCGACTTAATTCTCACCAAGAGGCAACCTCCGGTTCTGAAAAATTTGTCCCAAAAAAGTGCCAAAACATGCAATTCCTTAAATGACCACTTGTCTCCAAAAGTGGGTCAATCCTCATGGAGCCTCATAATGTTAAAACGACCAGCTTTACAACAGAAATAAACATGCATGACACCTTTATATTGAGCCAGAAAAAAAAAGCCTAATTAGGGGCGTGGCTGATTTGAGTGACAGCTACTGTACTGTATATTGCAGGTGTCAAACCACTACACATCACTTTAGCTAAGAGATGTAGGAGTTGCTACAGGATGTGTAGGAGTTCAATCAAATGCAAATTAATGTTATCGTAGAAATTAACGTTGGGCGTTTTAGCTGTTTGAAAGCTAAACTAGCTAATTGTGGTAACTGAGGCAGGTAGATGTGTTCCCACTCAAAACCAGGCTATGTTTGTTCCACCCATTATGGATTAACCATGGGTTTAGGCGGAGTCAGGATGGTGATGAGCAGAGGTCCCGCAGCTCAGCTTCAAATCCGCTCTGTAATAAAATCCTACAGGTGACATCACAGAGGTTTGTCCTGTTCTTGTACAGTTTATGACTCTGACTCCGCCCACTCTCAAATCAACCACCTCTGACCACCAATCAGACTGACATTTTATCAACTGCCAATATTTTAACTGGAATAATCTAAATTTTTGGCTAATTAGGCATGTTGCTGTGAAACAGGAAGTTGATTTCTTCACTTCCTGTGCACAACATTTCTCCATGTAATTAGTTCCCATTTACTATTTTTCAAAAGATAAACTTGTAATTGTGATTCAGTTTTGTCTTGTAATTGGCAGGCGTGTGTATGCATGTAGTAATTTTTTGTTGATCTAATCTTAAAATAAAGGAATAGAACCTTGGGTTTGTGTGTAATTTAAAATCTGCAGTGCCTTGCAAAAGTATTCATCCCCCTTGAGTGTATTTCATTCGGGTTTCATGTGACTGACCAACACAAAGTGGCACAAATTTGTGAAGTAGAAGGAACATTGCGTATATATGTTTAAAAAATTTTCTATAAATAAAAATCTGAAAAGTGTGATGTTTGTTTTTATCCCCTTCACTCCTAACTAAAATCCAATAGAACCAATTAGCTTCAAACGTTACTGATCAGCAGAGGTGGTTAATAACGAGTTACATTTACTCCGTTACATTTACTTAAGTAACTTTTTGAAAAAAAAATTACCTATATGAGTAGTTTTACTGCACCATACTTTTTACTTTTACTTGAGTAGATTTGTGAAGAAGAAACGCTACTCTTATTCCGCTACATTCAACTACACTCGACTCGTTACTTTTACAACCATTTATTCTACACTTTAGTTATTCTTTGTTTTTGCCAGAGAAATGCAGCTGGTGGATCCACCACATGACTGTGTATCACCAATCAGACGTGGCAACAATAATCACATGACTCTGTTTAACCAATCAGCCAATAACCACATGGAGTCACATGACCACACAGAAGGCTGGGGGCGGGATCGTCTTCAGCAGCAGTAGACAGTGTCGCGGTTAGTTTAGCTGTTTTATTTCATGTTGCAATCTTAACATATACAATTAGCAAATAAACTAGAGGCTACAAAAATATAAGTTTCTTACATTTGTTCTGCTGGACACAGTTTATGGTCTGATGAGCCATTTGGAGGGCAACTGTATATACAGTAAATCTTACACTGGAAATAGTTTACACTGTTCAAACATACATATGTTACCTGCAGTAGGTATTTATTTCAAAAGCTTTATGTTGTGAAAAAAGTGAGATTAGGAAATTTGTGTTTCTTATTCCTTAATTTGCTATTTTGTAAAGATATTTAGTTTTATTCATTTCTTTTATTACATTTATTTCATTAATTTTATTATTTGGAAATGTCGCAATTTGTACAAAAAAATAAATCGGACATTATGATGAAACAGTTACTCAGTACTATTTACCGAATACTTTTTTATTCTTACTTGAGTAATATTTTGGACGACTACTTTTTACTTCTACTTGAGTAATAATATTTTTGAAGTACAGCTACTCTTACTTGAGTAAATTTTTTGGGTACTCTACCCACCTCTGCTAATCAGTAAACACAGTCCACCTGTGTGTAATTTAATCTCAGTATAAATACAGCTTTTCCGTGAAGCCCAAGGAACACACCAGACAGGTCAGGGATGAAGTTGTGGAGAAGTTAAAAAAAGGGTTTGGTTATAAAAAAAAAATCTCTCAAGCATTGAACATCTCACGGATGTTCTCATGCTGTTCAATCCAAAATCATCTGAAAATGGAAAGAGTACGTCACAACTGCAAACCTACCAAGACATGGGCATCCACCTAAACTGACAGGCTGGGATAGGAGAGCAGTAATCAGAGAAGCAGCCAAGAGGCCCGTGGGATCTCTGGAGAAGCTGCAGAGATCCACAGCTCAGGTGGGAGAATCTACTCTATTAGTCATTTTAGGTATTTATGGAAGAGCAGTAAGAAGTGAAAGAAAGTCATTAGAAGTCTCGTTTGCACTTTTACATGGCTGATGTTGACATTTGTGGTTGCAATGTGAAAAAAAATATTCATACCAAGGGGTATTGCAAGGCACTGTGAAACTGACACAGCGTATACTGGAGCTACTGCCACTTCTGGCTGGATGGCCACGCCCACAATATCAGCAGCTCATTTTGAAATCATGGGATGTTGATACTAGCAGATGAGATTTGAGTAAAATTCAGGTTAAAATGATGAAAAGCTTTTTAATTATAGCAGTACAGCATGGCGTTAACGGTGTAACTACTTACCATCACAGAATCCAGACTCTTGGATCTAACGCAGTTCATAGAGCAGGGTGGATGATTAATTCCACCGGATGATTAACTCATGATCAGGAGCTCATCTCCATCTGACACTCTGACACATGAAGTGTGTGAAATGGATTTTTCTAATTCAGTCAGCTATTTAAAAACGTTGTTTTCTTTTTCTTGGTGGAAACGAGCCATCATAGACTTGTGTATCCCTCTGCAGGCGCCACAATCCCAGGATCATTTCATTAGCTAATAGTTTCAAACTGCACGCTAAGCGCTAGACATGCTAATCTTTGAAACAAAACATAATTCAGAAAAATCACAATA
Organism: Clarias laeviceps; assembly: GCA_030014305.1. NCBI lineage: Eukaryota > Metazoa > Chordata > Actinopteri > Siluriformes > Clariidae > Clarias > Clarias laeviceps. The sequence goes on along the minus strand of JAQMYJ010000018.1, from coordinate 2,066,149 downwards.
TATAAATAAAAGGGATATTTTTTACTTGTAAGTAGAAATCAAATTGTGAAAAAAGCTAAAAGAACAGAAATCACGTGGATTTGATGCGTGAAATAAAAATCGCATGAGAATAAACAGTCAAAATTACTTCACGAAAAAAAAAAAATACATTAGAGCACATGATTCATGCACACATACATTAAACCTTTTGAAAAATGAATCAGATGAGAAATTCACATATAAAAACTTGAAAGAAATCACATGTGAAAAGTTCATAAAAATAATTGGGTGTAAAACAAAAATCGGAAAAATCACATGTATAATTAATTGTAAGGAGAAAAACTTGTGCGTAATACTAAATGAATTTTTGAAAAACAAATATGTAAATAAACAAATCATGTCATGATATCATGATTCATCAAGTAGATGAATCATATATAAAGAATCACAAAAAAAGAGCAATGAATCACATGAGAAATAATGAATCATGTCTAAAGACCCAGAGGAATCGTGCAAAAATCAGTAAACCACTTTGCACTATACATGTGTGATACGTGTGAAACAGAGCGAGGGAAGCGTCGGAAATCCCTGTGAATCATATGAAAGGAAACACAAAAATAAATAAAGGGAGAAATAACTAACTGATGTGAATCATTTGTGCAAAAATCATATGCAGAAGTAAAAACGTCGCACTCAATGCGAGAAACGTGAAACACAGATAGTGTCTGAAATCCCTTTGAATCATACAGTACGAATCAGGTGATGATCATGTGACTCTTTCAGAAGGGAGGATGAAGAAGGATGCTAAACATTCTAAAGTCACTTCAGCATCAGATTTCCCAAATGCCACAACGAGCAGTGAATCACGTGGCTGATCTCAAGTTCATTATGCAGTCGAACTTTTGGTGGCAAAGAACATGAGAAAGAAAGAAAGAGTGAGAGAGAGAGAGACCGAGAGAGAGAGAAGTGAGTGAACATTATCAGAGGCTGTTTAATTTAATGGTGCCCCCGAGCTGCCTCGCTAACGTGCGTGACTCTACTCAACCTACCTGCCCACCTGAGAGTCTCAGGCAAAATCTAATAACTCATTCAGACACAATATGTTAATTGACTTTTTTTGCAGCTGGCAGACTTAATTAAGCTTCTGTTACAGTGAACAGAAAGAGAGAGAGAGAGGGAGAGAGAGAGAGAGAGAGAGAGAGAGACAGAATGAGCAAGTTGCTACAATCTGCCTCGGTGCCTCTGAGAGACGAGAGCAGAGCAATGAGCATATTTTCACCTCCGCCTCTGCAGAATCACAAGCACAAATAATCATCACAGCATATGTATTACACTTATCATAGATGCACAGACCTCATATGACTCCATACTGCAGGAAAATATTTCCCATCTTGAGATAATTAGAACATAATTCTGGAGATTTTTTTTAGCAATTTCAAGTTTTCCATTAGGGGGTGAAAAAAAATAAATAAATGTTGCTCCTGTAGAGACTAAACACAGGTTGAACCTTTCTTGCAAGTAAAAAATAAAACATGAACAATTTTACAGCAAAAAACACCATTTTTGTTATTTTATTTATTTTGGCACATTAATATTCTCTGACACAAAGTCATCTATAACAAAATGTTTAATAATCGAAAACCACAATATATCTTATTTAAAAGCATTAAACTTCAACATTTTGAGAAAAGCAAATTTGGGGACCCCACTCAGCCCAATGTGGTGGCGCAGTCGCTTAGTGGTTAGCACTATCGCCTTGCACCACCGGGGTCCGGGTTCGATTCCCATCTGTGTGCTTAGTGTTTGCATGTTCGCCCCATGTTCGAGTTGCTCAAGGGCTCAACAGTGGCAACTTGTTGGTAGCCAAGGATTCAGGTCATTTTCTCCCCATACAGTACTTGGTGGGTTATACCTTGCCCTGCCTGATTGGTAGCCATAAACTCACCCAGTCAGTTGAATTTTTTGGAATTTGGAATTAGGTCAGTACACATGTAATCCTGCACATCGGGCGATGGATATTCCCCACCCTGAAGATGTTTCTGTGGCAGTTACAGTACTTTAAAGGTTAAAGGGTCTGGTTGCCAGTTAGACATCCAATTGTCATTTACACACACTATGAGCAACTTGGGAATGCCAATTAGCCTAATCTGCACGACCTCTGCTGGAGTACCAGGAGCAAAGGTACCACCAAGCACGTGGAGAACATGAAAACTTCATGCACACAGACCGAGCCGGGACTCAAACCCCTACCCTGGAGTTGCCGCCTATCAGTTGGAGCTTATTTTACAAATGTATTTAAATTTACATTATTACAGTACAGAATTTTTATCGCAATATACATCTGAGCATTTGACGGTTAAGGACCTTGTTCAAGGGCTCAACAGTGGCAACTTGGTTGTACCTTCAGGTCTTTTTTGCCTTTTGATCTCTCTGTGTGTATAGAGTTTGTATGTTTTCTCCATTCTTGGTGAGTTTCCTCCAACCGTCCACAGACATATGGTGTAGGCTGCCTGGTGTTTCAAAATTGCCTGCAGTGCAAAACTGCGTGTGCGTGTGTGTGTGTGTGTGCGTAAACAGTATAAGCGGTCTAGACAATGTACAGATTGATAAATGGGTAAAATGTATGAGGTGTTCTCCTTTAACAAATACATAACATTGTAATCTTTGGATCGTTGCTGCGCCGTAGCTATTATATGTGCTATTATAGGAAAGTAATATCTTTAGGCTGATACGTGTAACTGTAACTCTCATTCATCACACCGCATTAAGCTTGATTATCTTCCTATAACTGCACAACACAGTGTGATTCATTATTTATCTGCATAAGCACTCGGACTTTGCGAAACAACTCCTCCAACATGGACTGGAACTGTGTTATATTGTTTGAAGAAGGAAATATAATTTTGTCAATAAACACTAAAGGTAGGTTTGGTGTAAAAAGCTGGATGGGTGGCTATAAGAAACTGCAAAATATGGTGATATTGTGGGACTGCTTTTCCTCTAAAGGTCATGGAAAACCTTGGTACATGGCATCATGACTGCACTCCATGAACTATTAGGGCAAAAAATGTTAGAAATCTGACAGCCCTTTGCCAGGAAACTAAAATTGCGTTATCGGATCTTCCAACAGGGCCGTGATCTGAAGCATGTGTCCAAATCAACACAAAAATGGTCAGCTGTGCACAGAATCGAGCTTCTGCTGCGGTCATCTCAGGGCCCTGACCTGAACCCTATTAAAAACCTGTGGCGTGAGATGAAGAGGAGAGGGCACAAGACAGGAGCACTACACTAGGACCCTGACCCTGGATGATCTGGAAAGATCCTGTGAAGAGGAACGGTCTCAGATGCCCTGCTCTGTCATCTCCAATCTTATGCAATGCTAGAGGAGATGACTCAGTGCTGTTTTACTGGCTAAAGGGAGGTTGTAGAAAGTATTAAATGCAGGGGTGTCAGTGATATTGACATGCAACATGTGTTTTTGTTGAAAATAATTATTTCTTGATGGCCGATTGAAATGAAGTCACTCTCCCACTACATCCCCCCCTAAAAAATTGGGTGAACGCAATAAAAGTGTCTACAACTTGACAAGAACACAGTAGAAATTGTCAAGGATGTAGTTCTGTCTCCCTTAACAAGGAGCTTCTGCTCTTTTTGGACATGTTCAACGAAAGCCTGGTGATGACACGGTGGAAGTAAGATGCAGACATAACTCAAAATGGACGTAGTAACAACAGCACCGACCAGTTAATGGTGTAACTAACATGTCACTGACCTACTAGAAGCATGGCACAGATGAGAAAGTTCTGACTGAGTTGTCATTGTGATGTCACTACGTTGTTGCTACGCCAATGGATTTCTCACAACCACCTCTTCAGGCCTGTGCTATGACATTGGTAGGTTCATGCCATGTTGTAGAAGATTGCATTAAGGACATATTATGTTTTTCTAGTGCTTACTACATTTATTTTGTAATGAAAAGAACGGTGTGTTGTGGTATTTATACCATAGTAAGCGTGTGATGACGTATGGAGAACCTGACAGAGACATGGCTAGGAAGTTTACAATTTTGACCCTTTTTCCATTGTGTTCTTCAATATTTTTAGGACACATTTGGACGGTGGATGAGTGTGACGGCTTGGACAAGTGTGACAGTGGCATCGTTAATCTTTAAAGGGGGTGCCGATAGTTGTGAGGGGCTTTGTATCCATTGCAGATGGGAACACGTTAACATGCTGTAGATTTGATCATCCTGTGATACTCATCACTTTTATCCCAAACAACTCCAACACGTCAACGGGAATTCCAGAACAATCTGAAGTTTCTTCCTTTAAAACCTTTCTTCAGCAGTTCCTTCACTGTCCTGTCTGTCTCGGTTGGAACCCAGCGCCTGCGATCCATCTCATCTCCAAAGTTCGCCAAGTTTATATCTTTGGATGGTGCACACACGCTGCTTCAACTTCTTCTGGCAATAAAGTCATCAGCGCTAATGTGCCTGATGCAATGACTTATGTTAATGGGTTCTTTTCTAATTAAGTACAAGTCTATACTCATTAAACTCTAAATGGATGTGACACTCTATGAAAGCGAGAGGAAAAGTTAACGCCAATGTGTTCCTACACCAGCCGTGATTCCACGTGGGAACGCCGGGAGACGCCGTGACGCTCGGCTGTCAGCGGAGAAAATCAAGGTCATCGTCTTGTAAAATTGTTTTGGCAATGGAGTGAATCATAACAGCGCTGGGCTTTCACACGGCTCCCGCCGATGCTGGCAGGCTGATTTAGTCGGAAGAACGAGTGCGAGTCCTCAGCGGGCAATGTGTTTCGTCGGAGGAGGTGGAGGAGGAGGAGGGAATGGTGGGGGAGCTGTGATTGGAGGGGATGACTGAGCGCAGAGGGTGCTCTGATTTTTATGCTGATGCTTTTTGTTTTCCTTGGGCTGTTTGTGTACACTATGAGGCTGAGTGACACTTATCCGGAGCAGCACTAACAGAACACAAGAGTCTCTCTGCAAAAATAATTGCTTCTCATTATTATTACACCTGCACTCAGAGTTCCGTCCGTCAAACACAATAATGCAGATTTTTGAAAATTAAACATTAAACATGTTCTTCACAACTGTACATTCAAAATGTGGTGTTTATTAAGGCAGAACAAAGTAATGATAATATCAGAATCAATGATTTTATGGTTAATGTTTTCCATTTAGGACCCCTGAGGGTTATGGAGACCAACACAGTAGGGAAAGAAAGGTGGAAGGAGAAGCTTTTGGGAAAGCTAAGAACTCTTAACCTCTCCTCCAAGAGAAAGCGTCTTTTGCAGGACAATTGAAAGAACCTTTAAAAGTTACCACACAAGAACAAACTGGAGAACCCTAAGGCTTGGAAGGAGTTCTGTCTCAGGCCAAGTTTTAAGTGAATCTCTTTTGGGATCAATTACATACTCGAAGTAGGAACCTCTGAGGAATATTTTTTTCGTGAGAATATATATATATATATATATATATATATATATATAAAAAGCTTATGAAGGGTTCTTAGCATGACATAGAGGTTTGACTTGGATTCTTGCCTATAAAGGAACTCCTCTTTTGCCTTAAGGGTTCTACACTTGGCCCCCAGAACCCTTGAAGATTCTATGTAGAGCTGAGTCAAAGCCCTTTCGGCAAACTAAGATCCCTGACTGCTGCAAAGAACACCTGAGTGTCTCTTTTTTCTGAGTATCTTAAGGCTAGAAGCTTTGTTTGAGCTTGACTTGGCACCTTGCCGAAAAGTGAGCTCATCTGTTGTAGGGCATTGTGTACAACCATTAAAGGATCTTCAGGATTCTTCTCTGTAGGAAACCGTCAAAATTCTATTTAAGATTATTTGGAAGCTTTTGAGAAGCTTGGAACTGTTAACGATGCAGAAGCAAAATTGTTATTAATGGATCAGAAGAAGAAGAATTAGGAGAATTTGTCACATGTACATTACAGCACAGTGAAATTCTTTTCTTCACATATCCCAGATAGGAACCTGGGATCAGAGCCTAGCGTCAGCATTATACACTGCCCCCTGGAGTGCCTTACTCAAGGGTCCAACAGTGGCAGCTTGGTAGAGCTGGGACTTGACCCATCAACCTTCTAACCAGCAACCCAGACCCCTAATCCACTGAGTTACCACTGTGCCAGTTAAGAGTTCTTAGATCCTCAAATTGGTCCTACTTGGAACCTTTCTTTTTACACTCGTTATTGAATTACACTAGGCATTGGCAGCTCAGTGGTAGGTTTCTCACCTGCATTGTGAAAACCCCAGGTCAGCCGATCCCCAAACCCCAGCAGTGCCGGTCCGAAGCCGGATAAAACGGAAGGGTTATGGTGTAAACACTGTGTGGATCGGATCGTCCACCATCCTGACACCGTGTTGAAAGTCAAACATTTAAAGATCATTCAGTTTGTCTGTCCAAGGGAACCACAGCAGAGAATGTTTCAAGGTTGTTAGGAAGCTGCAGTATCATCTCAACTCACCTCCACTCACTTTAATTTTAACAAAGACGAAATACGGGTTCCTCAAGGATGCAGGATAATAGGATGTACTGCATCAAGTGCTGTTCTATAAACTGAAGAATAATGATGGTGGAAGACAATTTCTTCAAATAAAGCTGTGGTTAGCATGACCTGATATAATCAGGACAATTCATGCAGCAATATACACTATTGACCGTATAATAGACATCATTTGGATTTATTTCAGTGCTCGCTATCTTTTCATTCATACACCATCATCATATTCATTTTTTTTTATTATTATTATTTATTTTTAAATTCTCTCTTGCTCATATTCTTCATTATTTTTTTGGTTCCTGTAATAGTGGAAGGAGTCTGAAGCACAAGAGAGGTCATCCTTGTTCCACAGTTGTTAGAGAGTATCAGGAGAAGAAAAGAATCCGACCACTACACTCATTCCTGTCCCTGATGTCGGCCTGGACTCCACAGGCCGCTGGATAATTATAGCTCAAAAGAAGGGGAGATGTAAGGTACCAGGATGCCAAGGTACACCAAACGCCAAGCCCCGGAAATGTGATGTCTACCTCTGTTTCACATCTACAGCAAGTGCTTCCTGAGGTTTCAGACAGAATAGGACATCAGAGCGGGCTTTAGAAGAGAAATGAAAGGAGAAACACTGATTCGATATCCTACACAAAGACCTTCAGACACACTGTTACACACACGGGCGAAGGTTAAACACAAACACATACTTACACACAATCAGCCGGTAATTTAGTTGGTGGATTAAATGCGTGTATAAAAATTGCGAATCTATTGCTTATCCTGTGTAGTGTCATGGGGCCTGGAACCTATAACAGGAATGCCGAGCTATCATGGGAGACAATCGAAAACACACTCGCACACACACAGTGTTGGGAACAGTAATAATACGGCGGCGCTCTGGGAGAACATACAAATTCCATACACACAGACCCGAGATGAGATACAGACCAGGTGTGAGGTGACAAGTGCTAACCACTCAGCCATTGTGGATATTTCTTGATTTCTTTTTTTCCCCCATAATGCATGTGTTGCTTGTTTTTATGTTTCTACTTGTTATGTATATATGGTATGTGTTATATAAAACTGCAAAGTCAGTATCAGTGGTGGTGTTGGGGGTGTACAGTATATACGGTATGTAGAAATGGTTATTATTTCAGGTTGAAGTCCACGTACATGTCTGTCTGTCTCTCTGTACAGCAGAATCTCTGTCTAATTCATTAATACAAAGAAATCACATTCTGTAAGGTTGAGTATTTACGCCTTGTTTACACTAAGTTGTCCTTCTTTGGTGGT
>JAQMYJ010000018.1:2023611-2043139 GCA_030014305.1 Clarias laeviceps | reverse complement strand
GTGGGAGAGGCCCGTGACATTAAATATATCATGTGTAAGAATGATGTTTAAATATATAGAAAGCATCCGTAATGATGAGTCACGGGGGGCCTGGAGCCTGTGCCAGGAGACTTAGAGCATGAGGCGGGGTTCACCCGAGACAGGGTGCCAATCCATCGCAGGGCACACACAAGTGCCAAAAACATGAATACTAGGCTAATTGGCGTTCCCAAATTGTCCCAAAACACTGAATGTTGTCTGAAAAAGGGATTAAAGACAACAGTCACCATTGGCCTCCACAGTCCCTAGTTGGACTACAGAGGTTCCAGGGATGGATGGATGTCTGGATGGATGGATATTCCAAAATATCAAAATCAGTACAATTCGCATTCTCACACTAGCCTACAGACTAGATGTTTCTATAGACTAGATGTTTGTTCCTCGAATTCAAACAGTATTAAATAAGCATTCCAACCTTTAACTTGGAATGATATACACGAGGAACTGAAATGATCAGAGCTTTAGAAGAATTCAAGTTGATCGTAAACGATTAAGAAAATACCACTGTTTTTAGTGATTGTTTTAAATTCGCTTTGTTTGGTTATCATTTTAGTACTGATAATTATATCTATATTAAAGCTTTAATGATTGGCCTTTCTTTATAGATGTCTGGTTTGTTGTGTAAATATACTGTACATTAATGTTATATAGTGTATAATTAATGGCCAGGTCATCATTGAACAGTGGACTTTACCTGGTTAAATAAAGGCTAAATTAAATTAAATGAAATAAAATTTACAAAATGAAAATAATAATAAGTATTGTTTGCAAAAAAAAAACAAAAAAAAACATGCAAAAATAAGTACATTTGATAAGAATTTTTTTTTTTGTATAAATAGTTTGTAATACTTTAAAATGTATTTGCTAACCAATGTTTACAAAAAAATAAATAAATAAAAAAGGCTTAAGATAACTCTTCCCAACTGACTCATTTGGTTATTCACACGAGAATCATGTTCAAGCTTCAGTTGACTTTCACCTGAAATACTATCTGATGCTGTAGGTTCTAGATGACGCCTTGTGCTGATTCCGTCGTTGTTGTTATCGCGGCCCGGTTCGCCGACTTGTTTAAGCTTGACATCTGCACTTCTCGACCAATTATACCTTGTGTTTAACACACACACTCACACACACAAACAGCTACACACTCCTCTGACAGCATATTGACTTGTTTACACCCAGTTGTTCCTTTTCTCTTTTTATTGTGTCTCTCAAAAGGCTCCGAGACGCAAAACCCGGTCAATTAGCCGCTTCGTGCACAGAAGCCTTTCGGAGAACCTGGACACCAAACCGAGGACATTTCACACATAATGAGACGTCTCCCCTCACCTGGGTGTCCGCGGAACTTCGCCTCGGCCTCACCAGAATCCTGTCAGGAGGATTAGAGGGGTTTTTTTCAGGATGGGAAATCATTAGCATGAATATAAACGGATAAAAGTCCTACACGTGGTTCGTCGAGACATATAGCCGCAGTGTCATGGACGTGTCAGATTTACAACTCTGCGCTCGGGTTCTATTCAGAGCACTGCTTCAAAAAAAAGAAAAAAAAATAGTCTCTCCTAACAACATGATTTTTAGACAAGGTTCATATTATATGTGATTTTTTTTTTTACAATTTGTTTTAAATGCGATTACTGTGTTTTTATGCAGATGTCTTCCCATGTTAACTTTATACACAGTCACATTTATTCGTCACATGTGATTTTTACTTTTTTGAAAGATTATTTGTTGTTTAAATGTGATATTTTTCCAATCGTTCCACGTTGTGACATGATTTCTTTCCCCTCCATTTGTCTTCACAAGTATTTTTATACACAGTTTATTAATTTCCACATGTGATTTTTGTTAATACTTGGTTTTGATATGTAATTCCCAGCGTTCCACAAAATGATTCATTTGCTTTGCAACATGCAATTTTTTTTTTCTCTCTAAAATAATTGTCTTATCTTTAGCTGTGCCAAGCCCTTACAGCACCTGGAACAACGATGACAAAAACACCACCACCACCATCACCAACAACAACAACAACAACAGCATTCATCTTTCCATGTGTTATGTTTTCTCAAATAGATATTTTTAATCATTTAGTTTTGTTTCCCCACGTCTTATGTATTTCTACATGTGATTTTCAGATAATATTTCCACAGAATTCTGTCATCTTTATTTTCATGTGATACAGTTGAGAGAACAAGATTTTCAATATGATTTATAAGGTTTTTATAAATGTATACAATTTTATATTAATTTCAACATGATTCCTTCCCACGTGTCATTTACTTGTAATATTTATATAATATTTGTTCCACACTTGTGCATTTAGTTCGTTTGTTTTCATGTGTGATTTTAACACTGAATAATCCTTTTACTGTACAATGTTTACTGTACAGATCACATTAGTGTTATCCATTTAGATAAAATAAAGGTTTTGTCTGAACATTGGTCAGAACTCGCTCTTTCAATGACATTTTTACGTGCCCTATGTTGGAGATCGTCAACAGCACCAAATTCCTGGGTGTCCACCTGGATGAGAACCTCACCTGGTCCCTCAACACCAGCTCAAGAAAGCCCAACATCATCTCTTCTTCCTGAGAAGGCTGAGGAAGGCCCAGGTTCCACCACCGATCCTGACCATCTTCTACAGAGGGACTATGGACAGCATCCTGAGCAGCTGCATCACTGTCTGGTTTGGGACTTGTGCCATCTCGGACCGCGAGACCCTACAGCATATAGTGAGGACAGCTAGAGAAGATCATCTCGTCTGTCTTTTGGAGACGTCTACTGTACACCAGATGCTGATCAGACACACCCATCACACACACTCTTCACCCTCCCGCCATCTGGAAAAAGGTACAAAAGCATTCGGGCTTCACATCCACAAGCCATCCGACTCCGCAACAAAAAGAGACTGGACTGATAAACACATACACACACACACACACACACACACACACATATATACATTCACTCAGACTCAATCACCTTAAAACATTGGGACTGAACTGGTAAACACACGTGTGCAAACACACTGATCAACAACCATCTAACATTGTTCATATCAACCTGTATTTGCTCTTTTGCACAATATTTATTACTTGTTATTTGCACAAAACTCTTTTCTATCTTTGCTGCTACTTACAAGAAATGTTTGCTGTTTCAGCTCCCACTACCGTAACTCGTCACCTCATCACCATGATGTATTGAAATGTGTCATGTTGTCTCAATTTGCATCTGCACTTTATGTTGTTTCATTTGTTCAGGACTTTTTTTTTTTTAGATAATTTTTCCATTAATTTAAAAATGTCAATCTATCTTGTCTCAGCTAGTCAGCTAATTGGGTTTCTTAGTTAGCTAGTTAGTTTTGTTCATTTATGTTGTATGTATGTAGAGGAACGTTGTTTCGTTTCACAGTTTTCGAATGTTGTTTTGTTTTGAGTACTGAACTGTATATGGTTGAAATGACAATAAAAGCCTACTCGACTCGACTCGACTTGACTTGACTTGGAGGACCAGAAACCAGTCTCAGAAACATTTCTGTCTGTCTGTATGTCTGTATGTCTGTCCAGCCAGATTTTGTCACAGCAGCAGGCAAAATTGGCTGGACAGAATTTAATGAAACTTTGTCAGCCCTTTGGTATTTGGCTGAAGTTAAACCTGAAGTTAATGTTGAGTAGAAGGATGTTATAAGCAGTTATGTTGCTATTTTTGAATGAATACAGCGCTGTTTACCTCGAGATGGGTGTGTCTATATGTGTCACTCAACAGAGACAATCAATGCAATAGTTTACCGTGCATACAGTACATAGAATATGCAATATGATACAGAAATGACTGTAAACCGCCTACAAGCCAAAAAAATACACCTCAATACACAGACATGACAGTGCGACAGCATGTACGCTATGAAACGTCGCGCCACAAATTAAATCAGAATGTTGAGTAGAAGGGGAGCTCTGAGCAGTTATTTAGTACGTTACGGTATTCGGCAGATGCCCTTATTTTTTTATTTTTGTCTCATTATACCTCTGAGCAGTTGAGGGCCTCAGTCAAGGGCCCAACAGTGGCAATGTGGTGGTCGTGGGATTTGAACCTGGGACCTTCTGAGCCATAGTTCAATACCGTAACTACTAAGCTCCCGTGTGTCAGATGCTGATCAGCTTATTTTTTAGATTAAACCTTTTTTACTATTTCTACAAACACTTTACACCGCCATACTAACAATTGTTTTAAAATAAATAAATGATAAAGTCTCGGCTACGTAATCTGGCTGTATGTGTTTTGTTTGCAAATAATCAGCCCCCCCCCCCCCCAAAAAAAAAAGAATTAAAAAGAAAAAAAAATATATATATAATATAATGATATAATTTATTTCAGAACAATTGTAAATAATTTACAACAATTGAAAAATCGCGTCCAATCCTAACTAGATACCATTTGACATTCTTCACTGAAATGTGAGACGCCTCTGAATTCACTTTTAAAGTATGATTTTTTTTTTTACACATGATCAAATAATGTTTCCATAAATGTAACTGTTATTCTACACAAGCTTTTATAACCTTTACAGCACTTGTATTGGGAATTGATGGGGAAACACATTATAGATTATAGAAATATATTTCTTAAAATATTTTTCCATCTTGACAGTAACTCACCTCTTGCTCTTTAAAGCACAAGCCTCGCCTATATTCCTACTCCACATTCAGTAATTAACTTTTCTTTTCAAGGGAAGATTTAATTACCAACGCAACTTTGAATGTCATAATGCAGAAAAAAAAGCCCATGGGCAAATTAATGTACAAGGTTCAAAAATAACACTGAAATATAAAATGCAAATGTCATGACTCGATGCCAGAAGTCTTAGATCTGAATTAAATCAATGCCTAATCTGCATGGTCGAGTCGTTAGCATTTGTAATGCTAAACTGTGATGGAAAAGAATCACAAACAAGTGTGTGTGTGTGTGTGTGTGTGTGTGTGTGTGTGTGTGTGTGTTTTGTAGGCGTTTGTTATGCGTGCTTGCATTTGTAAGCAAGTGAATTTGAATGCAAAACGCTTTGTTAGTACTTACGCCGATTGTTATGGCTTGAAGCACCGATCCGGCGCCAGCTTTACCAGCGCATTTGGCACAGAGCTGAAGCCATCGAGCGCTGGGAGGTGGAGATAAATCCAGATGGCCTCTGGGACACATGCTAGCTGTTCGAGAGTGCACTCGTTCGCCTGTTGCCTAATTTCACATTTGACTTGGAAACCAAAGTCTTGTTGAGAGTTGTGTTTAAATCGCGGTACGTGACGGAGGTTTTGGAGCGTGGATCAGGAGTATCTAGTGTGCACAGTGTGGGAATTAGTGCGGGTGCAAATGCTTGAGGAGGTACATTTTGGCATTCTGAAGCAGAACTGCAACCTGTTTAAAAAAAAAAAAACATGGTTATTTACATGTGAGGGTTTGATACCTGGAGTCAGAGAGAAAACGATTCGTTTGATTTGTTTGCTTTTGATTTGGTGTGGCATGCAGAGCTGAACAGGGGTCCTAAATAAAGCTTTTAACAAATCGCACAACTCATCCAAAAACACAAACAAACAAACAAAAACAATAACTGTATGCACCCATAAATTTTGGAACAAAGAAAAGGTTTTTGTGGCATTTGACTACTGTACTATACACCACCACTTTGAATTCGAAATGAAACACTCAAGATGTGGGCCAAGTCAAGACTTTCAGGTTTAATTTAAAAGTGTGGCATTATTTGTGGCACCAATTACCACCAATCATGTGGCACCAATTAGGAATTACAGCCTTTTTCACACCCTCACCCCCATATACACCCCAAAAACCTCATCTTTGTTCCAAAAATGATGGGCCTGAATGTAAAGAACTACATTTTAGAAAATATATAAATACAAAAATAATTAGTTTAGAGTTATGGCAGGATGGTGGTGTAACCTTGCGTCTCCAGGGTCGAGGGGTCGATTCCCGCCTCTGGGTCTGTTTGGTTTGCATGTTCTCCCTGTGCTTGATGGGTTTCCTCCTGGATATTCTATCCAGCATTTATTTTTTTCTCCTTTTGGATCCTCAAATTTTGCATAGCAATTTTTGCAGCACTATAGCTCTGTCCCTTGGCCCAGTTTCTCAAAATACACATACTGTATAAAAGAGCTAAAAAAAAAAAGCACTTCCTGTAGGAGATTCAAATCAGAATTGAATCCCATTCTCACTAGGAAATTAAGTGAGACCACATCACTCAGATGTTCACGGACACAAGAGCGAGTGCTGCGTTCTAATCTGTGTTCTGGAGAACCGCAGGTAAAGATGGAGACACGGCACTGTTCTGTTTAAACTGACTAAACGCAGTGGGCTTGGATGGTGTGAAAAAGCAACAAATCAGCTTTGAATCAACTTGAATGGAGAAAGTGAATCAAATTGTTTGTGTGTGTGTTATGGAAACCGGACTCAAAACTGTGATACATAAAAAATATTTAAAAATGGTTCTATATTTCACTCACTCACCTTCTATATGGCTTTCTCCTATATTCAGGGCCGCAGGGACTTGGACCCTACCCTAAGCTTAGGGCAGGATGCAGGGTACACCCTGGACAGGATGACAATCCATCGCAGGGAACACACACATACACTATTTGGGAATGCCAATTAGCCTAACCTGCATATCTTTGGACTGTGGAAGGAAACCAGAGTACTTAGAGGAAACCCACCAAGCACGGGGAGAACATGCAAACTCCATGCATACAGATATGGGAATTGAACCTGGCCAAGAATCGAACCCGGACGCTGGCGGTGCAAGGCAACAGTGCTAACCACTACACCACCATGTTGCTGTTCTATAGTTAATTATCTAAATATCTGTTTAGTGCAAGCTCAACAGCTATTTAGATAATATACATCTTCTATACCACTTGTACCACTTCACGGGGCAGAGGCAGGGAACAACCTGGACAGGGTGCCAATCCATCGCAGTGGGAGATTTTTATGATTTGATTCCAATTTTTTCTGACAATATTCATTAATTAATTGATTGATTTAAAATTGAAATTGAACATCAAAAAAATCAAAAGAAACAATTTGACTCTGATTTGATTCAGATTACCAAGCCAATGGGTTTGGAAGTAGCCTAAAACCCTACTTCCCTACCCTAAATATGTGTTTGTATTCCGGGGAAGCCGCGAGGAAGGTAGTGTGAGAGCTGCTACAGACAGGAAGCACCAAGCCAAGCAATTTAAGGCCTGATCAGTGGGAGATAATTAATGGAAATGATGCAGCGTGCATAACAAGAGGGGCGTCGTCTAAGGGTCCATTGACTAACACGGATTCGCTTCATTAATCCGGAGGGTTAGTCACTGACGAGGCTATCAATTTGCCACTTGAGGGAGTCTCTGTGTGTGCCGCATGCAGTACACAAGCAGTTCAGCTCCGCCGAGGCCGCAAAAGATCTGAACTTTTGACCAGAACTTTGGTTGGTTCAAATCCCGGAGGTTTCAGAGACACTGCCGGATCATTACCTAAGACTTTTTAGTCTTTTTAAAGCTACAAAAGATCAAGCACGGGCTTTGAGTGGATTTGTAGTTGGACACTGGCTCTGCCTCCTGTGGAGAAACTGTTCATCTTTCAGGCATTTTCTAGGGGGATCCGAAGGTGCAGTACTTCATACTTAGTTCTCATTCACTCATCTTCTATACCGCTTTATCCTGTATTCAGGGTCGCTGGGGCCTGGAGCCTATCCCAGGAGGCTTAGGGCACGAGTCAGGGTACACCCTGGACAGGGTGCCAATCCATTGCAGGGCACACACAGATACATTCACTCACACACTCATTCACACACTTCGGGGCAATTTGGGAACGCCAATCAGCCTAATCTGCATGTCTTTGGACTGTGGGAGGAAACCGGAGTACCAGGAGGAAACCCACCAAGCACGGGGAGAACATGCAAACTCCACAGATACAGGAATCGAACCCGGACCCTGGACGTTCAAGGCGACAGTGCTGGTGCTTAGTTCCATTATGATTATTTTTACGTGATTTACGTTATTATTCTGGTCACATGGTTCTTTTAAATGAGTGTAAAGATACTGTATGTGGAAAGAAAACCACATGGACTACTGTACAGTATAACAAAATACTCATTTGGCCTTGTGGACAACCTGTCTATGTTACTACAATAAACCCAGTTTGTAAACTGTACATTATCGTGCAAAAGTCTTGACCCCCTCATTTCTTCATATTTTGCTTCTAAAGCAGCAGACCTTCTTGTATTTTTTATGTGGTCTTGAACAGCTCTCTCCCGGCTTCCTGAAGGACGTTTTTTGCTCTCATTCTTTTTTCACCAAGTTTTTGTCTCTCATTTTCAGTCCAGTCCCAGTACCTGAGCAGTTCCTTTTTAAGGAATGATTTTTGTTTATTAAGCCACACAGTGACACAGTGATCTATGAATCATTCAAGTGTAGAAAAAACAAAACAAAAAAACATCTGGCTTTAACAGGTGCAGATGATGACAGATGATGATCAGGCCGGTGATTAGTGTACTGCTGATGCTGAATGCTGAGAGGTCGGAACAGATGAGAGGGGAAATGAGATTGCTGCTGAGGTTGTTACATAAACGACAACATTTTTAAATGTTATCTTTGGGTGCTGTGCAGCCTGTCAGAGTAAAACATTTGTTGCCAGTTCTTTCATTTAATCTACAACATTGAATTTCATTTAATACAAAAAATTAATGGTTGTCGAGATTTATAACTGAGCTGTACCGAACTGTACGTAATTAGAGTTTAATATAAACACATCGTTATTTACAATTGTTTATTTTCATCCAATTTACGTATTGAACTTGACAGCAAATTCTGCCTTTAAACTAAATATGTTACCACGTTAGTTATTTTTCGTGAAGATGCAAAATATGTGAAATATATAAGCATAAAAACATGAAAATAAACATTAAAAAATTTAAAAAATTTAATCATGATTTAATCATGTGAATCATTTGAATCATGCGAATTCATTCAAATGTATTTCATGTGAATTATTTGTATGGAGATAATGTGTATCATTTAAATGTAGTTTGTGTGAATCGTTTGGTTGTACTTCATGCGAATCTACGTCATTTACAGTACATCTGTTTCAGGTGAATCATTTACATTTGATTCAGGTGAATCATTTACATCTGATTCAGCTGAATCATTTTAGTACTGTATACTTCATTTAAAGCATTTGAATCATGTTCTTCAGAATCATTTAACATGTTGTGTGAATTACTTTGATGTACTTATTGTGTATTATTTAAATTGGTATTTTGTGTGAATCCTTTGATTGAACGGCGTGTAAAATGTGAGTGTAGTTCATGTAAATCATGTCAATTCGTTAAAATTTGTAGATTTGTAGGGATGAAATTAATTAACTAATTAACTTACTAATTGATTGATTAGAAGAGAAATAATTGAGCGTATACTTTCCGCACTATGCTTTTAACGTATAGATCTCGAGTTACGTGAGATTCCTCTTCTGGTTGCTCCATTTCTGACTTCGCTGTACTAAGTAATGACTCAGAAATTTGCGAAAAGAGAATAACGGATGCAGTGACAAATTTGCTAAAGCAGGCTGTGATCTTCATGCACTCTTGATGAATAAAGTAGTAGCTCCTCCACCAGAAAGTGATGTGGATTTGAATAATTTTTATGGAATATAAACATGATGCCTGACTCAGACGCTTGTGATGCTGCGCATTAAACATGCAGCGTTTGCTTGCTCGGGTTCAAATACGCCTCACGCGTGTTCTTGACTGCGTGCAAGGGAG
The DNA here is from genome assembly GCA_030014305.1 of Clarias laeviceps. NCBI lineage: Eukaryota > Metazoa > Chordata > Actinopteri > Siluriformes > Clariidae > Clarias > Clarias laeviceps. The sequence goes on along the minus strand of JAQMYJ010000018.1, from coordinate 2,033,304 downwards.
CGTTCCCTTTTTTCCTTTCATATCGTAATATGACGGGAATTTCACATCCCGTTTTTTTTTTTTAAAGCTTTTTGCTTTATGTAGGAGTTTGATTTCCAAGCCCTCAGTAATCTCAGGCGGCTAATCAAACATCTCGGGCTGAAAGAAAAGACGCGTGTGTGTCTTTCAGCAGCCGTCATCTTCCAGTCTACTACGCTAATAATCTCGCCCCGGCGGCGCCCCGACCAAATTGATTATGCCATTTTTTTTTTCTCTGCCGCTGCCATCCTTTCAGGCCATACACACAGTCTCTCTCTCTCTCACTCTCTCTCTCTCTCTCTCTCACACACACACACACATACCCACACACACTTCTGCTAACCATGGTCCTTCTTCATATTTCTCTCTCTTCTTTCCATCTCCATTCCTGGCTGAATTATGCATGCAGCTTCCATCACTCATGCTCCTCTAACAGCGTCTTCTCCAGGCAATTAGCGCTCCTGAGCAGCACTAGCACTAGCAGCAGCAGCAGCACAGAGAAACTTCTAGTTTCAGGGAACTTGTTAAACAGTGAATGACTCAGATTCACATTCTCGCCCTGTCTCGCCCCGATTCGCCCAGATTCCTCACGGCCAATTAGTCGACTTGTAGCAACAGGTGAGATTCTCGCTAAGCTCACGTTTCAAACAGATGTTCAGAGGATAGTGAAGAGGTTTGATTCATTTTCCCACAGCAGCTCTGACGCGAGACAGGTTTTAATATTAATGCGCTTGTTGTAATACTGTACGTTGTACAGGTTTCCATGGTAACAACTCGGACGAAGATTTCTATAGGGATGATTTACGTTTGTTTGTTTATTTATTTTTATGCGTAGTAGGCGTACTTACCCTCCAGGGTCCAGGTTCGATCCCTACCTCGGGGTCTGCATGCATGATGTCTGCATGTTCTGCCCGTGCTTGGTGGGTTTCCTCCCACAGTCCAAACACATGCAGATGCGTTCCCAAAAATCACTCGTAGTGTCTGAATGGATTGTGAGGTCCTACCATGGTCTTAACAATTGAAATAAATACAATGGTCACCATTGGCGCCACCAGCCCCTAGTTGGACTACAGTACAGAGGTTCCTAGATGGATGTATGGATCAGTTATGGAAGGAATCTCTAGTGCCCAGGTTCTAGTTTTCAGGATATTGGGAGTATTGGGGATTTCTCTGTAACGTGAAAAAGAGAGACTTATGATGGAAGGAACATTTATAGCTGCTATAACACAAGTAAAAACAGTAGTGGAACCGTAATCAGCTGGAATGTACTGTATGATATTTATTAATAAACTAAAAATCTGTTAATAGCTGTGGTATAAGACGGAAGAATAAAACACTTTATGATGTGCTGTTGAGGAAAACCGTTTTCCCAGAGCATTTATTACTGCATATGAATTAGTCGACTGACTAGTTTTTTAATGTTAAACGATATTAATGAGCAGCTTTTTCCGGCACCATCTTGTAAACAAAATTATTTTGGATTTTTTTTTTTTTCCCCCACAGAGATCTGTAAATCACAGTAATCAGATAAAGCGCATGCATTTTCACTTTTCATTTATTTCCTGCAATCATCACACACTTCTCACTGGCTAATGAGTGACTCACGCAATTTACTTTCACCTGACAAGCAGAATGTTGAAAATGAGGGAGAGGAGAAAAAAACTTAGTAGGGGGAATTAGACGCTATGCTGTGCGTCTATGTGCTGGTTTTCAGTCTTGGCTATGCATTACATTCGAAATTATACACTTGCTTACATCTTTTGTACGTCCACTACATCCTGCGGGAGAAAGCGCTGCCTCTGTGACGACGGCTTTAATCCTGACAAGAACTGCTCGGAGCTGAGAGAGTGATCCTTAAACAAATGCCTGCTGAAATCCAGACGTATTTGTATGACACTTTTCTCTTATAAAAAGATATATGGGAGGATAGAATCGGTGTCCGTGGCGAGAGCACGCACTTTTGAAGTCAGCATCGCATTTGCATCCCTTTTAAAATGCACCTCGCTCAATCATAAACATAAATCCTGCTGAAACAGGATGTTATTAAGAAGAAGGAGGTTAATAGTTCAGGCATAAACCTAGCAATTGTGTGCGCCAAATTGCTTCTGGCTCTCTCTCTCTCATCCTTATAAAAGATCTCAGCTTAAAAGAAAACAAGCCTCGGTGTCGAGAACAGCGTCTTTGCCTGTGTACTGTACGTGGATGCACTCCGACACTGGAGACACCGACACTGGAGACTCCTTCTGTCAATGATACACAAATATCTCACGGCCTTATTAATGATCACACACACGTTTGTTTACGTGGAGCGTCTCTGCGTGTGAGCTGTTACTTACTGTATATGATGTAGCATATTAGATCGAGTGCATTTACTGTGTGTACAGTATACAAACCTGGGAAATCAAATCAACAACTTCAAACTAATCAGGAATCAGAATTAGTAAGTAAAAACTTCAGCAAAATTTCTTTTGATTGTGTGAAGCTGCTTTTGCGACAATGACAGTTGTTAAAAGCGCTATACAAATAAAATTGAATTGAATTTCTCATAGTACAGTAAATAATCTCTCTCTCTCTTTCTAGTGTTCTGAGTATACTGTTCTATGCCTGATGTCAGAGACCTGTAATGTTATTAATCATCTCACACAAAAAAAAGAAAGAAACACAATTACAAATAATGCTCATTAGGCAGCAAAATTCCCGCTTCCAATACTACACAGCGCTGTGTTTATGTAGCGTAGCAGCATGTAGAAATGTTGCTAAGTAAAAGTACAAATCTTTCCTGTACAATGTAGGGCAGTAAAAGTAAAAAGTATATTCTAATAAAACTACTCAATTACAGATATATGATATATTTAATTAAGTATAGTAATGGAGTAGATGTACTTAGGGCACTGGTGGCTCAGTGGTAGGTGTTTCGCCTTGCATGTGGAAGGCCCGGGTTCGATTCCCAGCCAGTGCCCAAACCCCAGCCAGTGGACACAGTGCCGGTCCCAAGCCCGGATAAAATGGGAGGGTTGCGTCAGGAAGGGCATCCGGCGTAAAACCTGTGCCAAGTTGTAGTGCGGACTGGGTATTCCGCTGTGGCGACCCCTTGTCGGGAGCAGCCGAAAGACCAACAACAACAAATGGAGTTGATGTACTTAGTTACCTCCCCCCTCTGCTTATAAATTCCTATAATGGTCCTTTAGTCAGTGACAATATTACAGATTTTTGAGCTTGGTCGAATTTTTGTTTATGCGTCTACTGTAGGATATCTCTTGGCAATCCAAACTTCCTGGCGAAGGTCCTTTTAATCTCAGATTGAAAGCGAATACAGTACTGTATTTATAATTAAATATAAATAAAGATAATTAAAATGACATATGGTGTGATGTTCTTAAAAATACTTTTAGTAATGTATGTTTATAGTTGGGTGGCACTGTCGTCTTGCACCTCCAGGGTCCAGGTTCGATTCCCGGCCGGGGCTCGATTCCCATCTCTGTGTGCATGGAGGTTGCATGTTCTCCCTGTGCTTGGTGGGTTTCCTCTGGGTACTTCAGTTTCCTCCCTCAGTTCAAAGACATGTAGGTTTTACTAATTGGCGTTTCCAAATTGCCATTGTGTGTGAATGAGTGTGTGTGTGTGTCCTGTAATGGATTGGCACCACGTTCAAGGTGTACTTCACCTCATGCCCTGAGCCTCCTGGGATGGGCTCCAGGCCCCCGCAACCCTGAATACAGGATAAAGTGCTATAGACGATGAGTGAGTGTTTATAATTGCTGTAGTATAATAGAAATACAACCCTTATGGACAATGGTGTTAATAGTGACTCCGCTTCTTCACACCAACCAGCAGTTAATTGTTTTTCTAGAACAGCATAACAGAGTGTTATTTTTGGATTTATTTAATTTGATTTTATTTTATTTTATAATTGTAACTGTCATGTTGTTTTCAGATATGAGTGGGTTTTGTATGCACATGTTACTGGTGTGTGTGTGTGTGTGTGTGTGTGTGTACTGTATGTGTTAGAGGTGTGTGTTTGTGTGTTCTTCTTTTACATGCAGAACATGAGCTCTGGGAATCTCTAAATGCCAGTTTCACTATTCTGGCTCATCCTGATAAGGTGTAATCTGCTTATGCATGAAGTACAAGAGCAACCATCTCAGTGATAACGCTGCGCTCGGTAGTTATACCTGTACGATAAAGATTTGGAGTGTAACTGAAGCAACTGTCTCATTTCATACAAACAGTTTCATAACAGAGTCTCCAACAATGAAAGTGGACTCCATATTAACTTAAACACCTCTCCTATTATACTGAACTTTCAGCCTCAAAGCGCACAGTGTGACTGCAGATCAATCCCTGCTATATCTGTCTGTTATCATCCAAATGAGGACGGCTTCCCTGTTGAGTCTGGTTCCTTTCAAGGTATCTTCTTATTGCCATCTCAGGGAGTTTTTCTTGCCACCGATAGTTACACATATTTAAAATTCATTTTCATATTTATTCTGTAAAGCTGCTTTGTGACAATGACCGTTGTTAAAAACACCACACAAATAAAATTGACCTGAATTAAATGTCAGTGTGCATGTGGAGACACTCAGAGAATATTGGTGAAGCCACAGCATTCCTTAATAATAATAATAATAATAATAATAATAATAATAAAACAATAATAATGAATATTGAATAATACTATCATATTATTATTATTATTATTATTATTATTATTATTATTATTATTTTCAGCAGTCGTCTTGTAGAGCCTGAGTAGTCAGTAAAACGATTCTTGTAACAGTTATCATAACTCTGGATTCTGATTGGTCGATTCTGATAGTAGTGTAGCTGCAAATCACAACTTTTGCATTCGTATTGTAGGTTTATTTTATTAAGTTATTGTTTTCCTAGTAACATTTTATTTCAATTCATAACAATAACAATGTTTTGTAAGTTTTTATTTAACATTTCTGGAAGGAGTCTCCAGTATCAGTGCTTTGTAACAGTCAGAAATGGCAGAGAGCTACATTTTATATATAATTAAATGTCATTTTATTAAATATGATGCATCATATTTTTATCCATTCATAGTCAAGTATGTTCAGTGTTCAATGTTTTAATTATATTATAAATATTTTTGTTACTAGTTTCAGAGAATAATAAACAGGTTAAAACGTATATTATGTATTAAAGCACAAAAAAAACCACAATTGTTGACATGGTAAAGTTTTCTAAAATATGTTTTTTTTTTCTTTTGAGAAGAAGAAAGGAAGGCTGGTGAGGACATGACACTTTTCAGCTGCTGTAATGCAAATAAGAACAGGAACAAACTCGCTGGTTTCCAGGCCATCAAATCCATCTCCACAAACGTTGCTTCAATAAACCAGTTTTTATTTATTGTTTTCCTGTAAAGACACAACATGTTTTATTTCTTATACAGAAGTCACCCAAAAAGTCTGGTTCCATGGGATAAAGTACGGCCGATGCTCACAGTGATGGCTTTAAGAACAGTACAAGAGCATTGAACGTTTCTTCGTGTATCAGAATTGATGTTGTTCCATGCAAAGATGATATGATTTTGTCCTTTAGTGTAGCTGACTGTTCTAAACAAAATCTGATTTCAGATAAGCTCAAAGAAGAAAATGGTGCTACTGTAGGTCTGGTTTTTGTTCCTTCTTCTATTGTTAGTTTCAAATGTTTAATATATGATTCTTATTGCATGGCTGGTCCTGCAGCAGAATCAAAGCAAGTCTCCCATCCACCTTTGACCCACACCAGTTTCCCTACCTAGAGAATCAGTTTCAAGAACATGCTATCTCCACTGTGCTTCACACTGCACTGACCCACTCTGGACACCAGGGGAGCTGTGAGACGATTTTCTTCATAGACTTTTAGACTCTGTCTTCAACACCAATATCCCAGTCATAAAAACCTATCAGCCTTGGATTTCATCAGCTCACCTGGCACTGGATCAAGGACTTCCTTGATCACCATCATCAAATTTGCCTACATGGATGCTGTCCAAAGTCTAGCAGTGTAGTGCTTAGAAAATACTAAAAAACAAAGGAACTAAGACTTCTGGCAGTATACTGAAGGCCCCAATCCATTATACATCAATGAAGCCTGTGATGATATGGTCCCTGCTTTCAGGTTCCTGGTTATGCACATCACTGATGATCTCTCCTCGAACATGAACACCACAGCAGTAGTCAGACTGGCAGAGCAGCGACTCTACTTCCTGAGGATCCTCAGAGAAAGAAAAAAAAAAAAACAGCTTGCAGCTATGAGAAACTGCTGGTGTCCTACTCACACAGCTCCACTAAGATTGTTCTGATGTACTGTCGTTCTCCATGGTACACCAGCTGCTCAGAGGGTCATCAACACCTCCCAGGGAATTATCATCTGCTCTCTGCCGTTCCTGGAAGATGCCTTGAGTTCTCGCTGCCGTAGCAGCTCAGCCAACAGTCTGAAAGACACGTCCCACCCAGGACATCCTGTGTTTGACCTGTTTGACCTGCTGCACTTTGGCATGAGCTACTAAGCTACTAGGGGAAAAACAGTCTTCCGAACAACTTCTACCCCAGAGCCAAACGAGAACTGAACACTGCCAAATGCTGGCACTTGGAGCATCTGCACTATACACTTACACACTTACAGTTACTTTACAGAGCCAAGTGTGCTGGAGTACATATTTATTCCCAACTGTATCTGTGAAAACTGCAATTCGACAAACGTTCACTATCTTCAAATGCAACTACTATTTCTGATTTTGTGCTCTTCTATTTATTATATTTTTATTCACCATCAGGACTGGAACTTTTGTGCAATTTTGTTCCACACTGTGCAATAACAATCAGGGAATCTATCCAATCATAGATCCCTACTTTATGGGTCCAGACTATTCGGCCTTGCTTTATACCAAATAATCACCTTTAGATTAAAATATAACTTTATTCAAATCCGAGTCTGTCTTTTCATAAAAACCTTATTCATAATGAAAAAAAAAGTTTTTGGTTTGTGAAACATTTCACTACTGGACAAGCATTTTTTTTTCCCCCTCCTGAGCTTTTGTTGCTTGCCTTGAGGTCCATTAGTCCTATTAAAAATCAAAAATTCATTCCAGCGGCTTTGAAGCCATCTACGCACCCGAGTGCTGCACTTACGTACAAACCGTGAATGCGTGTGCAGTCAATTAGTGAAATTAAACGTACATTTGCACTAAAAGTCTCTCTATATGGCTTCTTTTTCATTATGACTGTGTGTGTCCTGCACAAGAGGTGACCTGGCAAACGATAAAACTCCATAGATGGTGCTTTTCTCCCTCTCTCTCTCTTTCTCTTTCACTCACTTTTTTTTCTCCCTAGCACCTTATTAAATCTTTCATATTTTTTGTATGGATTGTTTCCTCAAGGCCTCCGTTCTCTGTTCTCAGAATATGAAATATCGACTAGCTTATCTGGATGTTTTTGACCCTGTTGCCTAGAGCAAAGTATTTTACCTTACTGTGAAAATGCAAGCGTAGGAATGTGAAATCGTTTCAAACGTACAGGCGTATATAAAATAAAATCTGTCCATTTGGGGAGGTGTTGTATTTAATATAATTTCCCTGACAGTGTGGTGAAAGCACCTTTCTGGCTTGTTAATGATTTCAGAGACAAACTCTATTTGATATTTTCATCATATCTATTGTTAAAACAATCAGTTATCCTGGTTATATACAAAAGGGGCGTTCGAGTCAAACCTTTGGGACTTTTGCTTTTTCTATATAATCCTCTGCTACACTAATGCACTTATCCCAGTGTTTCACTAGTGCTAGGACACCATCAAGGTAGAAAGATTTCTCAGTATGCTGAAGCCATGATCGGACTCCTTTCTGATTCCCATCTGAAACGCTGTTCTCCCAGGAACTCCTTTAATGCCCCAAACATGTGGAGGTCAGGACTGTACGGGGGATGTGGCAATAACTCCCATCCAAATCCAAGTGGTGTTAGTTAACTATTGTGTGTAGAGTTCCCACAGACAGATGTGTCTCTTCTGCAAGTTGGTGACAAGTTATCCAGCAGTGCCACAAGCTGATCGTATCCATGTTGTGCCGCATCGATGCCGGCTGTAATCCGTGCTAAAGGAGCCCCAACTAAGTATTGAGTGCATAAATGAACAAATTTTTCAGAAGTGTGACATTTCTGTATTGTAAATCTATTTTATAATTGATCTTTGGAAATCTTTTGAGATACTGGATGTTTGATTTTCATGAGCCGTGTTCTGTAATCATAGAAAGTAAAACAAAAGGACTTTCACTTTACATGTAATGAATTTAGGATATATGAATTTTAAATGTATAAAATAAATTATCAAGGGAAATGAACTGTTATCATGATATTCAATTTTTTTAGATGCACTGAAAAAAATAATATGTATGTATGTATAACATTCTTGCAGTGTTTGTTTTTTTTGTGGAGAGCTAGGCAGAGGAATAAAGAATAGTACACAGATTTTTTTTTCTCCTAGTTTGTCACTGCCATTCATACAGACTCGAACACTGCATTTTGCCACCTCTGCTGCTGTTGTTGTTGTTGTTGTTGTCGTCACTGTGTGTGAGCTCCAGCCCTGAACTTCATTTCACAGCCTACACCACTTTTCTCACTAACTCCATTCTTCTGCAGCTTGCTTCCATTCCCCTCCACCTGCATTTTTCCCCCTTTCCTCTAAATCACAAGCTCCCAAACACATTCCCTAAAGGCTGTTAATTAACTGATTAGTTTAATCAGGTGTGCTGGAATCTGGAAAAAATACACTAACATCTGCAGAGCATGGAGGTCCTCAGGGACCAGTGTTGGGAACCTTTGATCTAAATAAACCTCATTTCAGAGCTCTCTCTCGATATCACTACAGCTTTCTGGAATTTCTCACAATGTGCTGAATCATCTACTACAGCAGCAGCTCTGAGAGTCTTATTGTTTCTATAGTAACGGCTGGTTAGCAGGGATTTTTTTTATAAAGTATGTTAAAGTTTTATGAAAGGAGTCTTCAGTTCCAATGCTTTAGAACAAACAACTGTAACCGAATTTACATTAAGCATTCTTTTGTGTGGAGAAACCCTGAAACATTCAATTCTACAAATCGGGTCTTGAAGCATTTAGAACCAATCGAAATAGAATATATACTGTGAATATATATATATATATATATATATATATATATATATATATATACAATAGAAAGAAGAAAAGGAAGCCGCTTTTTTTTTTTTTAAGCAGCCGGTGCCAAGAGGAATCATAAATGAAGGTTAAGTGAGGTTTTAATGTATATTTGTTTCATATTTTAGTTCATTTACGCCTTTCTAAATGTTTAGATTTTTTTCATATGAAAAATTTGATTATACCCTTACGGGAAAAAAAAGGCAATATGTTGTAAAATATAATGCAATATATTAATTAATACATTTCCATATATAGGAATACACTAGTGCTTATATTTATTAATATATTGCAATATATGAATGGACAATGTATGGATATATATTGCAATGCAGACAAAAACCATTATATTTATACTTATCACTGTTTTATTGAAACATTACTGAAACTTTATGCATGTTTATCAAATTCAAATTTCAAATTTTATTCAAATTTTATTTGTCACATACACAGTCATACACAGTACGATATGCAGTGAAATGCTTGTACGACCGCAAGTGAC
>JAQMYJ010000018.1:2005185-2017270 GCA_030014305.1 Clarias laeviceps | reverse complement strand
TTTTTGACCTTGCATACATGTAAACCTGTTATAAGAGACTCATTAAGCAATATTAGCAACCTTTAAAATGGCATAATAGGGGCACTTTAAATAACTTGTTGCTACCAGAACCATATTCATCACTGCAGTAATTATCCAATGGAAGACTCCAGGTGGTGAGTTTTATGTTTTAACTAGGGACTGACTGTTACATGTATAGTTACATGAAATTGCTTTATTTTTTTATTAAGCTAAAATTTGACCAAAACCTATAATCAGCTTCTTTGTTGTCTGAATGTAGGAGATTAGACATGAGCACCTTTTGTGCAAAGCAGTTCACATGCTTACTATCACGTTCATTTTCAAACATTTACACAGGCATCTTGACATAGGGCAGGATATTAAATAAATTCAGAATATTTTAACATTTTAATATATTCTGTTTATTTAGCATTATTAGTAAGGAACAGGTAGGGCATCTGGTTAAAAACCAGCAACTTCAGTGCAAAAGAAAACGTTACAATCGGATAATCTGTCCTAGTGACCACCAAACAGGGGATAGAATAAGGAAGAAAAAGTATTGAAAAAAAAATTATTCTGCATTTTTAAAATCTAAGTCACCATTTCTGAGGTGTTTTTTTTATCGTGTCAGCAACTGAAAATGAAGGGAGATCCATGTGCAGGAACTTTATTATGTAAAGTACAAATTAAATCATAAAAAAGCAAGAATTAAAATGAATAACACGGCATGTGTGCACACAACAGCAACGAATGGCCTTAGCAACAGCAGCTTGACCATGAGAAGTGGGAAGAAAGAAAACCTAGGACTTAACTAGAGGCACTAACAAGGCCAAGTGAAAGTGCTCAGGAATCCTTTGACAAGATCATGTGACATGCAGGGGCTCATGTACAGTGCAGTTCTGCTCTATTTGGTGCTGCTAGGACAGATCACCACTTTCATTTAAACTAATATAAAATTTATATATAATTTACTCACATTTTTTACAAGCTATTGCACATTTTTTTGGGAATTTCACATGAATATTTCATAAGGAAGCTATGATCATGAATAAGTCCATTTTTGTGCTAATGTTAACTTTTCATAGACTTTTACATGTAAACGGATTTCCATCATCCTTGATGAGAGTTAAGTCCTCAAAGATAAAAACCTGGTTTATATGTCCCACATGCTAACCAGATATTTACTTTTATGCTGCGTTTCTCTGCTGCTGTTCTTCAGCACCGGCAAACCAATTCTGTCCTTCAGTTAAGAAATGAGGGAAGCAATTTCATTCTCATCTATATTGCATCGCTGCTTAGCTGCAGAGACATCCAGTGACCCTGCTTCTTAATGTGAATATTTGAAATCGATATTACGCCCCGTTTCAAATATGCGAGGAATGTGGTTTTGCTGAGGAAACACGTTAAATTAGCTTTCGACCTCGTTTATGCCAGTCTCATAATGATTGTTTGACAGATTCGTTAGACAAGACACCATTTAAAGGAAAATACATGTAAAGGTGACCAGAATCTGATGGGAGTGCACAATTTGTCCTTTTCAGCTATGAAAATAATTTGATCAGAATGTGAAAAAGTTGTGGTTTTCTTTTTGATTCCTTACAGAAACTTATTTTGCATGTGAAATTTACACGCATGATTGTTACATGTTGTTGTTGTCATAATTGTGGTCATTGCGGTGGTGGTGAGCATTAATGCCATTATTGGTATTGTAGTTCCCGTTATAATTATTGTTGGTGTGGTACTGTTTGTCATTTTTAATGTTTTTATTAATGATGTTATCATTTTGGTTATTGTTGTCACTGTGGTTGTTGATGATGTCATTGTTATTGTTGATATTGTTGTAGATGCAAATGTTGGTTTTGTTGTTGATGTTGTAGCCATTGTTGTTCATATTGTTGGAGTCATTGTTGTCAATGCTGCTGTTGATGGAATTATTGTTATTGTTGATATTGTTCTTGATGTTTATTGTTGTAGCCATTGTTGTTCATATTGTTGTAGTCATTATTGTCATTGTCATTATTGATATTAGTAAAGTAGATTTTGTTACTGCTGTTCATGTCATTTTTGTTGTTATTGTTGTTGTTAATGAGAATATGATTCTCCTGGTTGCACGGGAGTCTGGGTGCTGGCAAGCAGTTGATCTTAGGGTCCTGTGCAAGCATAAATGTTAAATGATAGTGGTACATGCTGGAGCTAATTATATACCCATTAATCAATTAGAGGTCAGTCAGGGTAACTTTGTAAAGGCGATGTCCAATGAAGACGTATGCTCTGGCCCCATCCCAATGCAAGGTTGAGACATAGCTTGCAGCAGGTTATGTTTGCTTAACCACTGGATGTCCAGGTGGTGCTCCAGAAACAATGTGGGCTTTATAGATAATTGGAGTACCCTTGAGGGCAAAGCGGGCCTGTTAGGGTGGGACGGTGTCCATCCCACTCGGGAAAGTGCTGCTCATTTCTTGGAACATTGCTCATTGCCTCAGAATAGGTCTAGTTAATCGGTGAATCAGCAGACAAACAGGCTAAACTGATCATCTGCTAGCCGCACAAAGTGAAGTCTAATCAATATAAAATAAGACCACACCGAGTGCACAGCCAGCACATCTGATTAAATATTAGATCTCTCACATCTTATCAGCGCTTATTGCTAATGAAACTATCACAGATCATGAGTTTGATATACTCTGTTTAACAGAAACTTGGATTAAACGGAATGAGCATGTAGTATTAAATGAAGCTAGTCCTCTGATACAGCTCCATACACGAGCCTCGGCTAACTGGTAGAGGAGGAGGCGTCGCAGTTATTTATGATGATAATCTGACCTTCATTCAAAAACACGGACATGAATTTAATGCATTTTATGTTCTCTATACTAACATAACAAGTGTAGCCGCAAAAGGGTTAGGGTTAGGGTTAGGGTTTGCATTCCTCTGAGTTTGCCGATTTCACCTTAAACCTGGTTGTTTTTGCAGACAAAGCATTAATTGCTGGAGACTTTAATGTTTATTTTGAGAATCCAGAAGATCCTCTGAGAACAGCATTCATGTCCATACTGGACTCACTAGCAGGAAATCAATGCATAGCAGGACCGACTTAAGTTTACTGTATGTATAGAAAAGACAGTATAGTGAGATTTCCACAGTCTGAAGTTATCTCAACTCATTATGTCATCTCATTTAAAGTGTATCATAGTAATAAAGTATGTACCTTACCATGCTCTCATTAAACATACTTTCACGTCAGCTACTGCACAGAGCTTTATCAGTACTCCCAGAATTAACAACTATGATTGGATTGACCCCACAGAACTCGTTCAGGCAAATGAATGCTTGGAGTCAGCATTCCTTTACACTATAGATAATGTAACCCCACTTGAAAGAAAAAATTATTACAAAAAAAATAAAAAGCTTTCTGGTAAAATGATAACCGACACATATCTTAAAACAGAAACTACAACATTAATTGCATCAAATCAAATTGATAGTATTTCATACAGCTTGGAAGGAGCGCATCCTTAAATAAAAAAAAAAGAAGTACTGTTAGTGCTGCTGGATCAACATGTCTCTCCGCTCACATGTCGAAGATAAAAAAAAATAAATAATAATAATCCTAGATTCCTATTTAATACAGTGTCAAAATTTAAATTAAAATTAAAATTAGACCACCACAGAAACATGTATACCAATAACATGTAGTAGTGACGACTTCATTTTTTCATTGCCAAAATTGGAAACAACAGGAAAAACTCCAAATTAAAAAGGACAATTTAATAAATAACGATGTAGGTGATAATCTAATTATATCAAAATTATATCAGTGATTAGAATGTTTCCCCTCCCCACCAAGACACTGTTTCACTTATCTTTTCAGCAGAATCATCAACTTGTGTAATAGACCCCATACCTACAGGTTAATTCAAATAGATAATACCAGAAATAATTGTGAACTCCTTTTATAAATATATTAAAAATGATTTTTATTATTTATTATTAACATATAAAATATTAACATTTTCACTCAGCAATGGCTATGTACATAAATATTTTAAACGAGCAGTTATTAAACCCATAATTAAGAAATGTGACCCTGACCCCAGCCAGCTATAGGCCAATATCAAACCTTCCCATTATCTCCAAGATCCTAGAAAAGGCTGTAGCACAGCAGGGATGCTCATATCAACATAGGAATAACATTTATGAAATGTCTCAGTCAGGTTTTAGGCCTCATTAAAGTGGTAAATGGCCTCCTACTGGCCTCTGATCAGGGTTGTGTCTACTTGCTTATGTTGCCTGATCTTAGTGCAGCTTTTGACACCGTTGATTATACTATTCTGTTTGACAGATTAGAAAATGTAGTAGGACTTAAGGGAATGACTCTTTCCTGGTTCAGGTCTTTTAACTGTCTGTAGATGTAAATGGTGACTTTTTCTACACATAGTAATGTTTGATGAATATTATATCACTGCATGATGTAGAGAAACTAGCTCATGCTTTTTTTTTCCCCTGCAGGTTGGAGTACAGTAATGCCTTAGTGTCTCAATGTTTTACTAAGTGAACAAACAAGCTCAAGTTACTGTAGAACAAAATGCAGCAGCGAGCGTCCACACCTAGAACCAGAAGATAAAAGCGCATCACCCCTATCTTATCCCCACTGCTTTGGCTCACAGTGAAATACCACATTTACTACTATTGATCTTTAAAGCACTGAATGGTCTCGTGGGACAGACCCTGGGTGAACCACTATTATTTCATGATTTGCCACACCTATGTCAAGCCACAGGTACAGGCTATTTTTTGGTGCCTTGTATAATGAAAACTATAAAAGGGTTTTTCTTACAAAGCCTGACAGTTATGAAATAGCCTTATAATTAATGTTTGGGACACAGACACAGTTTTAGTGTTAAAATCTAGGCTGAAAACCTAGTTATTTAGCCAAGCGATTTTGTGAATAGATTTGGGTGACAAGATAAGGAGCAGATGAACTGGTGAACATACAGTATGTTTGGACAATGTCTTCCCCACTCTTATTCTTATTGATCACACAGGTTTGTTAACGGTGGAGTGACTGGTTACAAATCTCCCTGCACCCCTCTCTCTTTGTCAAACTGCACCTCACCATTGCTGTTGTTATTCTTGTTATAATTATTGTGGTGGTTATTGTTTTCATTATTGGTTTTATTGCTGTGAACATGGTGTTGTAGTGTTATGGTTGTAGTTGCTATTATTATTATTATTATTATTATTATTGATGTTGTTGTTGTGATGGTGGTTGTTGTGATATTATTGTTGTTTATACAGTACCGTTGTCATTACTTTTGATGTTGTTGATATTGCCATATAACCACAAATTGCGCAAATAATCACATGATGAAACACCTGCTCCCTCATGCGAAATGAGCATGTAATATTTCCATAAGCAATATTTCCAAAAATATTAGAACCCAAAAGCTGTTTGCAATAACTAATACCTATTGTGTGTGCACGCATTATAAACACACACCCGTTGTTACAGAAACGGTTGTTGTGAATACAGATGCGTTTGTTCCTCCTGCTGAGATGCAGAAGTGTGAACATCACATCGCGGTCACGCCACCTCTTACAGCACAAGTCTCACATCACAAATCGCATGTATTTATGCTCTGATGCTTTCGCCCAATCCTACGTGTGTGTATGTGTGTGTGTGTGTGTGTGTGTTTGTCTTTAAAGGCTTTCACACACAATACACATCAACAGGTGAAAAGACAAGTTCGAGAAGAGAAATCTTGCAGTCGTTTTGATTCTTAGTTTGTGCTATAACCTGAAATGCTGCCAGGCAAATATACCTTTCCAATGACAGCTACATTCACGGGTAGAAGTTCTCTCTCTCTCTCTCTCTCTCTCTCTCTCTTTCACACACACACACACACACATAGACAGTGTGCATCACACATGCTGGAAGCTGGAAGCAAACTGTCAGAAGTGAAAAACCACAGTAAGAGTAAAATTCTGCAAATATCCAGACAGGAAGGAAAATATCTCAAATATTATCTTTTGTCTATTTTAATAAAATGGGAAAATATAATGGGGTCTTTTAAAAAATAATAATAATAATAATTATTAAGCAATAATTTAAAAACATTTTATGGTGTGCAATATGTTTGATAATTAGAGTACTCCTTAGGATTCATCTCTTTATACATTAATTTATCCTCAGTATGCATTTTATCCTAATCAGGATCATGTTAAATCCGTTATGGTTTTTAAACATAGGTTAAACCCTGACCCTGGATATGACACCAACCCTATACACACACATTTATATTTAGGAGCAAGCTACAGTCATGAGTTCACCTACAGATATGTTTATGGACAGAAGAGGAAAAAAAAAAAAAACAGAGACCTAGAAAATCCCCCAAAACCCACAGTCACCAAGGGAGAACCGGACACAGGAGGAACTCTGTGACACAGACACTAACCTGAGCTCAGGATCGAACTACAACACAGTACTGCTAAACACTTTACTAACTTTATATTCTGTAAGCTCTGCTTATGAAATACGTTATTTAAACTAATTGCTGAAAACAATCAAATATCACTTTGTGTCTCTGTATAGCTTTGTTTTACATTGTAAAACATCCATGTTTTCTTATAGCAGATATGAAAAGTTCTTGCCTCACCAAACCCCCCTTGAAGTTAATAAGATAAATTAAATAAATAAATAAATAAATAAAAGCAGCTTTTGTTACCGAGACTTGCTAAAAGTGTGAATTCTTCTGGCCTGATAATATTGGAAACCCCACAGTTCCACAAAGTGCTGACATGGTAGACTCTTTCCATAAATGTTAAATACGCTTGGTTTGCAGGGAGCAGGAAGCAAATGGATTTGCTTATTTACATAATTAATTCACAACTTGCATAAACATGATTTTATACAAACAAAAATCTAAATGTAACAGTTTCCAAATATAATGCTTGTAATTTTCAAGTATCTGCACAGTGTCAATGGATGTGATGAAGCCGAAATGTAACTGCAGACCCACTTCATTAAATGAATTTATTTATCAGAGAAACAGCATCTCGTATTAGCCGCGACATGAGCATACACGACACATTCATAAAAGAAATGGCACAAATAATTACAACTTAACAAGAAACTGCTGGAAATATAAAGGAAGTAAGATTGTGTGTCAGTGTGGGTGCTCATATTTATATTCATTTTTAAACAGCAGCGTATTAATGTTTTAACTAAGGAATGTTCAGAAATCACTATTTGATAGAATAATCCTGATTTCCATTCTTTCATATTGCAGTCATCCGATGCAAAAATTCAAGCAGCTCAGGGTTTAATTTTTATTTATTTATTATTTTTGATGGCTTGTGACCATGCATCTACCATTTGATCCATTCCAGAGGTTTTCACTGTGGTTCAGATCTCGAGATTAGGCTATCCATGACTGGCTCTTGATCTGGCAGTCCTCCATGCACACTTTGATTACCCTGGCTGTATGGCATGTAGCATTATCCTGTTGGAAAAAACAATCCTCAGAGTTGGGGGAACATAGTCAGAACAGAAGAAGAAAGTTCTTCCAGGAAAACCTTGTACCTGGCTTGATTTGTGCATCCTTCACAAAGACAAATCTTGTCGATTCCAGCCTTCTTCATCAATCCTTCAATCCTCCTTCACATTTCACAGTTGATGAGACACACTGTGGCTTGTAGGCCTGTCCAGGTCTCCGTCTAATCATAGGACGATCAGGTGTTGGCCAAAGATAAAAACTGGACTTATCAGAGAAGATGAGCTACTCCAGTTTTCTAAGGTCCAATTCCTATGGTCTTTTGCAAATCTCAGCCTGGCTCTTCTTTACTTCTCACTGATGAAGGGCTTTTTTCTGGCTTTGCATTACTTCAGCCCTGCCTCTTGGAGCCTGTTTCAAACTGTCCTGTCCATGAACTCCACCCCGGCTTTAGTTCACCACAGTGTTTAAAAGTTATTTGATGTTATCCTCTGGTTTGGACTCTTTAGTGAGTTTGGGGTCATCTTTGCCAGTAGTGATTTGTTTTTGACCCTCTGCCAGTCTGTAACTTTGTTGTCCCAGGTGTCTGGTGCTTGACCTCATTCATGTGTACTCCTGTCTTTGAAATTTAATGATGAAAGCAACCTGATGCACAATGTATAGCTGTGCCAGCAAAGCCACTCAAGACGCCTTTCCATTGCTTTGGGCACAATGGTTAATGGTCAATGGTCAATGGTTATTTTAAAAATTCTGAGCCATCCAGCTGGTCATATTGCATGAGGAGAGTGATGATCACAGTATTGGTTTGATACTTCTCCTCATTAAATAAATTTGATTCAGGTAATCTGCTAATCAGTACCTCATAAAGCAGAATGAGGTGTGCTTGTCTTGGAATCAACAGAATGGATGAAATGGAATGATTATCATACTTGTAGATATGCTTATTTTAGTATAATCTGCAGTAGTCTCTTTTTTCCAGAGCTGTTTATACAGTATATACAGTATCTTGCACAGGCATAGATGGTATTTAATCCAATTGCTGGGTGTCTTTTTATGGGGATCAGAGCATATCCATACACCTGGCATAGCATGCCACATATCTGTGGCCAGACTTCCTCCACGTACCTTGCAGTTCAACCTGAGGTCATGAGGTCGATGTGCATTGGCACAAGGAGGCACTGCATAGGCTTGTCTACCAAGAGGTTAAGTACTGGCAAATGAGACTTAAGCACTCGACTTCCTTTTTGCACTGGGCTAGTCAGCGGTGGATGCTGGAAGTGGAAGGTGACAAGCACACAACACATAGAACACCAGACTAGATGTATTGGATAAATTCCCAGAGCCCCTGTTTTTCTCAGTACATAACATTTCAAGCTTTGTATCATCCTAGACATCATCAGGGAAACCTGGGAGGATGGAGCTTTTTCTTGTAAAAATTAAACTCAATATGTTCTTTAACTTACACTGGAACATATATTTGCTACATGCTCAAGAACAACTATCCTGCCTGACATTATATCATCTTATAAACAGAGTCCTTAATCCACATGCTGTGGAAACTGATACCTACCTCTATAATGAAATAATTCATAGGAACGATTGGATATCGTGGCTGTCCTGAGATCGCACAAGTGGGTGGGGCTAATGGAAAAACCAATTAAATGTGCATTTTGGGTGAGGGAGCAAATTTGGCAAAGTAGAAGTATGGTATATGGGATTCCACTTGGGTCACAGGCAGGTGCATGCTCAAACTGACAAAACTGCTGTCATTGCAGACTGCCAGAGACCTAAGACCAGGAAGGGGGTTAGACAGATCCTGGGGCTGGCTCTTATAAGAGGTTTGTTCATTTCACTGACAGACATCACAAAAAAAAGGGGGCACCATGGGAGTGATAGGTGTTGTGACAATGGGGGCATGGTTAAGGGTTGCCTGCAGATGATGAGTGTCTAGTAAAGCCACCAGGTTTCATGTAATGCAGCTGTGGATCATTTGCAGGTCATTTATGTATGTGTATCTTTGTGTTGACAGAGAGAAAGAGAGAGAGAGAGAGAGAGAGAGACCTTTGCAAAGGGACATTGTGTACCAGAACACTAAGCAGAGATTGTGTGCACATGCATTAATTAGCCTGCTTAAAAGTGAAAGTCAGCAAATGCAGCAACATTTGTTGTACCCACAGTAAGACACTCCTAACATAATGTCTTTGAAAGTGCAACTCTCAATGTGCCTAATGGTGGACCAGAGACAAGGGAGTTAGGACAAGTCTAGCACTTGGTATGGTGACTGGGTCAGTACCTAGCATGTGTTTTAGGCCAAGCACTTACAGTAACTACGGAATGGGACTGAGCATGGACATTGGGCCAGCACTTAGCTATAGCTAGGGTTCAGAGATCAAAGGCCAAGCTTGAACTTAAAATCGACACTGGGCTAAGACTTGACCTTAACATGAGAGTTAATGAAAGGTAAACAAGGTGCTCAAAACTCGGATGCAGCACCAGCACAATGTCCTTCAAGCTGGAGTGTTTTACAAGCATGATGCTTATCAGGCTGGCTAGAGATAAGAGCATGGTTTTCTGAAGGCTACAGAGCACTAGAAGTATAAATTCAGTGAAGCTGGGATGTTTTTCAGACACTGTAGTCTCAAAGCTAGGGTGTGCAAAAGCTGTGCAGAAGCTACATTAGTGTGCCAAGCAAGCATGAGGTTCTTGAAGCCAGGTAGTGGTGCCATCACAACATTCTTGAAACCATGTGGTTGTGCCCTCATGGCATTTTTGAACCTAGGTTGCCTAATGTGGCATGACATCTGTGGGTCTTTAACATAGCGTGGGGCAAAAGATTAGCTATGGCTAGAATTTAGTGCTTAAGCTGGGCAATGGGATAAGACTGAGCATGAGAGTTTAAATGGTGCACCATGAGGTGTCTTGGTGTATTCAGCCCCTCGTTGCGCACCTATATGAGAAACCTCTTTGCCTTGGACACTTCTGCTCTCCTTGCTGCTGGTTTCTTTTTGAAGTGCCATGCAAGGAGCCACTTTCTTGTCTTTCCTTGCAGGCATATATTGCCAGGCATATCCTTCCTGATCACAAGAAGAGAGCCTGCCCAATCAGATCCCACTGTAAACTCCATAATCTCAACTTCCTTCCTACATATTTATAGGGGGTCACCTCTGTTCTTCTGATGGTCTGTTATTTTCTCATGGATGAGATGAGACTGAAATAGAAATTCCAGGCTTAATATTAAACGAAAAGCTTTAGCTAAAAACAAAACAAACAAATGATATAGAGGATATGCCAGGCTATGCTATTAGTAATAGCATATACAGTACATGAAGACAAACTGAAAACTAACTGAGAGACCCAGCAGATCAAAGCAGTAACAACATAATCATACACAACATAAATAAAAACAGTTCCATACACAAAGTGGCAAAACTTATAAGCTTAAACAGACTACTAATTACAACTTAATGAGAAACAGCTGGTAACAATAAGGAAGTAGCATAGCAAGACTGAACTCTGAATTCAAAACAAGGGATGCTGGGAAGTAAAGCCTGTGGTAATTTAAAGATCCTGTATAAGCAACACCAGTAGTGCTCCACTAGGGAATCCTGATGTAAACTCGCCTCAAGGTGGGATTTCCAATGGACCTAACGGTGAACCAGGGCATTCTCCCCACCACTAAAAGTCAGATGCACTATTGCTGAGGCTGTGAAATGGGGCATGAGGGCTTTGTCGGGGCTTGGCATGGGGTCTGTGACAAAGCTTGGCGTATTAACAGACTTGGGCTGGACAAGGGAGTTGCGATTGGGTTGGGACCTACAGTAGCATTGGTGTTGGCTGAGACTCGGCCTGAAACCTGAACCAGGACCTAGCTAGGGAACGGCAGCTGTATTTGGGTCTGCGTTTAGCTATGTCTAGGGCTTGGTCCCGGACCTCAAACAAACATAACCGCACACAATACCAGCCATTGAGTGTCAACATAAATGTAATTTTTTTAAAATCAGTTGGTGGAATCCTGACATGCAGGAAAAGCTCAATAAAATTCCAGTAAGCTAACTAATATTTATCTTTAAACCAATTTTCACAAAAGCTTTATTGCCATCACCTTGTGGTGGAAAAGTAAATATTAATACATATGTGTCTTTTTTATTAAGTTTTATAATAATCTGTATACATTTTAATTTAAATATAATTTTATATTTCTTTCTCCTATTACATTCTATTTAATATTAACTCATTATATCACAAAGACCTTTTCACATTTCTGTTCCATGAAGAGTTCTGTAATATTATAGTGTAATGTAAACACTGTAATGTACTTGTTCATACACAAATACTTTTTGGCTTATTTAGTACATTTGTTCCATACCATTTAATTACCATTCTTTATTGGTTAAATCATTTACATTACATACAGTAAAATCACTTTTCTATTATAATCCTGTAATAAGGTATTACAATAATAATAACCAATTCTGGTCAACTGAGGATTCCTAAAGAATGAGAGAGAGAGAGAGAGAGAGAGAGAGAGAGAGAGAGAGCAATAATAAATAAATAAATAGTAAAAAATAATAATTATTCAAAAAAAAAAAAAA
>JAQMYJ010000018.1:1990925-2005085 GCA_030014305.1 Clarias laeviceps | reverse complement strand
TGGATGTGTGGATGATGTGGATGACAGCTAGGGCAGAAAAACAAACTGATAGAAAACAAGATGGTTACACGAGAGAGAGAGAGAGAGAGCAATACTAAATAAATAAATAGTAAAAAATAATAATTATGCAAAAAAAAAAAAAAAAAGAGGCATGAATTGGCTTGGGAAAATGACACTATTTACAGAGCATGGCTGAAAGAAAAAAGAACCTTTAATGAATGTATTCATGAGTTTTCTCATAACCGACTGAGAATTATACAAAAAAAGAAAAATATATATATTGGTGATATTTATTTATACAACACTAATTAAGGGACTGAATGTGATGTGTAGATGTTCATTCGAAAGCTTGTTAGAATTTTATTGTAAGTTGCTTTGAAGGCAGATTTGTATTTCAGGACGTGTCACATTTACTAAAATGTAAGATATGAGATCTAGTGAATTAGCTAGAAATTGCAGAAGTCTTTATTTTAGGCGAAATTGCCATGATATTAGGTGAACCCACTGACCTTGTGCACTTATTAGCCATTTTATGAGGTACCACATAGTTAACAACAGGAAGTAAGGAATAAAACATGCCATGTAGTGCTGTTATGGAAAAATAAGCAATGACCGGGTGATGGGTGATGAAGCAGAGGTGTAACTGCATGTAACTGAGTGTTTTATTCCTCTTATACGGCACAAAAAAAACACACACACAAAAGAACATCACATCATATATCTGTTTATTGTTTTGATTAAACTAAAAGTCATACCAGCTAACACTGGAGACTCCTTCCATAAATATCCAGTTAACAACTTTTTATCGTGACCACGATAACATGCGTTCTTTTTTCTATCCTGTTTGCGTACACATCCCTGAGATTGAGCTGTTGCTATAGAAACGAGTTAGCACATGGATATGAACATGTGATTTGCAGCAGCGCTACAGTTCTAGAAAATGTATCAACAGAATCAAGAGTTCATCCACGCTGTGACGGAAATGAAAATTACGCATTATGAAATAATGACAAAAATGTGAGTAGTACTACATTTATAAAATATTTTTTTGCAGGATTTCACCCTGTGTCTTTCATCACTTTTATTTTTACCTCTCTCTCTCTCTCTCTTACACTCTCTCTCTCTCGATAAGTTCACCGAAACACTTCTGAAGCTTCATTAAAAGTTTTTTCCGAAGCGAGTGAGCAGCAACGGCCTCCCCGAGGGACACGGTGAACCCCGGCACTCGCAGCCAGCGCACCTCATTAAGGCCCGTGACATTGCGGCACGACTGAAAGCGGCACCCGATCACGATTATTTAACGACACCTCGATGCAAAAAAAAACATGAAGTCGTCAAAAGGATTTGTCTGATCTCTGATCAGCATGTTTAATTTGAGTAAATTTCATGTTTAGTTTGGTTTTGTGCAGGTTCGTACCTGTGGCAGCCCAGGCTATCCTCCTGGGGTTAATTTAGCCACGGGAGCTCAGAATAACACTTCTCTAAATGTCAGCAGGCTAAAAAAAAAAAAAAAAAAGTTCATTTTATGAATTTAGAAAAAATTAGATTCTCCTCGTACAGTAAAGTCTGTCCTCTATGGAAATGCCTTAGCTCGAATTAGTAAACGTGACTTTTTTTTTCGTGTTTGAACTACGAGAGCGTCTCTAGCTCACGTTTTGTCTCTTGCGCTCACATTTCACCTAGCAACCCGTTTACATGCCAAAATGGAATGTCAATAAACGCTGAAACAGAATATGCGAATGCAAATCTTGGAAAGAAGCTGCGATTTGAATATTGATGAGCGTAAATGTCATGGGGAAGGCTGGAGGCTGGTTTCTGTGCCGGGCAGCCGGTTTTCGCTGCAGACTCGGCATGCTGGCTGAACTTGTTGGACACGGCAGCGTAGGCCGGCAGAGCCCTGGCAGTGTACTTCGGATAAAAAAAAAAAAAAGAGCTACAGCAGACCACCTGCCCGACACGACCATCTGATACTGTTGGTGAATTAGCCATTTTTCAAAAAGCCGCTGATTTTGAGGTAGTCCCTCTGCAAGAGCAATGCTAACAGAACAGAGCAGTGTGTGTGTGTGTGTGTGTGTGTGTGTGTGTGTGTGAAAATGTGTAGTGAAGACAAAAACATCAACCAGGTTTCCCTTCAGCATCTTTTACTTTTTTTTGGCACAGCTTCATTTACATCCAACTGCAATAGTTACAGTCCCTCAGTACAGTCCATATATACAGTAGGAGAGATGAAAACTATAACTATAATATATAGTATATATATATTTTGTTTGCATTTTTATTGTATGTACAATATACATACAATTGTATTGTATTGTATTTCTGGTCTGAATGGCAGGTCATGAATCTGTACCTCTACAGTATATGTTGCAATAATTATCATTTCCATTCTGTCATACTGTATATCTGCAACCAAGTACCTATAAAAAAGTGATTTACATTAGTGATGTAAATAAGCAACATTTATTTATATTATTAATTTTGAAAGAACTTGAAAATTCAATTAAAAGGCAACAATGCAACGGCTGTACTGAAGGTAATGCAAACACAATATGCGTATAACATTTTAGTAACTGATAGGTGGTTGAGTAACTCTTTCTGCTTACGGACGTTTGATTCAACGCATTCTCCATCACAAGCCATGCATTCACACCACCATCGAACCCAACTCTCGAATCCTCCTTGAAAATTTTTTCCTTTGTCTTAATTGATGGTCTCTGACTACGATACAGAATGTTTACGGAGATGACACTGTTGATAAGAGCAACATGCACAGATGTCCAGTTTTAAGAGGACAAAAACAGCATTGAAAACAAACCACGCAATGAGAGTTGAGTTCAATGGTGCAAATGCATGTCTTGTGAAGGAAACTCGTTCAATATGTGCAATTTGAACCACCTGTGTCAGTTCATATAAAGGTTTTGCCCACTTTTGCATGACTTTCAGGACCACTCTTTAATTACGACAATGATATAATATATTTTATTTCTCTTTGTACACAAAACAGGTGATGTGACTAATTAGTTTGCGCCTACTGGAAAGAAATAATGAACTGAAAACCTGGTTATCTGGAGCCATGGCCTGGGTCTTCTTCAGACCTTAACCCAATAGAAAACTGTTGGACAGTGGAGAAGATGGCAGGAGCAGTCAAGGAACTGTATGGTTGAGCGAGTGACCCCAGATGTCTTTATGTCTTTCTGACTAAATTTTGATTATACCTTATGCATAAAATAACAAAGTATTCTTATTGTCATTATTACAAAAAATTTAGAATGTCATGAAAACATTGAATTTCACTTTTGTCCCAATACGTTTGGTCACCATTTGATGTACTATATGCTAATTACCTTAATTAGCACACTGTTTTATGTTTAAGATTGTGCTGTGTGTGTGGTTTTACTGTTGCAGCTGTTCTCTTTCCTTTATCGCATCTTTTTTTTTTTTTTTCAGTTTTATTGGTCATGTTGCGGATCATTTGTCAGGTGGTTACGTCAGTTGTGATGAGGCTCCAGAAGCTCGAAATGGAGAGGAGATTCCCCCAGGCCTTCTGTCCTTATATCCGGCTGGACCGAGTACACTATCAGATCGGTATTCTGTAATAGTAATGAGTTTATTGTTCTTGTGTCATAGAGTTTATAGCGTCTGTGTACTTTGTGTGGCGTTTGTGTAGAGACAGTGTGGTGTTCAGAGGGCTGGGGTTTGGTCATGCTGTCGCTGTGAGACTGTGATTATTGTAAATATTACAGCATGTAACATCATGCCCAGTTTGGTGTAGGTTCCCCTTAGGTTGCCCCTGTAACCTGGGCAGCTTTGGCCCCTCGAGCATGACTCCACAAGACCTCTGGGGATGTGTTGTGTCTGGCACAAGGATGTTGGCAGCTGATCCTGGACTTGATCAGATTGAGAATTGTGGATTTGGGCTCTTTGCTTGCTGGGCCCCGTGCACGGTGGGCTGTGGTGCACTCGGTGTTCTGGTGCCTTGCTATCATGGCCGGTATTGACTTTTTTTTTAGCGATTTGTGCTGAATTGGTTTTTCTGAAAGGCAAAGACCAAAGGCAAGACGGACTTGCCTTTGGTCCCCATGTTCACAGGTGAGCCTTGCGTGCCCATTATCCTGTCACTAGTTTACTGGTTTATAGGTTATAGTCAACGTTATTGTGTTAATGTTACGGCTGATAAGTCTTTGTATACTGTATCACTCACTCACCGTCTATACCACTTTATCGTGTGTTCAGGGTCGCGAGGGGCCTGGAGCCTATCCCAGGAGACTTATGGCATGAGGCGGGGTACACCCTGGACAGGGTGCTAATCCATCACAGGGCACACACATTGTATACTGTGTGCTATTTCAAATTTTTGAAGTGGCCTTGGGTTTTGGAAGAGACACTTTATGAATAAAATGTCTTATTATTATCATTACTATTATTTATCTTATCTTTGACAGGACTACTGTTAAATCTTTCTGAAAATGTACACTTTTTTTGACCTTCGAGTCAATTCAGCAAATCTGTTCCTATTACTCAGCTCCAACTTTCGTCCCCGCCTTCATAACCTCCTACCCCGATTATCACCGTGCCGTTTTTTTTTTCTCTTTCCCCTTCAGCCAAAACACTCTCTCGACTGCAATACATCCATAATTCAGAACCACACAGTCCTCACACACACACAAAACATTTCCAGTCCATATTTCACCCGCTCTTTGATTCACACTCGCTGCTGACCCATCTCCGACAGCGTGCAACACAAAATCCTGTCCAGATCCACAAACGTCCGAGCCCCAGGTTACCCGAATAAACTCGTTCTTCATTTATTATTTGTTATGGTCATCTGTTTTGAATACAGCTCACTCACGGCTACTAGATTTAGACTTTCCTCTGTGGCTGGTTTCAGAATTCTCTCCCACAGAGCCTCGGTGAAATCTCATCTATCTCCTCCTTCAAGCCCATCTTTTCTCTCAGCGCTATCGCTCTCTCTCATCTGTAACTACACACATCCAGTCGATTCATCAGCACGTCGCCTGCGAACTTCGCTTTTAGGCCACCACACTTACTCGTTCGGTACTGGGGGTGGGGAGAGATGACATTTCAATGATATGTATCACAATATTTAGTAAAAATTTTTTTTTTATGTATTTAAAAATGATGTTAAATGTTAAAAACAGGAAAGCACATCATCTTACTATCACACCACCTGCTTTCTGGCAGTATGTAATTACTAACAAACAACCAGCACTATAAATCTACAATACTGCAATAAACACCAATTAAAATATGACACGATATATCACGACATTGACGTTATATCATCATATCGACCGGCCGTTTTTCATACTCGCCTTGTTATCACTCCGCAACTCTGTGAATCTGGTTACTCATTTATTTGTGCCAGATGTTGTTAAGAAACCTTTAACGAGCACCTTCGTACCTTAGTACAATTATAGATTTCTCATTTTCCATCGTGTGACATTTTAACCATCACGGAGATAACGTTATTTTCACGCTAACAAGAGACTAAATGTGACAGTTCATTCCCAGCTGCGATTTCAGTGACAATTGCCATTTTAATCACTGATTTTTTTTTTCAAATTCTGTCCAAACTAGTTATGATGGAAAATAAATAAATAAATAAACGATTGTCTCTAACGATTCCTCGACTGTAGAATCTAACATCTGTGGTTTCTTCAGTTCCCGGGCCGCGACATTAGTCCTTATTGTTTGATGTGGAAGAAAAGCTTATAATTGTAGTTTCATCTTATTCTGCCTTATCTGGCCTCTTGAAGACATTATGAAGAAAATGAAGTGCTGGAAGGAAGTGCAAAGCCATCGCTCCATCTGATGAGTGTTAAATTAGCTTGCTAATCTTTAGCCTGGTAACAAAAGGTATTCGAAGTAGTACAAGCACATGATGTAAATCGAACAAACTATTTTCACACTCGTTAGCGGTCACAGTTTTTACTGAGCGATAAAGGGCGAAGTCCATGATGTAACTGGAGGTGAATATATTTATTATACTGTACATGTTTATTAGCGGTGTAACGGGACATGCATTAGTATTCGTACAGTTCGGGTTCAGGTGAAAAGTGAACAGAGTTTTGCTTTAAATATTGCTGAGGGGTTTCCCTCCATTAATTAACGTTTACATATCATCTTCAAAATGTTTTCATTAAGATTATACATGTTCATATACAAGGCAAGGCAAGGCAAGGCAAGTTTATTTGTATAGCACATTTCATACACAATGGGAATTCAAAGTGCTTTACATACAAGAAAAGAAAGTAATCATAAAATGAAATAGAAAAGAATAGCAATAGAACTTTTTAAAGAAAACTTTTAAAATTTGATTTAAAATAAAAATAAAAACAGTTTGCAATAAAACTTTAAACTAATTAAAATTTATTTAAAAATAAAAATAGAGAACTAATTAAAACGAATTAAAAATTAATTTAAAAATAAAAATAAAACAGTTTAAAATATTAGGTAAACATAAAATAATGCAGTCGGTTCGGACGTACAGTAGCACAGTGCTCATTCAATAAATGCACAGCTAAACAGATGAGTTTTGAGTCTAGATTTAAATGTGACTAATGTTTTAGCACATCAGATCACACACGTCAGTACAGTATGCACATTTATTATTTATTCACAAATATGCTATTTAAAAGTGTGAAAAAGTGTAAAAAGGTGTAAACCAAGGAAGGATTGAAGGAAAAACAGCCTTTTGAACCTGATAAACGCCTCCTACAGAATGTGCTGCTCATAAACAAATTAAAAAGAATGAAAATAATTAAAAAGAAAACAAACAAACAAAGAAAAGAAAAAAAAAACGCAGCAAGAGAGCACATGGCTGAGGACTGATATCCAGGTTATCCCGCTGTTCCCAGGGTCCCACGTTCCCTTGATATAGGGTTCTTTATATTTTGATGAAATTCTTTCTACTGACTTCTAATACAACATTTAACAATGACCATTATTTGTGTGTGTGTGTGTGTGTGTGTGTGTTTAAACATTTTGAAGAACTGGTTTAATAAGATGGTTCACATTTGTTTTGAACAGAATCAGAGGGTTAAACCATGGGAACGTGGTTCTGATCACTAGCAAACGTTTCAGACATCACTTCAGTGCTATGGAACTTGTCCAGGTTTGAAACGTCAGATCAACAAGTTCATGTAAAATATCTGAACCACTGGACTAATTTCCAGTTGAAATTATCAGGGTCATTCCCACCATCGCCACATTTGACTGACAAACTGGGAACCTGTATATACTTATGTAGTTAGCAACATGCTAGTCAGCTAACTTGGATTATTGGTGTGTATTTTCCTTTTTCAAACTGTATTCGCACTGTATAGTCTGTGTTTTAGATTTAATAAGCAAATCTGTCTGTGCGTTGATTACCATAAAGCTAATACTTGTTCAGTGTATACAGTATAACTCAGTCAAAGGTAAGAAGTTCTATTTTGTTTATTCCTGATGCTGTGCATAGCCATGTTGTTTTAAAGTCACTTCGTAATCAGGGAAGAAACACAAGCATTTTATGTCACTAAAGACGCGCTACCCATTTACTCGTTGATCAATGATCCTTCATTGAGTTGTGCAAAAATGTTAAACTCGGTCACAAATATTCTTATGAATGACGGGTTCGTACGAATCTCACTGTTCCTACAAACTCTGCAGTTCGTAGACAATCATGGCGGGAATCATAGTTTTCTACAGCCTCCTTAGGAAGATGGTACGGCTGCCGTTTAATTCTAAAGATTAATTTAAGGCATTCTTGAGAAAAAAAAGTTCACTTTTCTATCTTTCTTACATTTGCCTTAAGGTTGCCTTAGGACCTTCCTACAGTCTATATAAGTAAAAAAAAATTATCCTAAGGTAGTCGTATGGCACCCATACAGTATGTGCAACTTTTAAGCAGTAGGTAGAAACATTTCCTGTCTGTCGGCACATTTTGTCATGGTTTACTGTATAAAGTGGCGGCTACCCACTACCTCTGTTTCTAGAGATAAAATTTGTGACAATAATTAATTTTCGAGACAATGCAGAGAAGATTTCAGTTGCACCTCCTGCAGCTGCAGTTGCAAGACGATGAAGAAGAAGATCTAGCAGTTGTAGCCATGTATAGAATATAAGAACGACATGAACGCCTCACAAATTACTTACTGTACTGCCGCCTTGTGAACACCTTACTTTTGCCTTAAAAATGCCCTATGAACACCGTGGTGCGTTTGTACTGTATGAATGCCCTACAAATTTCAGTTCATCTGGTGTTCATAGGAATGTCATAAGACTCTCATATGAACGACTTAATGTGTTCTTGCGGCATACCTACAACCAACATAGAAATATATATAGGATTCTATAAATGCCTTCTGACATTTGTATGTTGTTGTTAAGTTGTTCCTAAGGCACTCCTAAGGTGGCTCTATGAAGAGTGGAAAAATCTTTCGACTTGGCCATGAACTTACGACCAGGCTACGAACTCTGGATTCTTATAAGGCCACCTTAAGAAGACTGTAGGAAATGCTCTACAATTCGTTAGCACAGTGTTATTAGCCGTTCGCTTGGGTATTTGTGACCGCTGCTTTATCAGTGCAGTTTAGAGCAAATAGTGCAAATAATAATTAAAACCATCCTTTTAGTATGTCTAATTTAAAAGAACCATTGTTATTATTTGTGGTACCTACTGTAAGGAAATACCCAAATATGTTTAGCAAAGAAAGAAAGGTGTGTCTTTATGAATATGTGTTACATGTTCAGGATTTTGTTTTTGTTTACAATTGTATATGTTTGGAAGTTTAATTTATAATAAACCACATGAACGTTTCGATAAGGCACCAAACCACAACTTCGAAAAAAGAGATACTGTACATACTGTACCGAACCACGACATTTGCTTACCGTTACATGACAAATTATTTACAAGTGTGAAAAACAAAATCTAACTCAGAGAATTGAGGTTATTAGCTGCAACAGCTTATCCAGAGCCAGGCTCGATTCCCATCTCTGTGTGCATGCAGTTTGCATGTTCTTCCCGTACTTTGTGGGTTTCCTCCGGGTCCTCCGGTTTCATCCCACAGTCCAAAGACATACAGATTAGGCTAATTGACATTCCCAAATTGCCTATAGTGTGTGAATGAGTGTGTGAGTGTGTGTGCACTGCGATGGATTGGCACCCTGTCTCCTGGTATAGGCTCCGGGCCCTCCGCGTCCTTGAATACTGAATAAAGCGGTATAGACGATGAGTGAGTGAGTGAGTGAGTCTATCCAGACAACCATGAACAAGGATATCAGACAGAAAACATTTAAAATAATGTCAATAGTAAATAGTGTGATCTTGGAGCTCTAAAGTGTGTGGAAATCAAGTAAGTTGAAATCATGATACAACACTGATCATTCCTGAACCTGTTTTTTTTTTCTACAGAAATTCCAATTTACAGATGGTTATCATCCATAGATGATAGCGCTTACTGTACATCAGGTGTAATGTTTACCCTAAACCAAGCATTACCTAGCTCTTGAGAGAACTACACACTGAGTCTTACCCAGGAGTGTGTGGAGTAATCACAGATCAAAATGTTGCACAGAAAAAAAAAAAAAAAAGGTTTTTCACCATCTGTCACCATCTGCAGCCAATCAGCGACTCTGTTCAGTTCAACAGCTGCTAGCAATGCGACATCCATGAGCGAGGCTAAGGGCTCTCTCTGTGATGGAGATGTTCTCTATTCCTAATTATTGTTTTTTTGTTGTTATTAATGAATTCTGTTATGTAAAAAAATATACATAATAATTTAGCTCAAAAACCATCAGAAACCCGAGTAATGATATAATCTCTTGGGTCTTTGTTGGATCTTGAATTCCCTCGCATTAGGCCTTGTTCAGACACAAATTTGATCTTTAAGCCTGAGTGCCACCATTGTTATTTAGAAGTGATTAGATCGGATTTGGCTCTGTTCAGACTGGCAGCCCAAATCTGACACAGTGTCGACCTATCTGCATTGGCTGCCATGGTAACAATGCCAGAGGCTCGCATGCAGCATGGTATTTCCTCATATATCGCCCTGTTTCTGTACATTCCCTCTAGCTTTGCCTGTACTGATGCATCCTTCCAAAGTGCCATCACACACTTCACTTTGTCCTCTGTCCAGGGGCATTTGTTCTCCATTTCCATACTGCGGTAAAACCAGATGCTCTAACTGAAATCTAGGCTTTTACATACTTTGCGGTAGTAGTGCCAATAGAGGAAAAATACCCCCTACAACCTCCTAAATTATAGCACCTTAACTTTCTACAAAATATATATATTTTTTATTTCTTTTCATTTAATTTCTGGCTCGCTTTTCAACCATGGATCCATGTCCTATACCATGTGACTGTGTGGACTCAAAGGTCCACGTCAGGTGGCGATCGATGTCATGGGCAGTTCGAGCATCCAGACTGAGGCACGTCTTTAGCAATCTGATCTGAATCTGAATCCAAACCAAATTGGAATGTGGTTCAGATTGGATTAGATTCAATGTTTAATTTTTTTTACAACATGATTACAAACTGATTCCAATCTGGGGATGGCAAAAATCCAGGTCCTGGGTTCGATTCCTGCCTCTGGTCTGAGTGCATGGAATTTGCATGTTCTCTCTATGCTTGGTATTCCTTATATACCATTCCTTCGAATTCTCTGGTTTCCTCCCACAGTTCAAAGACATGCAGATTAGGTTAATTGGCATTCCCGGGTTGCCTGTAGTGTGTGAATATGTGTGTGAGTGTTGACCAGAGGTCCTACAATGGTTGTATAAATGGGAATAAATACAATGATCACCACTGGTCTCTCACTAGTTGGACTACAGAGGTTCCTAGATGGATAGATGGATGGCTGGATGGATGGATCTACACAGTATAGCTGAAAATTTGGCATCCCTTTCTAACTCCATGGTCTTTCCTGATTTTTATTTCTTTCTACACTGTAAAACAATACTGAAGGTGTTTATCCAAAATACACAATAATCTGTTTTGAACAGTTGATATTGAGATGTACTGTACTGTATCTGCTATATCTGCTCTGTAAAGCTTCATAACGGCTCTAATCTGAGGTTTGTTATTAGGTGATTCCTGAGGCTGGTGACTCTAAATGAACTTCTCTTCTGCAGCAGAGGTCAGTTTTGGTCTTGCTTCTCTGTGAAGGTCTTCATGAGAGACAGTTTCATCATGGAGCTTGATGGGTTTTGCAAATGCCGTTGAACAATACTGTTCTTGCTGTTATTGTTGTTGCTGTTACATAATTGCCTAATTCCATGTGTTATTTCATAGTTTTGAAATCCCCAGTATTGTTGTAAAATGTAGAAAATAAATTACTAAACAAAAAAAACAAAAAAATTTGCAAGTGATCCCAATCTTTTGAGCGGTAGTGTATACGGTATATAAGGTTTTGTCTGTGCATTGGTCAGAACTAGCACTTTTAATGATACCTTTCTGTTTAATACATTGGAGGACCAGAAACCAGTCTGTAGATCTGTACATCTGTCCAGTCAATTTTGTCATATCGTCATGCAAAACTGGCTCGACAGAATTTAATAGAACTTTGCCCATCCTTCTGTATTTGCCAGAAGTTAAATCTCAGCTTTTTTGGACGAATATGGCACTTTTCCCTCGAGGTCGGCATACCTATATGCATCACTCAAACGAGCCAATCAATGCAATAGTTTATTGTATATACAGTACACACATTGAAACGACCGTAACGCACCTACAAATTCTCATGAAACACAAATGAATACATGACACAGCGTGGCTTATTCTGAAATATGAATGAATAGACAAATCAAAGATGAATGGACAGATAAATGTATGTTTATTCTTCCTGCAGGATGTTTAAAACCAGATTGTCTGAGATGTTCTGATCAGCTTATTTTTAGCTTTGAACTTTTAACTATTTCTACAAACTCTTTTCCCGTCAATGACAGGTACTTACGCTAATGTATATTAGAGCAAAACTACCCTATTATAATCCGTAATGCAAATAAATACCACGTTACATTTGCCATAGAGCTTTCTTAATCCTTACAACCCAAATGAACCTCATTAGCTGGATTCCTTTGCACTCCCTGTTCTCCAGTTTATAACTCATGAAGTGTTTAACTTTTTGAAATGAGTCACAGATAATTAGGATCCGGATGATTTCGGCATCCTGAAGCCTGCTTGCTAGTCGTTCATTGTACAAAGCAGGCACTGTCGACTATCAAACAAATTCGGCAGGGAATGTGAGAACAATGAGAGACGAAAAGCAATTAAACATGTTTTTTTTTTCTCCATTAGTCCTATCTTTCTTTAAAGAAATAAAGCTTGGAATGTCCCGCCATTTAAACAGGCCTCAGACCATGAACTCTACTCTACTCTACTCTAATCGTCTCATCAAAATGACACTAATTAAAGAGACACAAGCTCTATTTTTACATTTTTCTTTCTTCGGAGTAACAGGGTAATAACTCAGTTAGCATTTACATATCAAATAACGGTATATCTGCACAGCTTCGGCCTGTCTCGGAGGCCCGTCTTTTGTAATTACAGTGTTACATTACAAAGGACAAAAATTAACTTGGGCTCGATTTCTGAGAGTTAATCACGCAGCTGATGAAGGACTTCCATCTGCAATAAGCTGATTCTCAACAATCATTACTGACTACTGTATCTTCAGAATTGCTAAAAATTTTACATTCATTAGTGAAGCGCAGCGTAGTTATCCATTTAAGGCCTCAGCTTATTGTTCAGATATTTATCTTAAATGTTACTAAAACTAGTAAAACTAATAGGAGAGAAAAGGAAAGAGAGAAATTTCAGTTCAGACATTTTTTTTCTTCCTGATCTATACATTGTATTAGGTATATATTCAAATAAATGTAATATAAATTTAAAGCTATAGGTGCAAATTTATTAAATTGTAGTTCATAAAATTCTGAATTATACAGTAGTTGATCAAATGTTATTAAACTTTCTTAGTAGGTTTAGCCGTGTTCATGCTACAATGGTACACATCAAACAAATCTTTTCTGTCAGAGAAAAAAAAAAGAGTCAAATAAAGCAAATTATGTGAATGTAATTTATATCTTCAACCAATAGCACTAGAGACGCATTGCAAAAGAATAATGAACAGACTGCAAGTGTGAGATTTTGCGTAAAACACTCCCAACCTGATGATAAATTAGCACTGGATTTTGTTTGTTTTATTATTATTTTTTTTTTTACTTTTTTGCTGTTCCAGTGGAACCTTGGCTTACGAGCATAATTCGTTCCAGAAGCGGCTCGTATTCCAAAACACTCATAAACGAAATTACAATTTCCCATAAGAAATAATGGAAACTCAAGTTATTCGTTCCACAGCCCCAACAGATAAATACATAAAAATAATTAACACAAAATATTAAGTAAAAATAAAACAAATTAACCTGCACTTTACCTTTAAAAAAAGTAAAAATAAATCCCGACAGATAAGTGCACGTCCCGACATTTATGCGCGCAGGCGCTGCGCGTGTGTGTGTGTGAAGCCCCTCCCGTCCCGAGAGAGAGTGTGTGAACCGGCACGGTGTCAAATTACGCGCGTGCACACATAAGAGAGGCGGAGGGAGAAAATGGATTTTTAACCTTCTAATGAGACTTTATTACACAGTAAACCTTTCTTATTTAACTTTCACATAAAAGTTTTGTCGGAAAAATTAGCAAGGAACATCACTAATGACACTTGTGTGAGCGCTTAATAACGGAATCACTGCTGTAAAGTAAAATAAACAAACAAATTAATCTGAACTTTACCTTTGAAAAGAATCGTGACAGAGCAGTGTTTCTGTGTAGAGCAGAGAGAGTGTGTGTTTGTGTGTGTGTGTGAAGCAGAGAGGGAGTGCTTCACACACACTAAAGGCGAGAGAGAGAGAGAGAGAGAGAGAGAGAGTGTGTGACCCGGTCAAATTACGCGCGCACACACATAACGCAAACACCTAACGACAGAGAGAGAGAAAATGGATTTTTAACCTCTAATGAGACTTTCTTTTGCTTTATATGCGCGCACACACGTGTGTTATAAGAAACAGTACACGCGCGCTGTACACACGCTTACAAACACAAAATAAAATATGTTTTACACACACACACACGTGGTCACAGTGTTATAGTAAACAGTAC
>JAQMYJ010000018.1:1925291-1942405 GCA_030014305.1 Clarias laeviceps | reverse complement strand
ACTTCCACATCATTGCATTCTGTTTTTATTCACAATTTGTACAGTGTCCCAACTTTTTTGGAATCGGGTTTGTAAATGAAAAAATAAAATAAATAAATACAAATAAATATCTGAAAAGTGTGGTGTGCATTTGTATTCAGTCCCCTTTACTCTGATACCCCTAACTAAAATCCAGTGGAACCGAAAAACCTAGTGGAACCTAACTAAAATGTGGAAAATTTCAAGGGATACGAATACTTTTGCAAGTCACTGCATCATAAAACGTCTCCATGCTGTTATTCTGTATATTAACACTTGTGAAATGATTCTCATCCAATCAGATTACTCGCTTTGACCTTTTTTAATCAATTTATAGTCAGATTTACTTGCATTATTACAGAAGGTCCATAACACTTCTTAAACATAACTATAAACTATTTAAACTTATCTATTTAATTAATCTGTACTGAAGACGCTGCAAATGTTCCAGCTGACACTGGAGACTGCTTCCTTAAATATACAGGTATAGAACAGAGTCAGCTAAAAAAACTTATAAATACACATTTAAACCTCAAATTGAATTATGGCAGTAATGTGTAGTGTTACGTTTCCTCTAAGGTTGTCAGTAGTCGCTTTATTTTTATCGTTTAATTTTCTTATTTTATATATATGACTTCTTAAGTAAAAGTTCACCATATCAGTAAATACATGTCATTTTTAATGGCCCATTTATTTTGAGAACAAGCTGAACATTTATGCTGTTGCCATAGAAGCGATAACATAATAAAATTAATGCAGGGAGTGATGTTTATAATCAGAGTTGCTGTTATACACAATTAATCAGCGCAACATTAAAAGCAAACATTCAGTTAATTATGAGGAGCAGCCAAATTACTGAGTTTTGCTGACATTACAATTTTTTTTTTTTACGTAAAGTATCACAAAACTCATCTGCATAACAAGTTTTTCTTTTTACATTTTCACTTGTCAGGTGTCAAAAATCTGAGAAAACCTTCTCACTAGGGTTTTAGAAATCATTTGTATAAGCGACTCATACAGTACGTGTCGGATATTAAAGCAAATTTCACCAGAACACGGCTTTAGCACAAATGTGGTTTAGCTTAGCATTACCTGGGAGATTTAAGAAATCTTTATAAAAATGTCAGAGATGCAGGAGTGTCACATGTGGAGTCAGCAGATTCCGAGTGCTCATCATCTCACCATACTTTACAGCAGACGATCAAAAGCGAGGAACCAGATGCCGACGCCTCATTTAATATGTCGTCTGTGACAGTAAGTGTGTTACGCTGGCGTAGCTTGTCAGAAATATTCTCATTCAGGTTGACGGTTTTATAGCGCACATCATCGCCGATGAGGTTTTTTTTTAGTAACGCCGGGTGTTTTCTGCATCTGGAGAGTGTGCGAGTCTTTGAGTGGGATCATAAAGGGTCAGGGTTTTTTTTGCTTTGTTTTGTTTTTAAATTAAATAAGCAAGATGAGAGCATATAGATATATAACTATATAAATATAGCATATATCCTGATTATAACAGGGAATTATGCATGTTTCTGTTCTGAAACATTGTATGATGTTGACCTCAGCATGCCGTGTGGTTGTGTTCACACAGAGTCTCAAAAATACTTTTGTTCACTTCACTGCTTACAATAAATGTGCATGATGGATATGCAAGATGGATATTCTTCAGATTTATGTTGGAAAACTGGCAGGTGAACATTATAAAGGAAAAATTATGGAAGCTCCATAGCACAACGTGTGGATTATTATTATTATTATTATTATTATTATTATTATTTATTCATTTATTTATTCATTTATTTATTTTCATTTTTTTAAATAATTATTTCTTGTAAGCTATATATAAGTTTAAATAATAATCGATTAATTGAAAATAATAGATAAGGCAAAAAAATGTTTTAGTAATTAAATTTTTTTAGGTCAAAATTTTTGTTATTTTAACCAGATGTAACAGGTCAAAATATTGTAATACTACTTCAAAATAGCAAGATACTAAGAAAAAACATGATACTTAATACAAACAATATAATGCAAAAAGTCAAAACAACAACTTTGTAAGTTAGAGTGATATACTCAAAATAATAAGTCAAAATAATTAAAACAACATGTAACAATGCAATGTGTTGGTCACAAGTGAACAATAACAACAACTAAATAAACTTTTGGAGATAGCAAGTCAAAACAATGTGATCTTAAAACTAAAAACAAAACAAACAGACAAAAGTTTTGTTGATCAAAGAAATTGGATACTAAGTTAACAATAACAAAATACTAATTAAAAACTTTCAGTGAGAATAACAATATACCAAGAAAAAAACATGCTGAGTCAAAAATAAGGAGATACAGTATATAATATAATAATAAATAGTCATCATAAATTTGCAGTTCAAAACAATGAGATACAAAGTAAAAAATAAGGAGATAGTTAGTAAAAGCAAGATATTAAATAAACAAAAACAAGATAGTAACAAAGGTTTATAGAAACTTCTGCAGAAGGACCTGTCTCAGGGGGGGGGGGGGGGGATGATTTCTCTCTCTCTGCCGTTCCCATTTTATGCACAAACTTCTCTGCCAACTTAATCTGCGCCCAGTACATTGTGTTCTCAAACACAACGAGAGGTGATTTCTCTATCTGTCTCAGAACAGATGTCTTCATCTTATCATTCAGTACCGACTACAGTCAGTTTCTTCCTGTTCTGTCCTAGACCTTGTCCTTCTACAGTCCAACAGACAAGTTTTAAAGCTTTTTTCTGTCTATGTGGCACAATTAATACAGATTTAATGTGATTTTTCTATTACAATTGGATCATGGGCACCCAAGGCTCATGAGGACCGAAGCTCAGCCCATCCAGTCTGATCGGAAAAGTCAATGCTAGGCCCCGATAGAAAGGCACCAGGACACCCAGTGCACCACAACCCACCCCAGCAGGCAAAGAGAGTCACAAACTCCCCAGATCTCAATCTGATCAAACACCAGAGTTGGGAATCCAAGGTTTTAATGTTAATCGTTATAATATTATGGTTGATTGGTGTTTAATCTACATACTGTATGTAGATTTTTAATATCAATATAAATGCCACATAATACAACAATGTGAATACAGTATATATATATATATATATATATATATATATATATATATATATATATATATATATATATATATATATATATATATATATATATATTGCAACACTTGAATGTTTAAACGATAAAACCCAAATGTTATTATTCCTTATTTTCTCGTACCTTACATCAGCTATATGCCATCATTTCCTCACCAGCTTCTGTTTAGTCTCTGTCTTGAAGTTACTAAGACTGAAAAGATGAAGCATGCCTTCATAATGTCGCTTATACTTGTTTTATTGATGACAAATTAATGGGACAAATACCGAATGTTTATTGGCTATCATTTTTTTTTTTCTCTTTCACAGGTTGAGGGACGTTGAGTATTTTGGAGGCATCTGGAGATTCAAAGATGGATGGAAGATTCATGCAGCACCAGAATCCACTAATTGGAACATTACCTGCCTCCAACTGCTGTAACATCAGTGTATTAAAAAACAACATCCACTCGATAAAAGGAAAGCTATTACAGTATTACCTACGTTACTTATCTATATTACATCTCTAAGCCATGATACTGTATCAGATGCAAAGTTTAAAAAATGGAATACAAAAGTTTGTATCCTCTTCAGATAAAATTTTTAATAATAATAATAATAATGATGTAATTAATTTGTCCTGTAAGTTCTTATCAATCAAATTAGGTTCAGTTTCACAGATGTTGAAATAGTGCAGGATAAAATAATAATAGATGCAAAAAGGAGCATTTTTCATGCCCTTTCTGTGCTATAAATAGCTGGTAAAGCTTTATTTTTCTTCACACAAAAGCTAGAACAATAAGCGGTAATTACTGTAAGCTGACAGACTGAGACTGTGAAGCAAATCCATGGCACGGTGTAGAAGGTGCACATGCTGTACTGTAGTGCTCATAAGAGTTTAGTCATGTACACGTGTTTAACTCTTTAGTCTGAAGGCGTTGCAAGTTAAAATCATCCCGTGGCTGGCATACGGTGTTGTGTGAAAGGATTCAACCAACATTGAAAAGCATCTTTATTTTTTTTCTCTGCAAAAGATTTGTATACTGTAGATATTTTTCCATGTATTTTTTTTTTTTTTTTTTATAAAAACCTACAATACATAAATGATTTGCACTAACAACCTCAATACTTTTGGGGTAATTGTGTACTAGTTTTTTTTTTGTGATTTATTTTTTATTTTTTGTAGAATATATAAAGATCGTGGTTGGTGAGACAGTGTCTATGGATAGCAATTTTCAAATAGCGTATGTGCCAAAGTATACAGTACTGAAATGAAAAGACAAACAAAATCACCTCTGTGAGTTTATTTCTCCGGAAAGAAACTAATATACACACTGTTAGGGTGTTAATTTACAGTGGTATGTGTAATGTAAGTGTTAGAAGTGTGTGTGTACAGCTCCTTGCTGTAGACAGTGTTTATATCGTTCATGCAGATTCTCAACCTGGATTCACGGAACAAAGGACCAAAACCATGCTTGTGTAATGCAGGAACAGTTCTTGTGGATCCTCACATGCCCCATCGAGTTTCCTGACCATGCTGACCATGAGGTTTATCACCCAGCAAGAAAGAAGAATTTAAGTAATCAGAGCCAATTTCGATAACCCTAGTTCTATGCAAATAATCACAGAGTTCAGCTGAGACTCATATGAAACTTGTGGAAATCTAGTACAAATGTGGTTAGTACAAAACTATCTTCACAGTTGCTTTAGAGAGAAGGGACATTTAGAGTATAATGACTGTGAT
Organism: Clarias laeviceps; assembly: GCA_030014305.1. Taxonomy (NCBI): domain Eukaryota; kingdom Metazoa; phylum Chordata; class Actinopteri; order Siluriformes; family Clariidae; genus Clarias; species Clarias laeviceps. The sequence continues at coordinate 1,937,541 of JAQMYJ010000018.1, read as the reverse complement.
TAATGGTGATCTTATTTGCACCTCAATTCTGATTTAAAACTCTGAACCAAAACCTAAACGATTCCTTTGTTGGCTTTAAAGTTGGCCAATCCAAAACTTTCATCTTAGTGATTTTTTCTCTCTCTCTGTTTTTATGCTATATTTTTTGTTGTTATTTCTGTAATGATTTTGGTTTTGTTGTTTCCAGTGTTGCCAACTTAGTGACTTTGTCGCTAGATTTAGCGACTTTTCAGACCCCCTTGACGACTTTTTTTTAAAAAAGCGCCTAGCGACAAATCTAGCGACTTTTGGACAAACCTTAGCAACTTTCCAAATGTCGCCAGTTCTGTCCTGTAAGCGCGAGGTCTTGCTTTCCCGGTACAGTTACTCATCTCCCTGTGTCTGCTCTGATCAGTGAGCTCCGGCTGAAAGGAGCAGCATATTCCTGTGACCGCACGGCAGCTGACATCGATGTGAATAAGCTGCGCATGTGCAAACGGTGTTGCCACGGACCAATCACTTACCTGCTTCTGACAGTTTTATATTGGACACGTGAGGAAGGATTAGGGCAAACACGCAGAATGCAAATACGACGTAATTAAATATGTGACGTTTCCATTTATATTCAATCTATATTCAACGTCATTCCCACACAAATGTCCATAAAATTCCATATATCTTTATTGTACAACTGTTCTTATTTTTCTATATTTTTCATATTTTTCATATACAGTATTTTTCTTATATTGTATATTTGTTCTGTACAGTTATGTTATTTTATGTTATTTTATTTTTAATTTTTAATAAAAAAAATTTATTTCATTCTACTTAGTTAAATTTCCCTTCTGCTTTCATTTTTTATATTTATTTCCTATTCTTTAGTCTTTTATTTGAAGGTCTTTTATCTTAAGGTCACGAGCAGTTGTCAAAGCATTTCACTGCATATCGTACTGTCTATGACTGTGTATGTGACAAATAAAATTTAAATTTGAATTTGAATTATGTCATCAATATGCAAATATACGCGACATTTGGCGACTTTTCGAGCAGACTTTAGCTACTTTCTATTGAAAATAGTTGGCAACACTGGTTGTTTCAAAAAACAGCAGTTATATATATTCCTGTTTTGTAAATTTCCTTTTAGTTTGTAAAACTGCTGTCACGTTTTTTGTTTTTGTCGTTGGGTTCTCTGATCCGTTGATGTATTTCCATATGCTGCGGGCAGTTACAAATTTACTGTTGTGTTTTCATGCTTTTGATTGATTTTTTTTTTTGTTGATAAATTCTGTTTTAATTCATTGCCATGTAGAGACATTTTTAATTTTAAACAAAATTTGTAAAATAATTTTTCCTTTTATTTCCGCCCTCCTCTCCTCAAGTGCGTCAATACATCACGGATCGCTGATAGTCTTGTGAGTTATGTAAGATGTGAAAGCTGCATCAACAGCAGTATTTTATCAAACATACTGTAGAAATGTTCATTAAAAATAATTGAGAAAGTAACCTGACAAGCGAAGCCACTGTTCTGTAGTTACCAGAAGTCTCCAAATTTCCCTCAGGGAATTAAAAAAAAAGTCCTCTTGAAACTTTAGAGACTCTCACCAGATGCTCCCCACCCAGTGGACGTTCAATCCCATATGGCTAAAATTTGACGGTTTTTAAAATTCAAGGTGGAGAAAATAATAATAAAATATTAATCTATATAATAACATACACAAAGTATAAAAACCTGGAATAAGTGCATACTGTATTTTTCCTGACATGCAGAACATATTTGCATTAAATGTGCTTCTACTTGGAAAATATCTAATGTATCATTTACTTTCCTGCTTAAGCTATCATTAATGTTAAAATTGTGTATTCTTGTGCATGTTTACTGTATTATAAAATCATATTATAAATAATATTAACTCTAAACAATAAGAGGCGGTCCCCAAGACATCGTGAAACAGGAACTCATCTTTTTCCATCATCATGTGTATTTATATCAAGGACATTCATGAGAGTTTATTTTAGATTTGCTTCCAACTTATGAGCAGATAAACACTACGAAAGCCACCGAAAGGAAACAGGATAGACAGAATAAAGTATTCCTCTTTTCAAATAATAACAAGCCATTTCATATAAAATTTATTTCACTAGACTAACTGTACAACTGTAACTGTGCAATAAGGTGAAAGAGGTAGTTTTTCTTTTCTTTGTCAATTTAGGAGTAAAAGGATGTGTGATGTCAGTAAAGACCCCCTTTAATGTCGAGTTTATGTTGACGTGGCGTCGATGATTTTGATGACAGAAAAAGAAATGACAGATATTTTTTGTTTGGTTTTTAATTTCATTGCTCGATTTTTTTGAATAGGCTGAGACATTTCGAAATGTTGTTAATTTTTGTTGTCATTGTTGTTATGTTTGAGGCCATTGTTTGCTTTTGTTGTCTGATTTTCTAATTTGGTAATTTCCTTTGGTAATTTCTAAGTTCCATTAAAATTTACTGTTATGATTTTGTTTTTTAGGTTTTCAGAATTTTTTTTTTTATGTATTTCTGATTTCTGTAGGTAGTCGCAACTTCGTTGTTGTGATTTTATGGTTTTGATTTTGGTGTTGTGTTTTCAGATCTGTAATGTTAAAAAAAAATATGTCTGTGTTTTTGTGTTTGATAATTGTTTCCAAATTTCCTCTGTTGCTCTGAATTTGCTGTTACTGGTTTGTCGTCAGTGGTGGTGGTGTTATTGCTGCTATGGATTTGGTTTTATTGTCATGATTTTTTATTTGTTCTTTGGTTTGTGATTTGTCGATGTATTTCCGTATTCTGCAGCGGTTATGAATTTGCTGTTATGGTTTTGATTTTGCTGTTGCATTTTTCTGATGTGCTGCCATTCAGACTTTGACTCTGTGTTTCGTGTTGTGTTTTCAGATTTGTTTGTCTTGTTTGAGAATTTGTTTGTTTGTAGTTTTCTAATGCATTTACAAATTTTCAAGTTTTGTAAGGCTTTGTTTTTCATCGTGTGTGTGTCATATCATGTTTTTTTTTTTTCCTGATTCGTTGCTGCATTTGTGTTTTTCACACTCACAAGCCACCATCTAACAAACCCTGGCTTAATTTACACTGCAGTTCTTCCTGTGTATTGATTTCCTTTGACATTTTATGACCTACACACTTGACTTTACAATCTGCTCTCGCAACCATAAACACACTGTACAAGTAACAAGAGGAGGGCTAAATGCATCGGTTCAGCTCTGCAGTTTTTGATAGAGTTCTTCAATACGAATCATTGCCAGAATCTGTTTTCTTCCATCCAACTGGCAGAGCTTTTTCACTAGAAGCAACCTGATGAGCAGATTCGAGAGCGTCCAAAAGCACCCGAGGCAGCGATGCTCGCATGCTGAGGAAGTACAGCACCAAGCTGCTGGTTGCGACACCTGAGCCAGGGGCACTATGACCCACTTCTTCTAACAGACGATATTTCACCACCATTTACACCAGTGTTTTATCTGCGATCATCGCGAGACAGCATGAGTTGGAATCTTGACAGTTCTGTAGCCGTCCCTGGGCAGGAGTCCAAGAACTTATCGTTGTCCTGCTGTATGTGTGGGAAGGAGCTTTTCTTTCCCTGTTGATCTGAACAATGCTCAAAACGATATAGCTGCTAGTGTCTTTGAGGAAGCATGTTAACATAATTACACCACAGTGCTGTTGATATTTAGATTCTGATTGGTCAGAAGATGTTGCGTAATTGTTTATAACAGAAGCTCTGAAGGCAGCGCAGCTAAACATCACAGGTTTATTTTAAAATGCTTCTTTGAATATTTAAGCGTAGATGATCAGATGCAAAACTGTTCAAGCAACCCTGGATATGGTGAAGTATTTTTTCCCCTGTCTATGAACATTTATAGAAGATGGAAGGAGTCTCCGGTGTCAGATGTCTCTTAACAGCGATGCTTTGTAGTTTCTCAGGAAAATCAAGAGCAGAAATTTTGTTTGTTTTATTAAATTCACGAGAAAAAACCATAAAAAGCTAAAGAGGAAACGACTGATCAGGGAACTAACTTGCAAAACATTAGATAAAAAATATCATGTATCATTTCTTAATAAAAAAAAAACAAAGATTGCTGTAGTATACAAAAAAATAAAACACTACAGGATGTGCTGTTACAAAAAAATTATCATCTTTGGAGTAGTTACACTAACTCGACTTTATCACAGCACACTGTCCTTGATTATTTTCCTATAGCAGCCGCCTACATGCTTATAAAGCAGCATTGGCTGGACAACTAATAAATGTATGAACTACTGTAGTAACATAGTATTTATGTTGTTTATTCTCTATATATACCTTTACAAAAATAAATAAATAAATAAATAAAAACATAATTTGCCCCCTAATTCTCACAAAAGGGTGCCAATAATTTTGGCCAGTTATTGAATAGTGAAAAACTAATCAGTTTGTGCCATAGCTCCAGTTATTCTACTGAAAATGGCTTGTATTTGCATATAGGAAGATGATTGGCTCTTATAGTTTATGATGTAATCACATAGATTTCATTTATATTTTTAGAGACATCATAAATTTCTGTTTCTCCAAAGGGACCAAATTATTATAGTAAATATTTTTGCTCTCTGTTCCACCTGTGCACTATATGCAGTAATATATTTGTTTTTACAAAAAAATGGAAATTCAAAATTTAGAATTTTTGTTATCAACGTCACTGCATTTTTATGTTGCAAGTCAAGGCCAGTGAAGTTATCTTGTATGGTTCCTCTCCTATCTAACGTAATAAAAAAAAGTTAAAATAATGTTAAAAGCATAAAAATTTATAGGAATACAAAATAACAACAACAAATCCACCACCCCAATTCCAGAAAGGTTGGGACAGTAAGTAAAACCAAAAAGTAGTCGTCTGTACAGTCTCTCTTGTACTATATTGAAAACTCTACAACAACCAAAACTTGGATGATTTATCACACAAATGTATTTGTTTATTATGAATTTATATAAAATACAGTATCAAATCCTTTGGCTGCAACATCCTCTAAAAATGTGGGGAGAACTTACTAGGTGATGAGAAACAAATATTGTTAAAGAGGTGAAGCTGTTATGTTGTTGTATATAAAGACCTTCAAGGAAAGGCCTAGTCATTCTAGAGCATGGATGGGGCGGGGCTTGCCAACTTGCCAATGAATGCAACAGTAAATTATCCAAACCATTCAGGATAACATTCCCCAATGTACAGAATCATCAAACAAACCTGTCAAATCTCAATATGCCATGCATCTGTAGTGGATATCATGATGTGGGCTCAGGAATTATGTTTGTTATACTTGTCTATTAACACCATTTGTCACTGCATTTACTGTACCAAAGGCTTAAAGAAGCCATACATCAATAGTGTCCAGAAGTGTAAAAGACATCTCTGGGCTTTGTCTCATCTGAGATGTGTCACACTGGAAACGTGTTTTGTGGTCTGACGAGTCAACATTTCAAATAGTTTTTAGAGCCGACAGCTGTCATGGTCTCTGGGTCAAAGAGAAAAAAAGCAACATCCAAGCTGTGATCAGCGTCAGATCCAAAAGTCAGCATCAGTCATAGTATGGGGGTGTGCCAGTGTCAGTGCCAGTGTTCCAGTGCCAGCGTTAGTTATAGTATGGGTATGTGCCAGTGCCCATGGCATGGGTAAACTGCATATTGTGGGGGTTCCATTAATGCAGAAAAATATGTTCTTCTTGAAACAACATCTGCTTCCATCCAAATACCATGTTTTTTAGAGACATCCCTGTATTCTCCAGCAGGACAACGCAAAAGCACATTCTGCTTGGATTACACATGCATGACTGATAAACACAGAAAACGGGCGCTGGACTGGCCTGCCTGCTCCGATTCAGAATGTGTGGTGCATTATGGAGTGCAGGAAGACCTCGTACAACTGCTCAGTTGAAGACCTGCACAAGGAAAGAAAGGGGGGGGGGGTATAGTCCTGCTAGCTAAACTTGACCAGCTGGTGTCTTCAGCGACCAAATGTCTCAAAAGTGTTATTAACAGAAATAATGATGTTACACATGAGTAAACAGTCGACTGGCCCAAAGAATGTTGCATGCACAGATTTTAAATAAATGCATATTTTCCACAATCAATTACATTTGCGTGTTAAATTATCAAATAATGAGTTGTTATAGGTTTTCAATATAGTACGTACAAGGTGAAAGGACTGTACAGATGACTGCTTCATGTTTTGTTTTTTTGGCCAATTTCCATACTGTCCCAACATTTTTGGAATTGTACAGTAAAAATTGTAAAAATTCTACAAATATGAGTTGTTTCTTGAGGTACTGATACTGACAGTTCGATCCAGTACAATTCAAACCAGCCAAACCAGTCCTGTGGCCTTTGCTGATGTGCTGGGAGAAAGCATGTGGTCTTACTACCTTACCCTGAGGCACTGGCTCACCATTTTTGACACCCACAACAGTTACCACATGTGGTTCTTTGCCATGATTAAGAGTTAAGATCACTTTTAGACTCGAGGCTTGACTGGGGCATCAAGCAATGCATTCAACTAATTGCATCATGAAACACTAACAGAACATGAATGCACTTCCTGATACACACTACAAGCACCATCCAGTTCTGAAGAACGTTCTGTCTAAGGGCTTTCTCGTTCTCATGATAAGCAACAGAAGCATAAAAAGTTCCCATAAGAGCACCCTATATTTATTCTGCCTTTTTATTCACAGCTTCTTTTATTTTCCCAGAAGCTCAGTTCTGCTGCTGCACAGGAGCGCTAATTGCCAGTAGAAGACGGCTTTAGAAGAGCATGAGTGATGGAAGCCGCATGCATAATTCAGCCAGAGATGGAGATGGAGTTCGAGGTATGAAGAACGATCGCAGTTAACAGAAGTGTGTGAGAGTGTTAATGTGTGTGTGTGGTCTAAAAAAAAAAAAAAAAAAGACGGCATAATGAATTTGGTGCGGGCGGCGCCGCCGGGGCGAGATTATTAGCGTAGTAGACTGGAAGATGACGGCTGCAGAAAGACACACACGCATTTTTTTTCTTTCTCTCACTGCAGACGTTTGATTAGCCGCCTGGGACCCCGAGGGCTCCAGAAAGAAAACTCCTCGACAGGAGAGGGAAAAAAAGGTCAGAACTGCCTCCTCGTTTAGAAGCCTCCCGCCGCGTAGAGGAGCCGAACAGGAAATGGCTGAGTGTATACCGCACGACGCCTACACGAGTCCCTGCTAATTGGCTCCGCAGTCACTTGTGCGAGAGTGCGAGCGAGAGACGATGTCCGCCGGCGCTGAAGGATATAATCGTTACAAATCCATTCTTCGTTCTTGAATCGTTCTAGATCTTGAAAACAAGAAAATTCTTGCTGTGGGTTTTTCTTCTTTGGATCCATTGTGGTGTTAAATAATTCTAGTGCCCCGCCGCTCTAGGATTAGCTCAGGGTTTAAAAATCAAGCGCGTGGGAATTTCAAGTGTTTACAGTGTTTATTTATGGAAGATGCTTGTTAAGGCCTGACATCGTGTTTGCAGAAAAAAATATGACTTTGGACAGCGAGGTTAATCATGGATTTCTGAAATATAATGTATAAAGACGTTTGCCTGATCAAGTTTGATGAAGTTTGTAAAAAAACAGCTGTATCTAAAGTAAATACCTCAATGTTGTGCAGTTACAGGAAAATAACCCGTAAGACAACCTAGAAATAGATTATTTTCCTGCAACATAATGTTACAATGTGATTTAATTGACTTAAACCACAGGAATTCACCAAAAAAATGTATGATTAAATAATGACATGTTTTTAACCATTAATAGTTACAGTAATCTACAAGTTAGTTCCTGTTCTTACTTATGTTACAGCAGCTGTAGACACTCATTACTTCACCAGCCTCTGTTTATTTCTCTTTCTTAAAGTTAGGACAAAACAAACAAAAAACATTCATGCAAAACTCTTTCACACATGACCTGTTACAAAGCTCTGGAACTGGAGACTCCTTCCATAAATGTTACATAAATAGACATCTCATTACAATCAAATTTCTAACCACCATTCCATTGGACACGGTCTCTCAGACACTAGGAGTGGCATACCCACGCTCCCACATCATACACAGTGGTGCTAGCCAATCATGGGCGTTTGTGAGCTCATGCAAGCGGAAGAGGCGGATAGCACTTTCTTCTTAGTGTTTTACCGCGTTCCCCCATGAAAAGATTCCGTTCAAAACGCACAACGCGTGTCTCGTGTCTCAGAGGAAGCACATGATGGTCTAGTGGGCAGTTGTTGTCCTGATGGGAGAGAGGGTGGGAATAGGATATGACTAAATTAGGATGGAAATTCGAGGGGGGTTTCACCAAAATGAATACATTAAATGAATGAATAAATAAATAAATAAATAAATAAAAGACATTTATAGATTGTAAACATAAATGAAGTAGCAAAGTGAGGAGAGAAAACACATCAGATAACAGAATTAAATTTGTATTGCACTGCTGAAGGATTTAAGATGCGAAAAATACGCTTTGGAAAATAAAAAAAAGAAGCAGAACTCAATTCCTCTGACGTACACACATTTTTAATGTTTGATCAGACAAGTGTGAAATCCGTTTTTCTGAGCGTGCACACATACACACACACACACACACACACAGACGTCGAAAAATATGATACTGGGACGTCAACCTGACACTAAAACTAACAGAGCGCAGAAATGAAGTGATGTTGCAATTAAACGACACTGCTAATTATTTGAAGGCTCTCACTCACTCATCTTCTCTACCGCTTTATCCTGTATTCAGGGTTGCGGGGACCTGGAGCCTATCTCAGAAGCCTTTGAAAGCTGTAAAATAATAATAATAATAATTAAAAAAATCGTTACACAAACTTCATTAGTTAAAAACAGCACAATGTGTTGACTCGCTGCTGTTACTCATGAAAACAACCCTATGACTACCACCACGTCAGTCACAACACTTTTTCATTCATAATTATATTCAAGGTGTATTTCAAAGGCAAACAAAAAAAAAAGAAAGATTACTTGCCAGATTACCTGATGATCACCTGATGATCTGATGGATTACCAGATGCTTTATCACACAGATAAAAGAGTAAAAGCATCCGATAGCTTCTGTTCTGCTATGATTATTTTCATATGCGGCGTGTCGTGGTGGACCTCGTGACTTATTCAAACGAGTGTGTGAAAAGTCTGTGATTAGCTCTGATGCTGTACAAATATGTGATTCCTCCTGGATTTAGTGGCGTTTGATAGTGATGGCATTAGCGGAATGTCATTGAGTGCTTGTGTTCCAAATGAGACGATGCTATGCAATACGCCGTGCTTTACACCTCAAAATGACGAGCAGGCAACGTTAACTAATACTGACATTTCATGCTTTCTAATTAATAGCTAACTAACTGTTCTGGGATTAAATCGCAAATAGCGGTAAATGAAAAGCTTGTCATGTCATGTCATGTCATGTCATGTCATGTCATGTCATGTCAAGTCAAGTCGGCTTTTTATTGTCATTTCAGCCATGTTTGGTTAATTAGTGAAAATAAATGACATTACTCCAGGACCGAAGTGCTTCATAAAACATCAATTAACAAAACTAGCTAAGACAAAAACCTAATTACTGACTAGCTAAGACAACAAATAAACACCATACATTAACAAAATTAGCTAAGGTTATCTAAGAACTATACAAAAAGACAAAAAAGACAGAGCAAATATGCAAACAAGAGCAACAACACTGACACAATCTAATACTGTGTGATAAAGCTAGTGCACTATGTAGGGTGTATGATCCCTTGTTTCACACTTTAAGTAGTTCACTTAATCAAGGGTTAGAGAGGGATTTTGGATTAAGCCTTGTGTTAAAAGCTAGTTAGCTTTGTAGCTAAGCGTTAGCCATGAACAGAACAACACGAACGGTTCAAAGGCGATTCAAAGCGACTTAGAAGTGATTACTGCAGAGACGGCGTGTTGTTTAAGACGACATAACGTTATCAGATGTGTGTCCTTGCTGAAAAAGTGCTTCTGTGACTGGTTTTGTATGCGGGTTTCGGCACTGGCATCCGGTAAGTAACGTCCCTTTTGCCGTACAGGACTGGGCAGGGGCGTGGCAGACAGGCGAACGTTTTTGTTTAAGATCACGTAACTGAACAGCTGTGTCCTTCTGATGGAGTTCTACTTGAAACATTCTATATTCAGCTTCACCAGACTAACCAACCTGAACAACCCCTAAGGGTTCTAGATTTAAGCATTGTATTCAAGCAATTACATTTTGTTATTTTTAGTAACTTTTTTTGTCATTCCATCAAACCTTTCCGTTCAAAGTTTTCTATGCAGATTTCTATAACAATGTTCCTTATTAGAAAGGGATGCAAGGAGAACCCATTGGTTGAATGTAAGATTATGTGTTTCTGTTTTTTTTTTAATCCCTAGAACCCGTGACTATGTTGGTAGTCACTTCTTCATGGGTTGTTGTTAAATGGTTCTTTGGATAACTAAGTGTCTTAGCATTCTAAAATGATTCTACCTTTGCAGAAACACCTGTTGAAGCGTTCCACCTGGAGGTTTTAGTTGGTTCTCCCTCACAGGGACGTATAGAAATTTAGTAATAATTTAGCCTTTAATATGAGATAACCTGACAGTTTCTTGTAAAGTTCTGGCCCTAATGGTTTCATGGTTTCCGAGCAGAACCCAATATCTGACGGATCATCATCATCGTCTGTCCTGTGTGTAATTTTGTTTGAGAAAAATATCGTCCAGCAAAATGATATGAGTTTTTCATAATTTATGAGATCTAAATTATTGAGTGCGCACTCAGAGTTTTGGTTAATGTGGTTGATTTTTCTGGAAATAAATCAAACCCCCGCTCTCATCTCCTCGTCTGCTCGCGATCTCGGATCCATTTCATCGTAACTTTCGTACTGGGCTTGTGCTTGAATTTTAAACTCGGTCAAGACAAATATAATAAACGTGAGCATTTTAAATTCTTTGTGGAACTGCGCGGTTCTGACAGTCCTGACAGGTTTATGCTAATGCGCTCGATCTTGGACGTTGCAGTTTCTATAGCAACCGCTCTTCAGCGTGACTCCTGCGACATGCCCTCTTCATGAACCGATCGGTAAAAAATGAAAGGAGTCTCCAGTTTTAGTTACGAATTCATCATGTTTCTTTACACTCCTCAGGCCTTTCTAATCAAACACCATCCTGTGTGGCTTTTTTGCCATCTCACAGGATCTAGTCTGGGTTTAACGCTGGAGAAGTCGAACTTAAGTAGCACTTCCTTTTTCTTCCTTTAACGTTTCTCCATGTCGTCCACGCTGTCGCCTGACAGACGTGAGTATTTTTAGATCTCTGCCTCAGGACCGATGTTTTACTCTCACAGGAGTTTATACGGCGGCTGTAAGACTGCAGGTGTGTAAAGGAACATGTCTCATTACATGTGAAATATCCTCATCTTGGTGTCCAGGTTGTGTGTGTATATGTGTGTGTGTAGACAAGTGATGTGGCTAATTGGCTGGCTCTCTGTCTCCGAGCAATTTGTGAAGCACAATAAGAAAAGAAAAAAAAAGAAACAACTGGCTAAAGTCAATACGGTGTCAGAGAAGCTACATGTGTAGGTGTGTGTGTGTGTGTGTGTGTGTGTGTGTGTGGTTAATGCACAAGGTATAATTGGCTTCGATCCCAGAATGTTTGCCAATATTCTGAACAAAGCTCTCTCGCAGCAGCAGTTGCTGACATGTTCTCATCTCTCACCTGGAACCTGAGTGATAAAAGAAAAAGAGGAAATTCACATCAGTTTGGGAATTCTGAAAAGAAATCGCAATTTGTTCTTTGAGATTTTTTTTGTTTGTTTGTTTTCTTTAGATCAACAGAAAGAATCAATGAGAAGAACGTTTAGTTATTTATTTAGCAGATACGTTTTTCTAAGAAGGCAGTGTAATCCAGTATAGATCTGTGCGATTAAGGATTATACGTCGATCTTGAGCACTCAGTAAAGACTTTTCTTTTTCTTCTTCTTTCTTTTTTTTTTTTGAGGTCCTAGGATTCGACCTTAAAACCATGAAAAACATCAGACATCAGTTACATACAGAAACTGCAGGAGATTTATGCATGCAGGGTGACTCTAGAGTTAGACATTTATTCCATCTTCAGTTCTTATTTTCTATCCCCAATTTATATATTTATTTTATATTTTACTGTATATATACAGTGTGTATATATATATATATATATATATATATATATATATATATATATATATATATAT
>JAQMYJ010000018.1:1902182-1917009 GCA_030014305.1 Clarias laeviceps | reverse complement strand
TTTAATTTAAAAACTAAACATTTAATGTTTATGACACTTAAATCCAATTTGCATAATAATTTGGAACGTAGTGTAATCTCATCGAGAAGCTTCACATTACTGCATTATCGCCGTTTCATTCTGTCTCATTCATCTTTGAATGTCCAGTTTTCTTAGCCTACTTTCCTCGTTTTTTTTAAGTAAGCCATGCTTTTTTTTAAGTAAGGGCCATTATGCCCATAGACACGCCCACTTTGAGGGAAAAAGAGTCCAAAAAGCGCTAGATGCTGTGACGTATTGTGGTACAAAACTGCTCATAACCTCACTTCTACTTAAAATTTAGATTTCATTTATGATGCACGTTTAGCTTCAGGCAAATACCGAAGGACTGGCAAAGTTTCATTAAATTCTGTCCAACCAGTTTTATGTGATGCTGTGACAAAATCTGACTGGACAGACACACTGACAGACAGACTGAAAATTTGTCTGGACTGAAAACCTTCCTTGGGTCCTCCAATGTACAGTATGGGACGTAAATATATCATTGAAAGTGCAAGTTCTGACCAAGGTACAGACAAAACCTTTCTTTTAATTATATTAGATTAATGGAAGGAGTCTCCAGGTTTGAGCTTTCTATAAGACTTGAGTGAAAGGAGAAGTAAGAGTGTAAAATACCTTAGAAGTCATAACATTAACGTATTCATAAGTCATTTGACATTACAAAAAATTTATTCTTAAAAATTTATAAAAAAAAAAAATACTATCATTGATAAAACTGTGGTATAAGAGGAATAAATGAATAATAATAATAATAATAATTTCTCAAGAGATACGAGAGCTGCCTTACGGGCATGTTTTGTCAAAGTGACACAGAAGGAAAAAGAAAAGCTTCCCAATGTGGCGAGACTGTCGACGCTGCTTGATAGCGAGCGCCGCCGCGGATCCCGAGTGTGCCGGGATAAAGCTGCCTTCAGCTCGGGGCTTTTTCTCTCCACACGTCTCTCAAGGGAAAACATGGCTGCTGGGATTTCTATGTGCAATATCTGAAATTTAGGTAAGGCAACAGAAAAACATACTTTCTTAAACAAATAGTTAGAGGGCCGAGATGTTCTCAATCCTCCATCCTTTCATCCGCTCGTAATATTTTCAGGCAGTTACAGTTTCCTCCCACTGAGACAATCCCTCGGAATCCTGTTTTGGCAACACATAAAGAAAAAAAAAAAGAAAACCAACATCTATTTTTCAATGAGGAGTTCACCATCTTGTTCAGTGTCAATCACATATGATACTGTTTCTTCTGTTTCTTCTTCTTGAGGTTAATAATTAACATAATGTTTTAGGATTATTACTCGTCACTCCGCGTAAGATCCCAATTCAATGTCAACTGAATTCTATAACAGACTGTTAGCGCCTGCTGTCTTATACGATGATGATCGAGTACTGTATGTTATGCTTACATAAGACATTACTTACTGTACTCCCTGTACAGGGTGCCAGTCCATATCAGGCCACGCCCACAAGAGACACCTTTACATGTAATGCAAGTGCCTTTTCTCTTGCTTTTGTAATAATATTCTCTCGCTCTTATTCGCCTTCAGTGCTAACGCTTTTGTCCTTAGCCATTTTTCGAGATTTCAGTTTTCAAACAAACAAAAAAATCCATATCAGTTCCACTACAAAATGTGGGAACGAGGGGGCGAATACCTATGAAGAGCTTTGTGTGTTAAAGAATTTATCCTTTTTATGGTGACACAGGAGTGAAAATAAACAATTTCCGCCGTGCGTTGTTTCTTTAAGAGTCGTCCCGGTGCAAACCTCAGCCCCAATTAAATATAACGAGAAAGTAAACAGAGGCGTCTGCGTCGGTATTTGAATGCATTAAGTATCCAGAAAGCTCTGGCTTGATGCTCAGGAGGACCTAATCACACACTTACAGCGGCGAGGTTACTAAGCAACCAATGGAAGAAAACAATCTGCCGCCCATGGCATTTCTACATGGCATTAATGTTGGCTCGGACTTAGACGTGTTTTGAATGTGAAGTCGACAGCCAGCTACAGAGGTTCTGCTGATTCTCTCTCTCCCTCTCTCTCTCACTCTCTCTCTCTCTCTCTGTCTGTCTTTACTTCAAATGCATTGTGAATTGCAGCTCATATTTTAAGCAAATTAGTAATTCATTAGGAACAAATGGAAATGAAGGGAATATCTCTATTTGTTCATTTCTCAGTCGTGACTCTGGGGTGTGTGGTGGTGGATCAGTTCGGAGGCAGATGATTATTGTGGAGATTACACGCTGGCGTGAGTCGATATGTGGTTACGCTTCTGGGAGAAAAGACCACAAGGTTGTGAGTACAAAAGTCAGAAGTGAAAGAAAGTCACAGTGGGGTCTGGAGCCAGAGTTTGGGAAAGAGTCGGGATCCGATCCCGTCCTGCGATTACGCTCGTCTCTGGTAAAGGCACGACACGTCTCTGGATGAACAACTTCTGGGATAGGTTATAGTTTATCTGCAGAATAAATGAAAGAAAGAAAGAAAGAAAGATGAATAAATAAATAAATAAATAAATAATGCATAATTCAGGCAGAAGGACAGACAGATGTACAGTGTGTAATTAAACAAATAGATAATTGCAAAAATAAATCAGTAAATAAACAGACATAGACCACATGCAAACACACACAAGCAGGCACATGTACGTTAGAAAGAAAGAAAGAAAGAAAGAAAGAAAGGCACAGGCAAGTAAGTAAGTAAATACACACAAAAAGAAAGAAAGAAAAAAAGAAAGAAAGATAGAAAGACATTGGTGTTGGTACATAAACAAAACATGGTAATTAAATAAATAAATACATAAATGCCTGAATAACTAATAAGACAGACAGATATAAGTGTGTAATAAAAAAAAATCAATAAATGCATTAATAAATCAATTGGAAGGAAAAAATAGAAGCATAAAGAAATAAAGAAATAATTTTTAATCCCACATTCAATTTTGAATGTTTTTTTTTTCTTTGTTTAAATCTTATTAATCTTATATTAAATGCACAAGATGATGACGTTCAAAACCTTAAAGGTTCTCAATAAACATTCAGTTTTTTTTGTCAAGGCATTGTTTCTGATCAGTTCTAAGAGGAATCCATCAGTTTGGGGGGCATGCCGTTATAGAAAAGTAATCAACGTCAGGGTGCTAACAGTGATGCTGTTTTTATTTATATAGATTTATTTATACATTAGTTTTCTTTCGTTGAAAAAAATTTATTTATATTTCTTCAACTTTTGAACTCTTTCATTTCTGTCTCCATTATTTACATGTCCCTTGTAGGAGCTCTAATGTAATCTGAAACCCAACTGGTGGCCCGTCACAGTGGACAAACTCCTGCTCTGGTGTTCAGATGACTCCAGATGGGTCGCCTTTGGCTCCTACATCCTGGAATCCGGTGTAAGAGCTGTCAATCTCAATGAAGGTGGAACTGGTGGCCACAGCTGGTGGACAGCGTCTCATCTCCATGGAGCGATTGAGGCTCTCGATTCTCACCTGACGCACTCGGCCAAGCGTGATCGAATGATTAGAGACATGGATGCCTTTGACCAGCCTGTCACATGCCAGTCCAGCACTGACCTCATCACCAGGAGAGAGAGAGAGAGAGAGAGAGAGAGAGAGAGACCTGCTCTACAATCTGACTAGATCTGCAATCAGTTCATTTCACTTTTATTACTTAGCCTAATAAACTGAATTAAAATGTATTATTATATCCAAGACAGGGTTATTACAAAGCAAGACAAATCCATTGTCTTGGCATAGAATTAATCACTCCACTATCATTAGTTATATTAAATTCAATAAAGTTTTATTTGTATAGTGTTTTATTTAACAGTGGTCATTGTCACAAATCAGCTTAAAGAATTTTTAAAAATGTGGAAATAAATGAGAAAAAATGTACAGATGAACAAGCCGAGGTTGACGATGCCAAGGAAAAACTCCCCGAGATGACAATGGAAAGAAACCTTGAGAGGAACCAGACTCAACAGGAACCCATCCTCATTTGAGAGTTATTACTGTTATACTTTAACCATACAGTATATACATTGTGTTAATCCATTTAAGATAAACTCTCTATTTGATTTTTCATGTTGTATTCTATTTCTGTGCTTTCTTACAGTATACCACCTTGTGTCCCTGTTCCACCATTCTTAGAAAACAAAAAGGTACAATTTAGCACCTTTTCTTTCTGCCTGCCCTTTTCCCAAAAAAAAAAAAAAAAAAGAAAGACCTACAGTAGTGCTCTAAACGAAGAATCTTACACTCTTAAAATACTTAAAACCCTTAAGAGTGCTTTGGCTGTTCCTCTGAAGGATTCCCACAAGTTCTATGTCCTTCACCTCCAGCACAGGTGGCACAGACAAGCTATGAACCACGACCCCTCACACTTTAAAATAAATAAATCAATACATTCCTTACAAAAGATTCTGTCTAGTTTCCTTTCAGAAACCGGTCTAATAATAAAATGTTTATTAAAAAAACTATCTGCATTAACCTTCACATGAACCTTTCTCCTGTTGTTTCTTTGGGGGATCACGTAAAATGGCATGAACAGAAGCTCCTTTTCAGAAAGTGTTGTAGGGGAAAATTGTATTATGAGCTCAATTCAATTAATCCTTGGACCCCTTAGAGCAAAACTTTTAGTTGGTCTAAGAAGTGAACCTGTAAAAGGTCTATCTAGCTCCTATTCAGAAAAGATTTCAAGCTTTACTAACCCTTTAAAGAAACAAAATCTAGAACCCTAAACAATTCTTTAGTTCAGGGTTGGAAACCCACCAAACATTGGGAAAACATGGAAACTCAATATACACAAACCCAATGCGGGAATCAAACTCAGACCCTGGAGGTGCAAGGCTGCAGTGCTAACCACTACAAATTCCTCATTATTGCTCATTACTTTCTTCTTAATTTTTAGAACCTGTCTGGTGTTTTATGTTTCTTGATACTTGATACAGAAAAACAAGTTTTACAAAGGGTTCTTTAAAGGGTCACAAAACAATTCTGGCTTTGTAGACATGCAGGAAAAAATCTATTAATTTACACGTCATGATTTTTTGTGTGGCAGGTCATGCATACCCACATTGCCAAATTTTTTGCATTTGCGCAGTTCCTTTACAGTCCTACAGGTGGCACATTGTAAGTTATTCACACACATCAGTGGCTCAGCGGTGGGTCTCTCGCCTACCATGTAGAAGGCCAGGGTTCGATGCCAAAACCCCAGCCACTGACTGCAGTATTGGTCCCAAGTCCGGATAAAAATGAGAGGCTTGAGTCTGGAAGGGCATCTGGTGTAAAACTTGTACTGAGTTTGTGTGAATCAAATGCTTTGCAACATTTGTTTGGAATTTTTTTGTTTAGAACTTTGTTTAGGATTGTAACAAAATCTGTAACAATCAGGATACTTTGAAAATCATTATACCTACAGAATCACATTACAAATCAAATGAGCACCAAGGTATCGTGATAATATCGAATCAGTCGATCCCTAGTGATTCACGGCCCTATTAATTCATTATTTTTGACCAGGAATCATTCTGTTCTGGGGACTGATACGATGATCCAAGATAGACAACTGGAGAACCATTATGTCTTCTAAACATCTCAAAGCACTTTTTTTTCTAAATGTATGCATGTACTGTACTGTATATTAAAAAAGGTATCTGTACAGTACAAGTCTTTTTTTTTTTTAATTATTTTTGTTTTTAATATTTGGAACCTGTCATGCATTTATTTCAGTTTTATTTAAAAAATAAAACATTTTTTAAAAAAATTTTAAAGCATTCAGTAGATAATAAAAAATGAGGAATCTTCTAGTGCTTGTTATAGTTCTAGAAAATAATGGGTTCTTCAAGAGTTTTTTTTAAGGGTTCAGTGGATGTTACAGTATTTATTTAGAGGTTTGGTGTTCTAGGAATCTTATTTCATCAGTAGTAGCTCAGTGGTTAAGGTGTTGGATTACAGATCGTAAGGTCCCAGGTTCAAACCCCAGCACCACCAAGTTCCCACTGTTGGGGCCTTGAGCAATGCCTTTAACCCTCAATTGCTCAGATGTAAAAAAAATAAAAAATAATGAGACAAAAATGTATGTCGGTCTGAATAAGGGCTTCTGCCAAATGCTCAAATGTAATGTAGAACTTGTTAAGCATTTAACATGTGATATGGGTTTAACTTTTTTTAATGTAAAAAAAAAATAATAATTGATGATTCTTCTAAAATGCTTCTCTGTTGTTTCTCCTGTTCAAGAACATTTCAGGATTCCTTAAAAGAGATGAACCCTTAAGGTTCAACATTTTCGACCCCTTTTTATTTCTTCTGGCAATAGGAAATAATTAATGAGGTTTTTCCAGTATATTTCTGTGGTTAGTTCATGCATGTGTAGCCTCCAATCTGTAGTAACCCAATTAAATCGAGAAGTTCTCCTGAAGTTGGCCTTGAGCTGGGCATGACATCGGAACAAATTGTGCTTGCTAGCGACCTAAAGGTGGCAGACTGGTGAAGTGGTACAGACCCCAGGGAGCAACGATGGTACAGGTTCTGGGGAGGACGATAGTAATATTCTTTTCACACGAACTTGATGTTCTCTCACCGAGCCCTGTGTCCTAGCTTTGCCCTGTTACACAACGTTTTCTATTCATGTATTGGGAACACTTTAATAGATCTGCTTTGAAGAAAAAAAAATACATGGAGGGAGAAGTGGGGTGGGGGGGGGGAACGAAAATCACATTTGTGGAAAATGGTTGCAGGCGTGAAACGCTCCTGGCAAGTTGCTTGCACAGATCCTGTTTTCCTGGGAGGCCTTTGTGCAGACAGCATGGGTTTCACAGTCCTGCCTCTTCTTTAGCCCGCTCTGGCTCTCGTTTTCCCCTTCGACCATCTGCAGAGTGAAGCAGCAGGCGGTGCCACCTCTGACTGTATGCCACACAAGGCTGTGTACTCATTTAAACCCACTCCATGGCTCATTTTAAATCTCTAATCGACAGGACATTGTTTTGTTTCGGTGTTCCCATCAAGCAGTGACACCTCAGGCAGCTGAAAACGACAGAACCCTCAGGAGCTAGCTCGCATAAACAGTCCACGACCCGAGTGAAGGTCGTCTCACTAGAACACAGTGTAATCAATAATGCAGAGGCCATAAGTCATAAACCACAAGAAGTACCAATGGTTCGGGCAGAAATTCATCACGGCGAGCAGCTCGAGTCTGAGAGTTGATCGAAGTAATAAAAATAGTCAAATTGTTTTCAAGTGATTTATTTGAGAACACAGGATGAAGCTAGAACTCTATTCATTTAGAATCTCTGCAATGCAAAACATATTTTCCGCAGCCTTGTTCCTCAAAAAAAATGCTAATCAACATTTATTAGCATTTCAGCATCCACGATTGTTCTTTTGCATGATTCAGGGTAAACACTTTAACAAATGATAACCATCTACAATATTAAATAAGTGTTCTTTAAGGGTTCTATCATGTTTTAATTAAAACTCTCTGATGTCTAAGGGCTTCCCTTTAAGACTCTTAAACTTATGCCAAAGTACACATATAAGAAAATTAAACGATTAAACGATTGATTAGGTGTTCTTAGCCTCGTGTCTAACAGGAAACTTTGACAAAGTTCTATAAAGAACCCTAATCAGATAGAGGCTAATCACTGTATGTTAACATTTCATCATCTACATACTTATGGGAAAAATGTTCAGTGGACAATTAAGGGTTCTTCGTACCTGTTTTAAAAGTGAACCTCGATTTTGTAGTGTTCTATTACATTAAGCGTTCTGACAGAGGCAGATTTCTTTCAGAAAGAAAGCTAATCATTAGCCCTGAATATTAGCGTCACAGCATTTATATGCTTACAGGAGGTTAAAAGTGATGACAACTCCCCACTTCTAGATCGAACTTTAGAGTTTTACTTTTTGTTTGTCCCTTTAAAGTTTAGGAGAACAGAAGAAGTCTTGTCAGATCAACATTTTCCTAGAGTGCACCTTTAGTGTTTTTTTTCCTCCCACAATTGGACAGTTGTATGCCTTGGGAACATAAACTTTTTATTACAAATTTGTGAACTGAAGATCTAGGGACGTTGTCCAGGGCCTCACTTGTGGAGTGTCTCGGTGTTGGCCACATGGACTGTGTGGAGGCCAAAGCCATCTGTTGCTGGAGTATTGATAATTTCCCCAGCAGGCCCGTCAGCTGCAGCGCAGGCTTGATTGGGCAATTCTCAATCTCGCAGTGAAGCAGCAGGATGTCTCTGCACCTGGGCTCGTTCTGCAAACACACAATTATACTTCCAATCAGCGGGAAGATGAGAACCTGGCGGGGGATCCGCTGTGGCGAGAGGTTTTGTCTCACGATTTTAGACGTTATGATTGAAGTTCCGTTTGAGATGTCATGCTTAACGATTGATCGGCGCGTAATCTTCTTTGCTTAGGAAATGACTTTGTGAATATCAATATGTCAGTGGCAGGCCATTTAGGTAGAAGGTGAATCCGGCTGTTTGGATATTAGGCCGGAAATCCAACCTTAAACACCTGAACTAGCAGATTTTTTATTTTTTATCTGGGTGAAATGACAAAGCAGACACAAATAATATACATTAGGATGCAACAATGTTTTTGAAATTTGTAACAATAAAGCGACGGTGGCAAAAAGCTGACCAAATAAGTCCAAACAGTGTTGAAAATATAACCTAAAAACAATTTATTTATAGCTTTTATATCACTTATTGTAAGATTACACAATGTCTGATCTCGTTACATCTGCAGTGCTTTAATTTTACACTACAGCTACACTTCATTATCCCACACAGCTTTGCTAAGTATTTACACTATTCTACTGTGATTAGTTGTTCACTCAGCATCCAAACTGGATAACCACTGATTTCAAATAATGGATCTCAGACATCAAGTGTTTTTTTTGTTTTTGTTTTTTTCCTTACAAGCTGTAAGCTATTCTGGTCAATAGCAGTTCTCCAGTATTGTTTGTCTTGGAGGAGCTTCAACAGCAGGACCCCAGGTAAAACAGTGGTAAACAATCAGCGCACTAACCATCGAGACCGGAGTTTGAGATCTGCTCTGACCATTGACTAGGGGAAAAAATCCCTACTATCACCAGCATGAGTTTCAGTTAAGAGGTTGTCGTATTTGCAATGTTGTCCTGGTGTCATTCGTTCAGTGTTAAGCCCACATCATCTAGTCACTACTGCTCTAATGTCATTTCATCAAAGTCATTCCAACTTCCAAAAACAATCAAATTCCTGCAGTGTCCCAGAACTCATCACATTGCCAAATTAATATTCAGACAACCTAAAATATCTTCTGCGAATTGAAGATATAACTCACCTCAACTGCAGAACATTTAAAGGTATTTTTCTCCTATCATGTTCATCTGATTTTTTTAAGGGTTCCATTCAGGAATGAAATACAGCCTTAGCACCTGTAGACCCAGACGTCCAGTATGTAACACTCTGTGAAGTGACAGGGCAGACATGGACGTATAATTCTACAAATGCAAATATTCTCAGTTTGGTTCTTTGGCTGGTTAAATCCTCCGAAATGAAATGATTTCTAAATGGAGATCTTTCTTAAAGTCTTCTGTGTAGAAACCTAAGAAACCGGTCTAACATGTGCTAACTTGAACCTTCACTTATTTGTTTATTTTCAGGAAAGCTCCTGGTGTAGGTGTAGGTAAGATTCTGTCCAGGGTTAGTGTACAAACTTCAGAACAATTTCCAGATGAAACCTTCATTTGAATTTTTTTTTCACAAACACGGGACAAAAATGGGATCAGGCATTTATAAATGTCTAAAATATCCCCTGCAAGTCATCTTCATCGAAAATATAGCTAATCAATGTTCATTAGCATCAAAGCATCCACAGTCGTTGATCCCGACATGCTTCAAAGAGTCCATCATTGTTCCTTTTCCGAAGAAACCCTATCCTGCTTCCCTCAACGACTATTGCCTTGTAGCCCTCACCTTAGTAGTGATGAAATGCTTTGAAAGGCTAGTCAGAGACTTCATCATCTCTTCACTACCCAACACACTGGACCCATTACAGTTTGCTTACTGTTTTGGAGAGATAGCGTCGCTTTACAGATGACGCTATCTCTCATCTCCTCCATGCATCACTCACTCACCTGGACACTAGAAGGGGGAATTATGTTAAATGCTTTTCATCGACTACAGTTCAGCATTCAATACCATAATTCCCTCCACACTCACCACCAAGCTGGAGCACCTGGGACTCAGCTCATCTCTGTGTCAGTGGATCTCCAATTTCCTGACTGGCAGACCACAGGCAGTAAAGATGGGCGGACATGTCTCATCCTCCCTCACTCTCAGCACTGAAGCCCCCCAGGGTTGTGTTCTGAGCCCCCTGCTGTACTCATTGTACACGCACGACTGCGTAGCCTCTACCAACTCCACCACCATCATCAAGTTTGCTGACGACACTGTCGTGGTGGGCCTGATCACTGGCAACGATGAGACGGCCTACCTGGAGGAGATTGGAAATCTGGAGAACTGGTGCCAGAGGAACAATCTCCATCTAAACGTTAGCAAGACGAAGGAGTTGATAGTGGACTTTAGTACAAAGCAGGAGAGGAACTACCAGACCCCTTCATCAACAAGAGCCCAGGTGGAGAGAGTGGACAGCTTCGGATATCTCGGTGTCCACATCACGCAGGACCTGACATGGTCCTGTCACATCAACACCGTGGTGAAAAAGACCCGGCAGCGTCTCTTCCACCTCAGACGCTTGAGAGACTTCAGACTGTAGGGTGCTCAGGAATTTCTACTCCTGCACCATAGAGAGCATCCTGATGGGAAACATCATGACCTGGTTCGGGAACAGCACCATGCAGGACAGACGAGCTCTACAGAGGGTGGTGCGATCAGCTGAGCGCATCATCCGCACCGAGCTCCCTGACCTGCACTCAATCTACAGCAAGCGGTGCTGGACCATGGCCAGGAAGATCGTGAAGGACCTCAGCCACCTAAGCAATGGACTGTTCTCTCTGTTGAGGTCAGGAAAGCGATTCCGCTCCCTGAAGACCAACACAGTGAGACTGAGGAGGAGCTTCTTCCCGCAGGCGATACGGTCTCTCAATCAGTACACCACACAGTACTGATCCATTTTGCACATCCATACATTTGTTTCTTGCACTCACTCTGGACATTCCGGACATTCATTGACACTAGTGGCCACTGCACACCTGCACATTCGTGGACATTAGTTACTTACTCTAACATAAGTCACCTTAAATATGTCACTTTCAGGCAGATTTGCACCGCCCCCGGACATTCTGTTTCCCTGATGCACATAGTCACTTTAAATATGTGAATCATGATACTTTCAGGTATATTTGCACACACGCTGGACATTTCTATTTATATTCAACTTCATTCTCACACACAAAAAAATCCATAAATTCTATATTTCTATATTGTACAGCTGTTTTTCTTATTATTCTATATTTTTTCATATATTTTTCTTCTATTGTATATTTGGTACTGTACAGTTATTTTATTCTTTCTTAGTTAAATTTACCTTCTATTTTCTTTTTCTTATTTATTTCCTATTAATAGTCTTTTATTTTAAGGTCACGGGCGGTCGTCTAAGCATTTCACTGCATATCGTACTGTGTATGACTGGGTATGTGACAAATAAAATTTGAATTTGAAATTTTGAGTTTGTCTTTCTAAAGTCTTTAAACATTACAGTATGCAAAGTGCTTCTCTGTAAGGAAGGATGCTAATTGTTGTTTAAAATCATTTTAGTATCTACAGGCTTGGATTAAATACTTTCTGATTCAGGCCACCATACATAGTACATTTTTGTTTCTGGTTCTTTCTTGCAGTAGATTACTTCCTCATGTTTTTTTTTTTTTAATAAAACTTTCACATGGAACTCAAACCCAATTCCACCCAAAAATAACTAAATATTAAACAAATGCTGAGAACCTTCATAGTCATTAATCTTTACATGAAAATTCTACACGGCATCATGTTCATTTAAAAATGCCACTGCTATGATAATTTCTGCACAGATGTTTTGTCCTGCAATTGCGACGGTTCCAGCCAGATGCAGCATTTGGCTAGAGGAATCCCCAAAGCCAAAGCTGGCCAGAGTCCCATCTTGCATCTCCCCAGATACTAGATGAGCTCCCAGGCTGCAAGATGTCTGCATGGTCATGTGACAGGGTTGTGGACTTTTGTCCTTTTGGTGACTGGTAGTTTGGCATATTAAGCAGAAGATGTGCAGAAAAATCAATGATACGCTGAAGGAAAACGGAAAGTGTGGAGGCAGGAGGAATTTTGTTTCTGTAACAAAATGGGAGAGAAACGTAATGAAATGTGTATGATCAAGCAACGTGGACACAATTTTAGCTTAAACAGTTAAAAAAAGATACAAGAATACTGTATGAATTCTTGCTATAGTAAATAAACAAAAGCTCATTAAAAAACAAGTGATGGGAATTGCCAGGGACCACCTGATACAATAATCACGATATTTTGATGCCAATTCAACTTGTATTGCAATTTTTTCAAGGATCACAATTTTATTAATATTCTAATTTTTTTTTATATTTTTCTACAGATTGTATTATAATTCTGAACAAACAACAGACAGGATACTGTGAGTGTAAATAGTTTAGAGCACATTTTGCCACTTTAAATGCAAACATATGTAAATTGAATAAAAAATTTAAAACTAATTTACATGATATATGAACGTCATAACTTTATCAGACACACATCTCTAGTTATTTTCTTTATTTTATGCATTCATTTTATTAAAGCTGAGATTTTAATAAAAATTATTTAATTCATTTAGAGTTTAAATTTGTATTTTAAATCTTTGCTTTTTTCTAACTGATCATTGCTAGCTTGAAATCGCTCTTTCAAGAATGACAAGAGACATGTATTGTTTTAGTATTTTAGTGTGTAAAATAAAAAAATATATATAAAATATAAAAAAATATATGTGCTTTTGTTTATTTAAAGGACAAAAATAAATGTACAAGAAAGATTAACAAATGAGAACGTGAAAAAAAGTAATAATTTACTTTTAAAATAATAAAAAAAAAAAGTAAAAATAATTTTAACATGACTTGTTAAAGCATGATCATACTGTACTTTAATTCTGATGGTACAAATTAGCCTGCATGCTCAGACGTAAATGCTAATGGCAGACATTCAGTTAACCAGTTTGCAAGCTGATGAACTACAGTACGTAGCAAATTTTATCAAAAATCGCAAATCTACTTTTGAATTTTAATAAAAACACAATTAACACTCACATGGTAATGATACAGAAACATTTTCTCAAGTAATGAAGGCAAGCATAAGCTAAATCTAGCTAAAGTTAAACTAAGGTTTGTACCATTTTTTGACCTTTATTTTCAGCAGGTACGTTGTCTTTTAATACATTTTGTCAAACAAATGCTTTCACTTATAAATGTAAATTTACTCAATAATGTACTTTCAAGCAACTCCAGAGTGGGAGGAGTTAAGATGACATCACACTTCTGTGAAATCCCGTTATTTGTGTCGCATTTTACACACATTTCTTTGAAACCTCCACTATAATTTTTTCATGTGTTTATTTTCCGACCTCCACCGCTGCTCGTGTCCCGTCATTGTTGTAGGTGACGTTTGCAATCTAATTGCTATGGAGTGGCTCCCAGGGAGGACGGCTGGACTTTAACATTAACATTTCGTGCAGACTTTACCTGCCACTGACTCTCAATGCCATTTTTGTTAAAATGACACTCATGAGAAAAGTTAAAAGTTTTACTGTTTAATAAGTAAACAAATAAGCAACCAAACACTCCTCCTCTGTAGCGCTTCTCCTGCACAGGGTCATGAGAGGCCTGTAGCCTATTCCAGAGGACTTGGAGAACAAGACAGGGCACACCCGGGTGAGGTGCCAATTTATTGCAGGGCACAATCCCACTCACGACGGGAAATTTGAGAACGCCATGTGGCCAAATCTGGATGGCTTTGGGCTGTGGGAGGAAACCGGAATACCAGAGGAAACCCACCGAGGACAGGGAGAACATGCACACCGGTCCCCTTGCACACAGAACCGAAGAAGGACTCAAACCTTAGACCCTGGAGGTGGGAACCACTTGAAAATTATTATTGTTTTTAAAAAGGAAAAGATAAAGTGTTACTATTGATTTAAAAACCATATTAATCTCATCACAACATCAAAGGAGGAACCCTGACACAGAGCTGAGATTCATAACAGACGCTTTTAGCCTCAGGTGAAAGGCTAGCTATCATTTTCATCATTATTTATTCATTTGTTTATTCGTTTTATGACAAATTGACTGGAGTATGTGTGCAGCTTCTGAGCCCCAGAATCGCAAGCCGCTCTGCTCTTTACTCAACATTAAAGTGAAGCTCGGCTGAGGAGCAGGATTTAACATTCCCAACTTTTTTCAAAGTGACAAAAGAAATCATATTGAAACAAATCATTGTTATTATCAGGCCTTTTTGTGGTTGTTATTTGTTTTTCATTGGTTGCTTTATTACAAAGGTTACTTTCTTAAAAGGTTTTAGATGCTTGTTAAGTTCAGCTTTAGTTTCCCTTCATTTACTGCTAACCAATTATATTTACAGTATAAAGAAATTTTGTTTTATTTTATATATTTTTAGTTTAATATATATATATACAGTACAGGCCAAAGTTTGGACACACCTTCTCATCTATCTGTCGATGTGTTTTCTTTATTTTCATTACCATTTACATGGTAGATTCTCACTGAAGGCATCAAAACTATGAATGAACACATGTGGAGTTTTGTACTTAACAAAA
>JAQMYJ010000018.1:1879060-1893717 GCA_030014305.1 Clarias laeviceps | reverse complement strand
GGGGGGAATGTAAAGGAATGAAAAATCTCCTTTGAGGTTTATGTGGCATGACATAATATTTGAATTCGGGTGCGTAGCAGGGCCGTTATCAAAGCAGGAAAAAAAGAAGGCCGCGGAAATGTGAATTACACAGTCCACACAGGCATGAATATTCAGAGACAAGCTAAAAAAGAGAGAGAGAGACAGAGAGAGAAAGAGGTAGGAAGGGAAAAAAAAGAAAAAGATGTGGGCCGAAGGGTGGGCGTCTGATAAAGAGGGAGAATATTTTGTACCGGGCGTTGCGCTGGTTTTACCGTTCTCATTTCTAGGACAAAGTGGCTCACGAGGGACCTGACAGGAATCGACAATTACAGGCTATTTCATTCTCTTTCTCGCCACTCTCTCTCTCTCTCTCTATCTCTTTCCTTTTTTTCATCCTTTGACTTCCTACCCATCTGCAGCGCCCATGTGAAAGGAGGATTTGCAATTCATCAAGCCGCAATTCAGAGGCAATGCCAAATTTATGCCACATTAACCATGAAAGAGGAGCCCACACCAGCACTCATCAGCACGTTCTCTGTTCCCGACACGGCGTGATCACAATGTATAATTTGCAACACTAAAAATATAATGCACGTTTTGCCTGTCGCTCCCGAACGCAGCGCGACAGGAGAGAGAGCCATTCGGTCGGGTTCAAGGAGGATTCCAGGTCATCGCTTGTCACATTCACAAGGTTTGTTGTGCTCCTATATGAGTACTGACTATATGAGCACTCTGTATGACTACGCTGTATGTTTAGATGTTTCCTGTCCTTCCTGATGACTCTCTCATTTTGGGAAAAAAAGAGGCTCTTTTTGTCCGTTTGAGGCTAATTAAATACGCTGATTCAATCAAAAACACTAATCTGGTTAGAAAAGAATGAAGTCTCACCGCGCCGGTCATGTTAGCGCATCACCCTGCTTTTGCTTGATGGAAATCCTACTCTCGGTTAATTAAAAGGCTAATAGGTTTAGCCTTAAATGTCAATTAGCATCATGCTTATTTGCTAGCGTCAGCAATGTTAGCCAGCTGTGTTTCAGAATCGTCTAAAAAAGATACTAGCAAACCTTTTTGCCAAGAACAATGTTGAAGGTCTGTATGTGTGTGTGTGTGTGTGTGTGATAGACTGGCACCCTGCCTAGTGCCCAGAGTCCCCGGGACAGACTCTAGGACTCCCCGTGACCCTGTACCGGATAAACGCTAAAGTGAGTTAGTGAGTGTGTGAGAGTGAGTTTCTGAAAGTTTTAGCTGTACTTCTGAATGTTACCAAGCGTCAAACCTGGAGACTTTCTTTTAACAAAGCTTACACCCTGACTATCCACTTCATTAGAAACACCTGTACATCAGGATATTCATGCAAGTATCTAATCAGCCAATCGTGTAACAACAGCACGGTTCATAGATACAGGTTCAGTTAATGTTCACGGCAAATATCAGAGTGAGAGAAGATAATTGAATGAGAAAGATGGCTGACTTTATCAGTGCCATGAATGTTAAATATTTCAGAAACTCCTGGTCTCCTGGGATTTTTGCACACAATAGTCACTATAGTTTAAAAAGCATTGAGTGATTGACAGTTCCACGGATTGAAGCACCTTGTTGATGAGAGGGATCAGATGAGAATAACTAGACCGGTCTGAACTGACGGAAAGTCTGTAGTAACTCAAATGGTTACTGTTTATAACCGTGGTGAACAGAAAAACACATCAGAAGACACAAAACCTTCAAGACCACGTCAGGTTCCTGACAGGTTTCTGTCAGCCAGGAACAGGAATCTGAAGCTGTCATGGGCACTGGCAGACCGGAACAGGGAACTAGGCTGGGCAGGTGTAGCTCATTGGTTAAGGCATTGGACTACTGTCCAGAAGAGACCATATTCAAACCCCTTGAGCACCTGAACTGCTCAGATTTATAATGAGAAGTCCATCTGGATAAGTGCATCTGCCAAATACTTTAAATGAAAGATTTGGGGAGTGAGTGTCCACGATAGCGCCTGGTGTACAAGTCCATCTGAACAAGCTGTTACTATAGAAATCTATCAGAAAAAGTGCATTAATAGCAACATGACATATGATGGTACCAGGGTCAGATATGCACTTTAGTCAGACATTATGCACGTCTGTAAAAGCTTGGCTTTTCCCACGTTTCATTTACAACTACTGTACGTTCCTTAGAATAAACTGACCTAGTCATCAGTGATGGAAATCTCTTCTCACAATAACTGGTTTAAATAAAATCAAGCAGGTTGCTATACGTACAGTATATGAAAACAGAGACTTCTTAAAACCAACAGTTTTGTATGCAGGATGGAGTTTGGGGAAAGATAGGATGCACAAATATTGCATATCAATGATCTTAATTTATTCCTTCAGTGCTACGTTAACTAATGCACATAATTAATTGTCTGAACAAAGAGCCTTGAGAACCAACTGAAACATGTCCTGACCCTGACTCTGAATACATCTAGCATTATATCCATAAATATCCATATGACCTTTACACCCTAATCGCTAAGGGTCAAAAAAATATAAAAAAACATACATTTTCATGTCATTTTTAAATGTATCATATAGACCTTTTGCATGTGACGTCACAAAGTCTGTCCTCCATGGTTCCGCCCATTTCTACATTACTTACCGGATGCCAGTGCCAATACCCAACAACCGCCTGTGTTCTGTTCATGGTTAATGCGAGCTACAAAGCTAACTAGGTTCTAACTCAAGGTCATTTTTTTTTTTTATCTTTATATCTATAGCAAATGTTTAGACAAACAACACAACCAACTAAGGAAAAGTCCTACGAGTCTACAGTAGAGATTTCATTCTGGTTCACTGAAAATACAATCCGTAAAGCTGTATAAAGCACAAACTGTACATATTTATAATTGGAAGATTATAAATATAATCTCACATTATCAACATGATAAAACTGGGACAGATATGTATATTGTGAGTTTGTTTAGAATGCTGTTCCTTGTCCTACCTACTGTATATTCCTGTCTTTGACTTTGCTAGGAGGCTACAACCTTAACCCCTTCCATCCTGATGAATTTTATCTTGCCGTGTCTTTTAGCTTGCTAGTCATAACGTTTCACAATCATAAAAAATAAAACAAGCTATGAAAGTAAAAGCATTTTCATACTTACAATGTGAAGGGAACTTAAGCGATTGGGACTAAACAGCTGTGTGTCTTTTGTGGGGGCTGTTTTGGACAAAAAGGCTTCCGTTTGCTAGAGAGCATAAAGGCTGGACTTTGGAGTGATGGAAAAAAGGTCATGTGACCTGATGAGTCCAGATTGAGCCTATACCAGAGTGATGGGCGTGTCAGGGTAAGAAGGGAAGCGTATGAAGCGATGCACCCATCATGCATAGTGTCCACTGTACAAGTGTCTCTGGAGACAGTTGATCAGTTACTCAGGTCGAGACTCAGTAACGTTATGGGGCAATAAAATGAAGTCAGCTGACCACCTGAATGTACTGAATCACCAGGTTATCACATCTGTGGAGTTTTTCTGCCCTGGAGGGACAGCCGTATTCCAAGATGACGATGCTGGGATTCATCGACTCTGGATTGAAATGAATGTTCTGACATCGCATAAACTGATCAGAATGATGCCATGGCAAATGTGGGATCTAATCAAAGCAACAGGTGGTCCAACAAAATATTACAGTGTGTGACTTTTTTGTATTTTTTTGGCCAGGAAGTGTATATTAAAACACAAGTCCCAGTCAAAGGGGTGAAGGAGGCGTGGCCTCTGTGTCAGTTAGTCGCATGTACAGTAGAATGTGTGTAGTAGTCGTTTAGTACCTGTGAAGAAGGCGTGGCTTTTGTACCTTTCAGTGCCAGTGAAGTAGGGGTGGCTTCTTGATCACAATTATTGAGTTATTATTCTCTGTCTATTTTTGTGAATTAGTCTATGTGTATTATTCTCATTGAAGAATAAAAAAGGAGGTGTGGCCTATGACTCCTCAAGAGCAGCACTTTTGGTAAATGAAACCTAAATGATGTGCTGAGAGCAAAGCTGACTTTCTAAATGACTTTCTATTAAATCACTAGCTGCTTGAAATGCATCCTTCACACATCCTATGCCCAATTTATCATTACCGAATTAGAGATACACACCCTCAGGTCACGACTATATATAGAAGTCAAATCCTACGAATTTCCAGTAATGAGCCCGTGCTGGATTTTCTTTTGCAGATTTCCTCTCTACATGCACACCGCATTGCAGCTTCTTGTACGAGTTTGGTCTGAGTGTCATTAAATGCAAAAAGGACTGTTTTAAGCTGTCAATTATTTTTTTTTTTACCTTTCACAAGAAAAAACACCACACACACAAATAATCTGTCAGCATGTAGAGAGGAACATCGGTGTAGCACAGCAGAGGTTTTGGCACCAATTGCGCCTTGGCAACTATTCATGTCCAACACCCACGAGTGAAAATCTGATCATGCATCAGTGGAGAGAATGTGGTATTTTATGCGGC
This sequence comes from Clarias laeviceps, assembly GCA_030014305.1. Classification (NCBI taxonomy): domain Eukaryota; kingdom Metazoa; phylum Chordata; class Actinopteri; order Siluriformes; family Clariidae; genus Clarias; species Clarias laeviceps. The sequence goes on along the minus strand of JAQMYJ010000018.1, from coordinate 1,889,213 downwards.
ATGATTGAGATCCTTCATGTGGAGAACCAGGTCCACAGTGAGAATGTTTATATATACAGTACACAAGCCGCCATCTTATATAAGATAACATTAGGCTTTCCTGTAGGGTAGAAGTCAGTAGAGGGCTTATTTATAGTGCATTATATAAACATGAATCTGATGAGCTGATTCATCCCTAATCAAGTCATGAAGTGAAAAAAAGAAAAAAAAACTGGGGATGCACAAGCACACAAGCAATGTTGGTACAGAAAGAGAAAACAGGAATTCAGTTCCATTACAAACAGTAATGCAGCTAAAGGATACAAAGAGAGAAGCAGAAATAGGGGGGGGGAAATCTAAATCAAAATGGACTAAAAGCTTCATTAGTGTTTAATGGAATAAGTCCCGAAGGCGTGTGCTCTGAAAACTCTCTCTGTGGTGCTTATTAGCTGCTTTTGTCCCTGGAGAGCCTCCGTTCTGAAAGCTTTTGCTGATAAGCCGCAATTCACGGCTGAGAGTCCATCAGCGGGACAAAAAAAACACAAGCAGAACATAAAATTAGAGATTTCAACACCAACACACACAGTCGTAAAATTAAAAACCTTGTAAGATAAACCGTGTCCAAGTCTGGACTTTAATGTGCCCCAGTGTGGGTGTCAATTTCAAGCATTGCAGGGGTGGCACTAGAGATTCATATAGCTACTGATCTCCCACCCTTAAAGAATTCAACGCTTTTTTTTTTAAATAAACAAACCCTACAACGATGCCCTCCGAACCCCACACCCATATGATGTATTCAAATCTTTAATAACATTAATTATGAACTTTAAACTGCTGTTTTAAAAACAAAGAGACTGGCCAAGTGATATTGTGATTATTGATATCAATAAGCAGGGTTAAAGCACTCAAGCTAAAGATAGACAGGAGGTGCTTAGTTCATTAATTTTGCAAAAAAAAAAAAAAAGAGAGAAAACAAGTTTAAAACATTGTATATTATTTGTAATCTGTGAATAATATATTCTGGAAATTGTAATTTCAGTTCCTTTCCAATAAATGTTATCAAATTAATTTGTACAGTGCCCTTAGATACTGAGATTCTGTGCGAACATCAATACAAGTCAGTGTGGGCATCAATATGATCCAGAGTAGGCATCAATTAGATTGAGGGTGGGCATCAATATGATCCAAGGTGGGCATCAATTAGATTGAGGATGGGCATCAATATGATCCAGAGTAGGCATCAATTAGATTGAGGGTGGGCATCAATATGATCCAAGGTTGGCATCAGTTAGATTAAAGGTGGACATCAATAAGATCCAGGGTAGGCATCTATATGATGGAGAGTAGGCATTAATATGATTAATGGTGGGCATAATTCCTAGAGTAAGAGTCTTTTACATCCCATGTGGGCATCAGTCTGTTCCAAAGTGGGTATCAATCAGTCAGATCCAGTGCGGTTGTCAATGAGATCTAGGGTGGGCATCACTGTATCTCGGAATGGGTGTCAATAAGACCCTGCCTGGGGATCAGTGTAAGCCAGTGGGGGGTGTTATTGCATCGCAGGGTGGACATCAAAAAGTGCATAACACATCTGTCTTGTTGTGTTCTTCCAGCTTCGCTCAGATAAAGATAGAGGAGATGGCACAGCGCGCTATGTCCTCTCCGGAGAAGGAGCCGGCACCATTTTCCGCATCGATGAAAAATCAGGTGATCTTCACGCAACTCAGAGACTCGACAGAGAAGAAAAATCATCCTACACCCTACAAGCGCAGGCCTTTAACAAATACACTGGCCTACCTCTGGAACCGGCGACCGAGTTTATCGTCAAGATTCACGACATCAACGACAACGAGCCCAAGTTCACGCAGGCCGTCTACAGTGCCAGCGTCCCTGAGATGTCTGATGTCGGTGAGGGAGCTCATATCGAATTCCTCTTGTTTTCTTGTTTTCCTGTGGCACACTTATTGTCACGCTGGGAGATTGCTCTCAGGCATGATGCCTCTGTGAATCTGTCGTCCGAGAGCCTTTAAGGTCAAGGATGGCTTCATGACTTTGTTTTTTTTTTTTAGGCTTTTATTTTTTTCAACAAGGTGCTGAAGCATGAAGAATGTCAGTGAGTGTTGAATTGAGACTGAAGTGTGATTCGGGAGCAATTTTTTTCCCCCTCTTGGTAACCAGTTTTACTTCTCGTGTGCGTACAGGGATGTATGTACCTATTTTGTTTCTGGAAATTGAGCCACCGTTGAGTGGTGATGCAACCAAGGCACGAAATAGAAAGGCTGTTACGGCCCTGCGGTGTCATATTTAACAGCATGCCCACAAGCATTTTTTTCTTAATGCAATGCCTCAGAAATATCTAACCGTGCACTGCTGGAGCAAAACCAAATGAAAATTAGTGAGATAATTAATGGGAACACTTCATCATGCCCTTAAATAATTAGTTCCAACTTTAGTACTATAACTAATCAACCTGACTTTGCTAAACAGTATTAGAGCCAGTAGTTAAAGGGCTAATAGGCTCAAATGACTGGGGACGTAGCACCCCACCCTGTGGGATGTCGTATTTCAAAAAAACAAAAAACAACACTCATATGAAGCATTTTGGTAGCTTGCCTACTAATGTAATCATCTAATTAGAGTCTAATCAGACCTAGCATAATTAAATATTAGAGTAATTCTTCCATATTACAAACACAAATTTTCAGCTTCATTAATGCCAAACGTTAATTTTATTTACCATTTCTACAATCCAACATATTTTAAATATTTGTGATTAATTATAGTATACCAAATATTCAGTGTTTAATTTTTTTTTTAAACATTAATCTTTTTCTTCAAGCTATCGAATGACTTCAATAGAAAGAAGTTTATGTCTTTCAGCTTCACAGTAACATGACAATTTGTGTTTTTTGGGTTGGAAAGAAAAATGGAGACCCTGAGGAAGGAACAACTTATAATGTACAGGAAAAATGAACTAATATGTTTTGGATGTTCCACAACATTAAATGTGACGACAACGAAATAAAAAGAATGTCATGTAGTTGCTTACTTTAGGTTGTTAAGGTTAATGTTGTGGAATGTCCTCAAAACAAGTTACGTAGTTCCTTTGTGCTTAGGAAACACAATGCCATGCAGAAATGTAGTTAAGCAAAAGTACTGATATGTGCCGTACTTTTGAGTGGAGTCAAAGTTAAAAAGTATCCGCTAATAAAATTACTCAAGTAAAGTAATGATACGTGAAATATCTACTTAATTACAATAACAAAGTACTGTAGATGTACTCAGTTACCTGTACAGCATCATAACTGAGTACATTTACTTTGTTATTGTACTTAAGTAGTTATGACATTTTATTCCTTTGTCATTATATTTAATGTTGCGGAACATCTGAACACAGAAATAATATATATTTTTTTCCCTTTACATTATACAGTTGCTCCTTTCTCAAGGTATTTTCTTTCCAACCCCAAAAAAAACTCAGATTGTTATGTTACTGAGAAACTGCAAACCAGTTTTGAAGGAGTTTGAAAGCTTGAAGAAAAAGACATTTTTTTAAATATAATTAATTACACATTCATAAAATGTGTCAGATTGTAAAAATGGTAAATAAAATTAACAATAACTTGGCATTAATGAGGTTGAAAATTTGTAATCTGGAACAATTACTCCGATATTTAATTATGCTAGGTCTGATTAGACTCAAATTAGATGATTACATTAGTAGGCAAGCTACCAAAATGCATCACATTTTTTGCTTGTTTATATATATATATATATATAAAATTATTATTATTTTTTTATTAATACAATATGTGACACCCAACAGGGTGGAGTGCTATGTCCCCTGTCATATCTGTACTAATACTTAACTACATTTCTGCATGGCATTGCGTTACCTAACCACAGCGGTGTGTAATATTTGAAGCATCAATTTTGCCACCTTCTTTAAATACTTGCTTGAAAGACTTTCCTTTCCTGAAGACACACCTAATAACATTACAGGTGTTTGAACTCAGAAGTAGAGCTGTTTGCAGACAGCGATGAATACATCCTGTTCACTATTGGGAAGCAGAGAGAGAGAAAGATGTTTTACTATGAAAAAGGCTGCTGTGATCTAATACAAGCCTTGTAATTTCATATACATTTTAGAAAATATTATACATATAATATATTAAGAAAATTTGATGGTGAATACACCTGTACTTTTACTCTGGCACACAAGTAATGGGGGACTTCTACTTTTACTCGAGTACAGAATTTGTGTACTTTGCCCTCCACTTTTGATATGATTAAAAAAAAAAAAAGGGCTTTATTTATTATTATACAACCATAGAGGCATAGTTACAGCTATGAGTGTAAAGTAGTTCAGTGAACAGTCATACATAACTTTATATCAGTTCATAAACTTGAGTTGTTACATAATGTTTTAACCCAATGCTCCTTGTGACCAGTGTAGACCAGAAAGCACAAAACTGAAAAATTAAAACTTAAAGATTTCACTCAAGACCCCAGAAGTGCGTTTCTGAAGGTCCTGGGAACTGAACTTGCCCCCTTTCTGGTCACTGAAGCTCCTCGAGTCATTAGAGCGTGTTGATGCAAGAGCAGGAAGTGGGAAGATTAAGGGAGACGGCAGACTTGCTCCAGCTTCAATAAGAAAGTTAAATAACTTCAACTGAGCAGTTTTAAAAAAAAGAAAATTGCTTTTGCATTACATTTCCACAGCATCCTTGCTTATTTTATTTTCTTTTTTTTTTTCTCGCTAAAAGATGAGATATTGCATTAGCAGCGTGGCGCACTGCACCAAAACTGATGCTAAACTGATAACTGCTGTACGGCTGGATTGCATTTCTATTTCGGGCCTCGAAGCCGTAGGTGGGTGTGATGATACCCAAAATGAAGTTGTCATAGTGCGCAGAAACATTAAACTGCACTGTGGGTGGCCAATGACATGTAAGCGTATCCTACAGTCTCCATAAAAGAAAATAGCAGGGGAGTGCGATGTCAAATATTATCTTTAAATGAAATCCGAACTTCTTACATTACACAAGGCTTCAAATGGTTTAGGAAGTTAATCTGATCTTGAACTATATATTGTTCCATTACTTTCAAGTGTACTTCGTTTTTTCCTAGGTGTGTTTTGGTGTCACAGTCTTGTACTTTATGGCTGCGTATTGATGCTAATAACGCTAAGTGTCTATTTTAGTTAGCCTTGAAGTTCTGGTTAAAAACTAAACAAGAAGACGCTGAATTATATCCCTTAGACTGTTGGGCTCTTCAAATCTGTCTGAGTGGGTATTAGCTCCATTACAAATCATTTTTACCGTTGTAATCAGCCAGGTATTAAGGCACTTGAGCTTCTTTAATCCTGTCAGGTAAGCTTATACTTTAAGAAGGTGTTGAAATGTATACTGTAGGAAATATAATTAAAATTATTGTTTTGCTTTTCCCAGGACTACAGACTCATCAGGAAAAATCCAGTCACACTGGCTCAGTATAGCAACCTAGCTAGTCATGTAGTCATTTAGCAATAAAACTTTAAAAAAATCCTCACAGATTAAAGGTTATTTCTCGGTTATAATGTAACTAGCTAGCTGATTATCAGCACAGGAATACATATAAAAATACTGATATTTATGATGACATTAAAAAAAAATACCAGGGTAGCTCAGATTGAATAGCTCAGGATACCTTCAATTATAAGTAAAAAATTCTCACAACAATACTGTCAGAGTTGCTCAGCATGCTAACTTAAATGTAGCTAATATTAGCAGCGCACGTACACTAAACAGCACAAATTTGCCATTATGACCTTCAAGCCAGGCCGTCTATGACCTTCAAGCCAGGCGCTCAAAGCTGAGCACATTAACATTAGCGTTACTCGGTTATCTACATTTCCGGACGAATGCATTGACACGTGATCTGTCTGTTTAATATTAGCTGCTATAAAAGCATTAGCCATGACATTGATAAGCGTTAATGCTATGCTTCATACATTAGTCTATAATACATTTATTATATAGGGCTAATGCATGCAAATGTATGTGTGGGTAAAAAGAAAAGTGACCTTTTCCGTTGTATAGGAAGCTAAGATGATTCCATTTGCATGTTTTATCACATAGCCCTCTTTAGATCTCATTTTAATTCTGTCTTTATCACCGACTTGCCACACGATCAGGAGGGATGCTTTTGTGGTGACATAGAACTCGGGGACAATGACTCTGATATGCAGCAGGTTATACATATTCATGAGCGCTGCTGCTGCTGCTGCTGGTGCTGCTGCTGCTGCTTGGGCTGCTTGTGCTGCTCCTGCTTGTGTTGCTGATGCCCGCTGTATCGGGACAGTCCCAATCCTCAAGAACAGGAGGCGTCTGTCTGGGGTCTTTATCTTGAGATTAATCAGCCGATACTTTCCTCTAGCAGCAGTGTAAGAGCTCATGTTCAGAGGGATGATTCTTACCTAAAGAACATAATGTTAGCACAAAGTCACTTGTTCACTTGGTCCGCAGGTCACAGACTAATTTCCACCATCCATCATTTATTACCGGAGGCTAGCAGGAAGTCCAATTACAAAAAAAATAAAAAAAATCACACAAGCTGAGAGCTCTCTTTCCTGCTGCTATTATATATTAGTACTATTGAATTCTACATTCTGGAGTTTGACAAGAGTGCAGGTGCAAATCACAGGTTCATATTAATTATCTCATTTTAAATTTCTTTTTGCTTCTATAGTGGCATCTAATTTACACAAAATTACTGTATGTACTGTATATGGCAAATGATCCACATAAATTGAAGACATGGCTGAACTTTTTTATTTAACGTTGAAGCAAGGAGTCTCTAATGTGTCAGTGCTTTTAAAGTTAAAAATCAAATTTAGACTTAGAAACACCTAAGCTGTAAATTGGTGTCAAGTTTTTGTCTGATTAACTTTAAAAGAGAAAATGAAACAAGGAGGAAGCAACTGCTTACAGTACATTTGCTCTAGCGTAAGTAAGAACAGGAACCAACTAGTATACAACAATAAGAGACAAGTCAAATAGTATCTGAAAAAATAATCATTCCTCACACATGTGATGGATGTTTTAGAGTTCTTGGCTTTCTAAGGGGGTTCTTCTTAGAACCATTTCTGCCAGGGATTCTTCGGTATACGGTTTTACACATAATCAAATTTCCTTCTTCGCTTCTACATTTAACCTTCATTTCCTCTGTGTTGTCTATAAGAAGGCGCGTCAAGTTTCATTAGAATGCTAAGAAGCATTAATTATCAATATCAATAACACTAAAGAAAGTTGTTTTAAAATTGATTCAGTTGAAAGCTCTAATGGAACCCTGTTCACATTCTGTGGGGGAACTCTTCAAGAGAAGGACAGGATTCCATGTAACTACCCAAAAATATTTCAGCGATCTCTCTTATGTAAGAATGTTTTGTCCTTTAGATCAGACTATTAAAATTTCAATATTAAAGCCTGCAGCGGAAAAATTTTCAGGGTGCAAGTTCCAAGTAGAAGTCCTAGTAAGAACCATGTATGGAACTCTATTCCCTCATGGTTTATTTGGTCTGTCTTTGGGGAGGCCCTTTAAGTTTTGATGTACACTGTGGGGACACAGCAGGACAGTGGTTAGCACTGTGGCCCTCACACTTGCAGGGCCAAGGGTTTGATTTCTTCCTTGGTTCTGTTTGGAGTTTACATGTGTCCCCATGGTTGGTGGGTTTCCTTCAGGTACTCCAGTTTCCTCCTACCATCTACCAGGGTAAAATAGCTTCCAAGTTTTCTGAAGTGTTTAATCGTGTTCTTGTGCCCTGTAATGGACTGGCACCCCATCCTAGGTGTACCCTGCCTCCTGCCCCAAGTCCCCTGGGATAGGCTCCAGGCCTCCAGCAACCCTGTACAGTGTGTCAATAAGTGCTATGGAGAGTGTCGTATTAGAAGTAAACAGAACAGCATAATATTATAATAGAAATGTATGCACCAAGATTTATTGCTGTTATTATTACTACTATTGGGGGCTCAGTCGGTTGAGGCTCTGGGTTGCTGATCGCAGAGTTAAAGGTTTGAGCCCTGCCAACACAGGATTGCCACTTCTGGGCCCTTGTGCAAAGTCTTTAAACTAATGTTTATGTTATGTACGTCCATATAAAATACCCAATGCAAGTCCCAAACCTGGAGAAATGGGTAGGTTAGGCAGAAAGTTCATCCGGTGTAAAATGTCAATACCTTGCAGATCTGATGTGGCAAAGAAAAAGCTTCTTCCACTACTACTATTCCCATTACTATATTACTACTATTTTCTGTTTCTTGCTTTTCATATTGAAATAGACCTGTCTTAAAAAACATGTCTAGAAGTGACAGATCCTAAGAAATAAGAAATTTCAGAGATATCAGATTTCTGTTCGGCGTCATGGCAGACTGTCGCAGAGACAAATTTCTAGGAATCTTTACAAGAAATCCCCCCCTTTCTACCATCAACAAAATTATAGTTCAGTTTAAAGAAAAAAGAAAACCACTAACAGAGTCACTGACTCTGAAATCTTCATGCGAACATCTGTTCAGAAGGAATCATTTACCTCTTGCATGTTTGTGTATGTATTGTACGACCCGAAGCTTCTCAGATCAGAAAGAATTTTAAGCAGAGCTAAGCCTCATTGACCTAAATAACCCTTAAACATGTTTTCTAAGAGAGAGCTCCTAGAGTATGCTGTATGTCCTTAGCAATAACAATTAACAGTAAAATATGTTCTTAACCATGTGACCTGACTCACCACACATCCCGCTTCTTTTATTCAGGTACTTTCGTGATAGAAGTCAATGCCACGGACGCAGACGACGCGTCGTACGGGAACAGTGCTAAACTCGTCTACAGCATACTCCAAGGGCAGCCGTACTTCTCAGTGGAACCAGAGACAGGTGTGTCCTTTCAACACATGGTTACAAGTGTCATTTTCAGGGCTGTTGTTTGAAGAAGATTGATGTCTACGTAAAGCAAACGAGGCTTGCAGATCACAGCATGCGATTGCATTCGTATGCATGGTGCTACGGGCGACATATTGCGTTCGTTTGAAAGGCATCGTTTAAAACCAGACCACATTTAAATATTAACACAGGCCTGCTAGGCCATGTATACTTTTTGTCATTTTTTATTTATACTGCTGTAAATGCACAAAATTCCCCTGGACCCTTCTCTCACTCTGAGTGTTCCCGTTATGTCCATTAAGAAGATATTTTACCCCATGGGGGTGCCGCAATATGGCGCCCCTCCCTGCAGCTGCCCCATTTTCACCAAACAAGATGTGATTTTCCAAAGATGTTGCGGCACACCAACCGTCTTTATACAGAGAAGAGCAAATTCTGCTTTGAACTTTCTCTCTGAATTAGGCTTTTACTATATTTTTTTACAGCACAATAAAACGATTTCGTATTTCATTTTTAAGTATGTAATAATTCTGTATGTCTGGTGTGTACCTTGCATATTAAATGCAAGGTATTTACAGCTATACTTGGTGCTGTGGTGCCATAATTACTTGGCTGAGTGCACACAAGTCGGTAATATAAAAGCCTAAATCTAACTTTGGAAAATAAAAACTCAGTAGGTATACCGCAGATATACCGCTGTAACGATCAGATTATTTAAATAAACTGAGTTACACGAAATGAGAGATCTTTATCTTGGTGTCAAAGATGCTTTAAAACCCGTGAACAAGAAAGACACCACAACGACCAATTCACAATAAGCCAAAGTGTATTATACAAAAAAACTAAACAAAAGGTGAAGCAAAACAAACTTTTAACGGAAATTAAAGCGGTGTGTTGTGGGAGTCTGTAGAATGTCCAGAGTCCAGGTTATTGTAAGAGTGTGTCTGCGAAGAGAGATGAATCGGTCTCACCGAAAATTATGGAAAAAATACCGGGAGGCCGATGTCGGAGCAAGAGTGAAATCTCGAAGCAGTCCAGTCGGCCATAATCCAAACAAAGGGAAAAATCTGCAAGGCACAGAGCACTGTTTCTCCATTCTCTCTTTCTCCGAGTCATTTCCCGGGCCTGCTTTATATCTGGGTCAGGTGACCACATACTGTACACTACAGTTCAAAAGTTTTAGAACACTTGTAAATTTCTTTGTTTTTGTTTAGTGATTTATTTTCTACATTCTACAACAATACTGGGGATTTCAAAACTAT
>JAQMYJ010000018.1:1846742-1859911 GCA_030014305.1 Clarias laeviceps | reverse complement strand
TGCACGCATCAGTGTCAGTGAAGTGGGTGTGGCTTCTGTACCTGTCAATCTCAGTGAAGTGGGTGTGGCATATGCACACATCAGTGTCAGTGAAGTAGGAGTGGCTTCTGAACCTGTCATTCTCAGTGAAGTGGGTGTAGCTTCTGTACCTGTCAGTCTCAGTGAAGTGGGTGTGGCTTGTGTACCTGTCAGTCTCAGTGAAGTGGGGGCGGCCTATGTACATCTCAGTCTTAGGAAAGTGGGTGTGGCCTCTGTACCTGTCAGTTTCAGAGAAGTGGGAGTGTCTTCTGAACCTGTCATTCTCAGTGAAGTGGGTGTGGCTTTTGTACCTGTCAGTCTCAGGGAAGTGGGAGTGGCTTTTGTACCTGTCAGTCTCAGCAAAGTGGGACTTACTTTTGTACCTGTCAGTGTTATGTAAGTGGGTGTGACTTATGTACCAGTCATTCTCAGTGAAGTGGGTGTGGCCTCTGTACCTGTCAGTTTCAGGGAAGTGGGAGTGGCTTCTGTACCAGCCAGTATTTTTGATATTATGTTTTTCAGAATGCTAAAAAAATTTTTTGATTTTTTTTAGATTTAGATTTTTTTTTCCACTTCCACGTTAAAGTTAGTGTCTCTAACTGCTCCCTACCTGTAAATAATCTCTCGGAACAGACGTCTTCTTACGCCTCTTTGTTTATAAAGCTGTTTTTCAAGAACAACTGCACACCTCATCTTTCTGCTGTATTTCTCTTAGTGGAGTGCAGCAGCGTTCTTCGCATGAATTCATTTAACACTATTTATAACATTTAATTATAACCTCACTGTCTTTCTATCTGTTATATTTTCATTCTCTCTTCTGTTTTGTTCTGCTGTTTTGATTCAGTTTGTTTCCTGTGGTTTAAATAAACATAATGAAATATTATAAATAAAAAAAAAGAGCTCATGCAATTAAATTAAAGAAAAGAATACACTTTAGAAAATTGCATTTATTCCAGTCTACTCATTTTATTTCAATCAGCGGGTATGGAGTAATCGTACAGCAGCACTAAAGGATATTAAATTTCCAGGATCGGCAGTAAACATGAGGAAAATGTCGGTATGATTATGCTCACATTATGCTTGGCAGTTCCTCTGGAACATCTGCCAGTGGCAGACGGCTCTCACACAGCACTCGGGTAATATCTGCTGAAGCCTGAACTCTGCACCAGGGCCAGACCTACTGAGGTGAAATCTGGCATTTGTACAAAACAAAAATATGACTTTAGTAGAAGCTAATAGAGATTGCGCTAGCATTCTGTAGATGAATGACATCTACTGAGTGGCAGGTAGTGATTTACATAAACAGGAAGTAAAACCACCTTGTGCAAACCTTGGTACAAAACAACAGTAAGAAGAAAACACAAGGAAAATCCTTCTTGTAGGCACTTTTTAATATTAATGAGTTCCATTTTTACAGACGTAAGTTACCCACTGGACTGGACATATTATGCATTTTTGTTTTAATATTCATGGAATGAGTCTCCAGTGTCAATGTAAAACTTTAATTTGAAGTCTTTCAACAGCCTTGAGACAAAAGAGGTTACACTTTTGCATTTTAATGCCCTTTTTAATGCCAACAAAAAGTCACCAGCTGAATTTAACTAAGTAAATAGACTTCCATTGGATAGCAGTGATTAATTTGTTTTAGCTGAAACAAGTTATTTAACTCTAACTGATGCAGTGAGGAGCTTCTCATTTATTCATGCGTTATTCATGATCACCTCCTCGCATACGGCCTTTCTACACAAAAAGTGTCTTAGAAAATTTAAATGCATGCATTGTTTTCTGTAAATGAGTGACCGAGATGATTGTCACATCATTTTGAAGTAAAACTTCTACACTACAGGATCCAGTACATAAATGTCATGAATGTGTTTTGTGGTCTTATTTCAGTGACTTATTTTTTTTGTTTTGTTTTTAATAATCACGCATAACTGTTTTTTTCTCCAATATACACACTTGTACAGTACATACTGTACATCCTGCTCACATGTTATTGTAGCCCAGTTGGTGCTGAATCCAATGTAATCAGACTTTAGACATGTATATGTACACCTTCAGACTCCTAAGGATTAAACAACAGAAGCATAAAGACTGGACATTGTAGCGACTGAAATAGGTCATGTGACCTGATGACTCCAGATTGATCCTATTCCAGAGTGATGGGCGTGTCAGGGTAAGAAGGGAAGCGCATGAAGCGATGCCTCCATCATGCATAGCCTCTGGAGACAGTGTTATGATCTGGGGTTGATCAGCTACTCGGGTCGAGACTCAGCAACGTTATGGGGCAATAACATGAAGTCAGCTGATGACCTGAATGTCACCAGGTTATCACATCTGTGGAGGTTTTCTTCCCTATTGGCCATATTCCAACATGATGATTTCGGCTCAGATTGTAAAAGAGTGGTTTAGGAAGCACGAGACATCATTTTCACACATGAACTGGCCACTACAGAGTCCAGACCTTAAGCCCATTGCGAGTCTTTGGGATGTGCTGGAAAAGGTTTTTACGCTACGGTCTGACTCTCACATCATCAGTACAAGTTCTTAAAGGGAAATTAATGCAACTCTGGATGGAAATAAATGTTGCTTATTGAAACAATGCCGTGCCGAATGTGTGCCGTAATGAAAGCAAAAGGCGGTCCACTGAAATATTAGAGTGTAATATAATTGCAAACAGGAAATCTTGGAAGTTAACATTAAATATTACATTAAATAGCTAAAAAGATACAAATAAAAATAGTTTAGTATAAATATTACATTAGATAGTTATTGATCTGGGAAACCATTATGTAATAAATAAAACGTTATTATTGTTATTGTTTGCAAATTGCTGCCATATACAGTACAGTATGACAAATAAAAGACTTCAGCACATGCTGTTATTGGATAATAATCAACCCCGCATTAGTAGCAGTAACTCTGCGTTATCATTGCGAAACAGTGAAACTGTGTAGATATTAAACCAATGCTTTAACCACAGAAGATTTATTCAAACGCATCTTTCAGCTGAGCGATCAAAGTGGGAGAACCGGAGAGGTGCTGAACTACACTTCCAATCTCTTTGTTTTGATTCGTACACATTTTCTCGCACGTTTCATACACATTTCCATGATTTTCTTTCGATTCCGTAAAACTGCTTTTTGACAACGACCGTTGTTAAAAGTGTCTTATCAATGGAATTGAATTGTAATTGAATTGAACTTCCCATCAGCCAATGCTAGTCACACGTCTTTGCTAAAGTGCACCTGTATTGAGTTTGTATGTAAGTTTGGGTTTTTCCTTGTTTCTTGGCCGTGCTTTAAGGATCGGCTGTAGTGCTTATAGTCTCGCGTTGCTCTTTAATGCGTAGAGTCTTCGTCCTCTTTCCTAGCGGCCGCAGTTCCCGTCGTTATTGCGTTCTGCTTTGGTTCCGAGTGCCCATGTTGCACTAAAATAAAGAAGCGCGCTCGCGTCCACCTTGGCCTCAGCTTCCTGATGTAAACGAGTATTTAATGAAAGTGATTACAGCAACGTTTCACAGGTGTAAATGGAACTATGAGCACATAAAAAGTATAATGTGATGTCCTGAATGCAATCTTTTGGTAAATTGCTGTGGTTTAAGATGACTAAAACACTTGAGGATATGCTGTTATTGGAAGCTGCTGTTATTACAAAAGTGAATTTACATTTAAGAACACACACACACACACACATTGTTAAACATCATGCACCAGGCTGAGAAAGTGTGATTTAAAGCTACTCCTGGAGCTCATATGAACCTGCACACTGTACTTGAAGTGTAAAAAAAAAAAAAAAAACGCCGGCTGGAAGGCTGAAATTACCCACATAAAATATGCACATGAAATTCGGATATTTTTCTGGCATGTCTTCAAAGAAGCTCGCAGTTTAAGTCCAGTGGGAGTTTACAATTTCTGGCAGGACCCCGACTGACCCAGAGTCCCGGTAGACCCAATCCAAGCACCTGGTGAGAGGAAAAAATAATGCAAATTTAAATCTGTGACACATTACGCTATGCAGGACGAATACAGGAGCAGCCGAGTTCTTCACTTCTTCTTCACTTCGCTGTGAGGAGAAAGTTATAAATATACAGTCTCACACTCTCGCAAATCTCCATACGCATCACCGACATCGTAATCTACAGTAGTCCTGAAAAAGGGAAAAAAAAAAAAAAAAAAGCTTTTTACAACCCTGGATAAGAAGCTGGGTTTCAGGTCGAGCTTGAAAGAGAAAGTTTGAAATCTTATCCTGGATTTAGGACTAAACGTTATTAGCATGTAAATATTCACTTAGCTTTAGTGCCTATGTGAGGGTTTCTAAGCATTGTTATGTCTCCTTTGCTCTAATTAATTTAATTGGTTAGTTAATTAACTAATGACCAAACCATTTCAGAACTAAGTTCATTTTAATAATGTTTCCAAAATGTGTGTCTAATGGAAAAATAAACTTACCAGGAATAAAAAAAAAAAAAAGAAAATAAATATTTTATTTATTATTATATTTATAATATTATTATAATAATATTTATTATTATTATTATTATTATTATTATTATAGTTTTTCTTATTTCTTAATCATTAAGAAACATTCTTAACATTTGTAAAAATTTCTCAAAACATGACAATGGACTACCTGCAAAAGCCTGTAACTTGCTCAAAATCATCAGTTTATCTGTCAAAAACAATCATAATGAACATGTCAGTGCCGTCAGAATGTTTTCTGTACAGCGTTTATCAATTTCGACACTTACACATTCAGTCTCGCATTAGTGTATGTACTGTAGATGATTGATTGCAAGAGACTGGAAATGAATTAAATTTATGCTCTTTACTGTTTATACTGTAACTTCTGTGTTGGTAGATTGTGCCAAGACAAGAGTGTTTTACAGAACTGCATCACCCAAAGGGAATAAAAAAACACTATGTACAGAATTAGAAATGTAAATTGGGAACTGTATATGCAGCACAGTACGGGGAATTAGAGCTCAGTCTTTCTACATCTCCTGATGTTTCTGTCTGGTACGGCACAGATCCTCATCCACATTACAACAGAGATCCCAGCAATGCAGTCGATGAAAATAACATTAAGACGAAGAAGAAGGAAATCTTTGGAATATCTGATCCAGCATGTGCAGGCGTCCACTGTTATTTCCAGCTCATTAGTGAAAGTCAAGATTCACCTGGAAGCAATTCAACAATTCAGAACACACAGAAAAAGACTAATATAGACATATACTGTACACCAGTGTGTCCTAAAGTGTAATGGTAAAGGGTAGCAAGACAGGAAAGGGTACTGCAAGTCGGCCACAACAGGTCATTTATAGCAAATAAAGAAAAAAAAATTCATTTCCAGTTTTGTAATTAGGATTAAATTTCCATTAAAGTATTTCGAATTAAGTGTTTACATTTAAAAAGTAACTAGAACTTACAAGACAGAACCATGAGACTCAGACAACGTGACATTGTTGTGTTCATTCATCCTGTGTGAAGATCAGACTTGTGATTGAAGGTTCGGGTGGGACTTCACAGAGGATTTTCGCATTTCGACCCGAGACGCAGCCTTGTTAACCTTGAGAAGGGCTGCTGAAATATGAAATATGAAAATATTGACCGATTATGACAATTTGTTCAACCACTTTGCCTGTAATAGGGTTTACAGACGACTGATGAAAGGTCTGAAAAGACAATTCAGCAGAGAACCGGTGTAATACATTTTAATCAGCATGATATAAGCACCTGATAATGTACGGAAAGGAGTGAATCATTTGCATGAACGTTTCATAGTATTAACATTTTTTTTTTTTTAAGAATAAAATCGCACGCATTCATGATCTGCACAAGTGGCTGGACAAGGTAAGGTTGGTTATGAGAATTAAAATTTTAATCCGATCCAATTTTGTATACTGTCGGTTTTGCGGTTTTATTTGTCGACGAGCTCATGCGTATTTTATTTTTTTCAGTTTTTGTTTTCTTTTCTATTTCCTTTTTCAATTTCTCATTTCTCTTAGTTTTTCCCCCTTGTGCTTCTTTTACTACTTGTTTGTGTTCTCTTTCTTGTTTTGAAGAGTGGCTTTAAGTGTATGAATAAATAAATAAATAAATAAATAAATAATCAAAAATTTAAATATCCAGAAAGAAACATTTTATAATTAAGCTTTATGTAATTGTTTTTATTTATTTATTATTATTATTATTATTAGATATTAGATAGATTTTCTAATTTGAGTTAGATTAATTTCTTAACTCAGTCTTCAAATCCTAAAAAGACAATTTCTTTTTCTCTATTTTCTTTTCTTTTTTTTTTATTTCTCAGTTTTATTAGATTTTTTCCCTTCTGTTTCTTTTACTTCTTGTCTTTTTGTTCTTCTTTTTCGTTTTTAAGAGTGGATTTAAGAACGGTGGTGTAATGGTTAGCACTGTCGCCTTGCACCTCCAGGGTCCGGGTTCGATTCCCGGCCAGGTTCGATTCCCGTCTCTGTGTGCATGGAGTTTGCATGTTCCTCCCTGTGCTTGGTGGGTTTCCTCTGGTTTCCTCCCACAGTCCAAAGACATGTAGGTTAACTTAATTGGTGTTCTCAAATTGCCCATAGTGTGTGAGTGTGTGTATGTCTGTGTGCCCTGTGATGGATTGGCGCCCTGCCCAGGGTGTGCCTTCTGGACAGGGCTTACCCTCCTGGTATAGGTTCCAGGCCCCCGCGACTCTGAATACAGGATTAAGCGGTAATGATGATGATGAGTGAGTGAGTGCTAACAATGACCTGAAAGTAAAGAGTGCTGGGTTTGAAATAAATAAATTAATTAGTTCTAAATAAATACAATAACACTAATAATAATAATAATCCAGTCTTTGTACGCGTTCTTTTCTCTTTAATAACACTAATCTATGCCATGTATTATGATTTAAATTAAGTCCATCATCATCATCATCATCATGAGTAGGAGAAAATCCACTGCATAATCATCCTGATGCTCCTGTAATGCATCCTGGGTTTTATCTCTCTAAACGAGTTTTACATTACGCCAGGTAAAACACTACTGTGTGTGTGTGTGTGTCTGTGTGTGTGTGTGTGTGTGTGTGTGTGTGTGTTTAATACGGAGATAATACACTTTTTGCAATCCCCAGCGTGGAACCCTGTGTTATTCTGTCACGAAGAGGAACGGATTCATCACGGCTACTCCGGTTTGTTCATCATCAGAGACACAGCAGATGGAAAAGCAGATTAGTGAAAGAATAAACGTCACGCTGGCACGATTTCACACGCTGCCAAACGTACCATGCTGTCATTAACACGCAGAGTACAGTGCAAGGATATGGGGTGTATGTTAATCACAGCGCTCTCTAATGATTGCTGACATTAGATCAGAGTGAAGGGCTTCAGTTCTTCTGTACAATTCTGAAAGTAAAATTCCTAAAACAACATGTACAGATTTGACATCATCTAGTCCAGCAATTTCTTCAATGCTTCGTCGTGATCGTGCAAATGATTATCTGCAACTGTTTCCTGTTTCTTACATCATCAGTTGCTCATCTCATGTTGATTAAAATGTTTTATACTTGTTCACAAAAACATTGAAACGGTTGACACATGTAACTTTGCGCTGTTGTATATTGGTGTATGTCATGCAGAGACAACAGTGCAGCCTTGACCCATTTAAACCACCGAACCTACATCATTCTGATCAGAAAATACTTAGAGAGTAAACTGTGACACTGACCACACGGCCAGCATGTTCATGTTCAGCGGTACACGGATGTGTCGTTCTGACCGCGCTGACATGCTCACTGATAGAAACGTTTACTTCTGAGAGCCAGACTAATCATTTTGTATCAGTTACACTACAGACTTCCCAATCAATTGTGTTGAGCTGTTTGTACTAATTGTTGGTTGGGGAATTGCACTTACAGTTTCGCAAATGTTAAGGAGCATGTGAGAAATGCTGCAAAGCGACTGAAAAAAAACAAACAAATAACAGTAACACTGAATCTACAGTATACTGTACCTGTCGATCATTACACCCATCAGTTTATCCTTAAATAAAGTCACACATGAGAAAGTAAGTGTGAGTAAGAAGTGAGGCAGGAAATATTTGCTTTACCAAATGTTTACCAAAACTTCAGCTTACAGTAAATAAATAAAAGTGGGAATGAATGTTTCAGATAAATATAGATTATTAAACATATCATTCAAAAAACCAAACAAATCCATCAGCAGAAGTATCAAGTTATACTTAAAAATATCATTAAATAAATGTAGATAGATTGATTGATTGATTAATTGATTGACTGACAAATAGACCGATAGACCGACAGAGGAATATATAGATATTTAGGTACACAATCTGATAGATAGATAGATAGATAGATAGATAGATAGATAGATAGACTGATTAATTGTTTGATTGATTTATTAATTGATTGATTGATAAACAGACAGACCGACAGATGGATAAATAGATATTTAGGTACACAATCTGATAGATAGATAGATAGATAGATAGATAGATAGATAGATTAATTGTTTGATTGATTGATTAATTGATTGATTGATAAACAGACAGTCCGACAGAGGGATAAATAGATATTTAGGTACACAATCTGATAGATAGATAGATAGATAGATAGATAGATAGACAGATTAATTGTTTGATTGATTGATTAATTGATTGATTGATTGATTGATTAATTGATTGATTGATAAACAGACAGACCGACAGAGGGATAAATAAATATTTAGGTACACAATCTGATAGATAGATAGATAGATAGATAGATAGATAGATAGATAGATAGACTGATTGATTGATTGATTGATTGATTAATTGATTGATTGATAAACAGACAGACCAACAGAGGGATAAATAGATATTTAGGTACACAATCTGATGGATAGATAGATAGATAGATAGACAGACTGGCTTAAGCTGTGATTAAAGCTGACTGTAACACTCCATACAGTATACAGATTAACACAGCGGTTTCTTCAGCACAGCGTTTGGGTTTGGTGTGAGCCGGCACAGAGCAGCAGTCAGACTGAGATGGGACTGGAATATCACTTAGACGGAGATGGGAGTGAAATATTTGCCGCATTATTGCTCAGGCTGCATGGTAATTGCCAGCTGGCAGCAGCTGGGCAGAATGAAGAGCGATGAACGATATGAAGTGGATTTCCAAAATTATGACGAACCGTCACATATTTCCTGAGGATTTATATTTATACCCGGCATGACGAACAGCCTCGGAATATCAGGTCAAGGGAAAACTCGGGGATGTTGTGCATTTTAATGGTGTGTTTATATCACAGCACCACACTGAATTAGAGAGGTGTTCTAGCTGTTAGGAACAGGTTTGAAACTTTCCTGCACGATGTCACTGTTGCTTCAGCTGATCTGCAGAATTTAACAAAGCCATTATGGGTGAAAAACCTTGAGCCTCCTTCGGGTCCTTTTTTCCTGCCAGAGACACTGACATTGTGCAGAATGGCTGGAGAACCAGAATGTTGTCAAAAAGAGAATTTATTTTTATATATAATAAAGATAAAAATGTATTATACACTTACAAGGATGCACAGCTAGCATCATAATCTCTAAACACACCAATCAGCACATTCCATGTTTAAACCTAACAGGATTTACAACAAGTTAGCCTGTAAATGTCGATCGCTTTTACACCTTTATTCACAAGTCCCAGTTTGATTTAAACACCATTTGCATGTTTATTATTAACCCACAACAGTTAATAAAATAATATACAGGTTATATTGAAATTAAATATAACAGTGCAAAATATCCCCAGGTGCTTATGACTATAGACTGGTACTTGAGATTTTTTCGGTGCTAGAACCTGTTTTGGATATTTCTGACCTGTGTTTTACAAGTTGTGGTAGATGATGTGGTGTGAACAAAAAAAGGTCTTTGAAAAATTCTCAGTTGTGTTCCAGAGGGACTTCTAAAGACTTTTGTTAGTGATGGAGATGTCCAGGATATGATGCGCTTGTTTGTAGGTTAAACCTTTATTCGTCAAATACAGTATGCATTAATTAACACTCACTCACTCATTTTGTATCCTGTATTCAGGGTCACGGGCGGAAGGCCACAGTGCTAACCACTACACTAATTAACAGCAAAATTATTTCCTTTGTGCAGGGTCAGCCATGATCCCTTGGAGCAGGCAAGGTTAAGAGCCTTGCTTAAAGGCCCAATAGTGGCAACTTGTTGGAGCTGGGGCTTGAACCAACAACCTGGACAGTAACTCACAGCCGTAACCATCTGAGCTACCACTGCCTCATGACAAGAACTTTTATTTTTATATGAACTAATAAAAGAGAAACATAAGGATGTAGTCAGAGAATGTCTGTGATCCTGTAAAGATCACCTAAAGGTCAGTTTTAGTTTATATATAATAAGTACTGTAATGGATGGGAGCTAAAGTTTGTCATATGATGTCTAATCAATAAACATGGAGATAAATCTTCCAATAATGCTGCACAGCCACTGCACCATGCTGGTTTACATCCATAGACTCACACTAACACGTCCTCCTTTAACAGGGTGCCATTACATTGTCCTTAATTTGCC
This sequence comes from Clarias laeviceps, assembly GCA_030014305.1. Lineage (NCBI taxonomy): Eukaryota > Metazoa > Chordata > Actinopteri > Siluriformes > Clariidae > Clarias > Clarias laeviceps. The sequence goes on along the minus strand of JAQMYJ010000018.1, from coordinate 1,849,319 downwards.
TTTGTTTTGGATTGTTGTTGTAATTGTAAGAAATAAGTGATTAAGATTCAACACCATAATCCATATATGAGTTCATTACAACTCATTTTATACAATTACATTTTATACATTTTAACCAATTATACAATTCTAAGCTGATCAGCCGAGGTTCACGTTATTGAATTAACTTACAGTATAAGGGAATTTTAGAGCTTGGGATATTGAAACTGGACTTTTTATGAATGTTATACCCTGTGTAAAAGCTCCTGAAAATAATAAATGAATAAATGTGTTTGTATAAAGCATAAGAAACCAAGAGCATAGAGAACAATAGTTGTGTGAGTACCAAGCCCTGAGGGACTCTTATAGCAAGGGGGGAAAAATCGTTAAACTGTTTTCAGGCTCCAAAAACAGGAGGTTGATTGTAGACATGATGAAGTAAAGTCTTAGTATCTGATGACCAAAATCCAGCAAAAGGGTTTCACATTATTAATAATGTTATAAAAAATTATTTGATACTAATAATCACTTCACTAAAACTCAACACCAAACTTGTTAAAGACAAATACAATAAAACATTATGATCACACTTCAAAAACTTGAAAATGGTGTGTGTGATCTTATATCATCAGAAAGCGAGGACCCATAAAATCTAGCCCTTGCGACAGCCCAAGGAGAGACGTGTTTAGGCCAATAAATCTTTATGCTTTTAGTGAAGGTCTAACTGGCAATTAGCATTCTTTATAAAGCTGAAGGATGTGTATCGCATACATTGGTTATCAGAACTTCTGAGAAAATTTATAGCAATTCCATAATGTCTTATAGAAGGAGCAATGCCACACGTCCACAAAGCACTTATTAGAAATGTCAAATACACAAGCATGCATGCAGGCCGTTCTGTATGTAACATAATTGCACAGGTGTCTGTCAGCGGATTGCACTTCAGTAGCAGTCGTTATGATAAATATAGGAATGTGCGAGTGTTCAAAGGGCCGCTAATGAGCAGGTACATTCAGTACATGTCATTCAAATGCTCTAAATGTGTGAGCTTAAGATGGCACACACAACGAGACAAAAAGCAAAGAAAGTTCTCCCAAGATTTTTTTTTTAATAGATTTTGCAGCCAATTTTCTAAACTTTGTTATTGCTCATACATCGGTTTTGACAAACCATTCATTTCCTAACTGGAACAGCATTCCTCGAGAAAGGAAAAAAAAAATCATTAGTACGCTTTAATCTATGCTAATTGGATTGAGCTGCTGTGCAGCGGAGGAGGCGCTCTGAGAGGAGTCTCTGACCTTGATGAGGGCACTTGCTTGTCCATCCGCACTGCGTGACGTCGGCGTTCCTATTTCCACACTGATGAGAGCGCATCAATCATATTTAAAACTCCAAGTCACTTGCGCTCTCGCCAGGTATTAGTGCTGTGGTTTTCTCAACACTGAGAACAAAAAACATGGCTGAGAGAAAAAAAGGAAAAAAATAAAACATTAAATAATAAATGCAGAACGCAATTATTTAAACTCACTTATTTCGCAATTATCCAATCAGGCATTAATTTCTATGACACCAACATGAAGATCATGCAGATACAGAGCGAGAGCTTTGGTTAATCGTTAATCGTGAGGCGTCCACTTCTCACAGCAGAAAAACCTTCTTGAGGTGAAAGATTAAAGGAACGATTGGCCAGACCAGTTCAAGCTACAGTAGGAAAAATCAAAACTGTAGCCACTCTTTACTGCCACACTGAGTGGAAAAGCATCTCAAAAGGTGGATGGGTTATTGCAGGGCTCCTCTCCTCATCAGCCAGGAACAGGAATCTAAAGCCACAGGGGACACCCATTCAACCAAACTCCACCATTAAGCACAGGGAAAAGGTCGGGTGATGTAAAGTGTGAAGTGTGAAGTAGGGTATAAAAAATTTATAAAGTGAAGATGTCTTGAGAAAATGAAGAAATTTCGCCCCTCTATGTATTAAACAAATTACAGTTTTGAGTTATAAACAGTAAAACAACTCATTTTAATCACCGTATTTGTATTCATCATGCACATTTTGGGATTTTTTTTTTTTTATTTAAAAAAAAAAAGGAAGATTAAGGAAAATAAATGTTTTTTTTTTCAAGCAGGGGGAGAACATGCCGACCACATTTTATTAAAATTTTCATTCTTTCATTTTATTTAATTTCCATTTGTTTTTTGGTCTATTGGCAGATAATGTTGCAGTTTTAAAGTATTTATTTAAAGAAATATACCAATTTATCTTAAATTAAACACACTCATAAGCTTGAAATGCTAAGCAGTGTCAAGAAATCATGTATTTGTTATATGGTAAGTAAAATATGGAACTGGTATACTGTATATATACATTCAAATTTCATTCAGTCACATTTCACTTTAATTACATCACACACTGTGGTGTTCAGTTCATGTGCATAAATGATTCATCGTGCTCCCAGAACCCCTCAGAGTAAAAACCTCCATAGATGTAATAACCTGGTGATTCAGTACATTCAGGTCGTCGGCTGACTTCATTTTATTGCCCCATAACGTTACTGAGTCTCGACCTGAGTAACTGATCAACCCCAGATCATAACACTG
>JAQMYJ010000018.1:1813025-1820525 GCA_030014305.1 Clarias laeviceps | reverse complement strand
GAGCTCAAAAAGGGATTCAACTATTTATTATCGTTATTTTCGGGGACGACATGATATTAATTTGACGCAATAAGAATTTGTATTTAATTTAAATTTTCATTTAATTTAAAAGTATTATCAATCAATAAATCTTTACTGGCAGTACAATGGCTTAGTGGTTAGCATTGTCGCCTTGCACCCCCAGGGTCAGAGTTCAAATCCCACCTCGGGTCTGTGTGCATGGAGTTTGCATGTTCTCCCTGTGTTTGGTGGGTTTCCTCAGTGTACTCTGGTTTCCTTCTACACTCCAAAAACATGCATATTAGGCTAACTGGCGTTCCCAAATTGGCCAGAGTGTGTGTGAGTGCCCTGTAATAGATTCGCTCCCTTTCCTAGGTGTACCCCGCCTCGTGCAAGTCTCCTGGGATAGCTTCCTGGCCCCCTGTGACACTGTTTACAGAATTAAGTGGTATAGACGATGGGTGAGTGAGAGTAAATTATTACTATTTGGCTAACAATCCGTAAAAAAAAAAAAAAATCCAATAAGAAAGAAGATAAATATTTCTCTGCATATTTTGTAGATGAATCAAATAATTAATTCACGAGTTATACATATTTTAACAGCATACTTTTTTTTTTCAAAAATCAAAATTGGAACTAAACACCTATCTGTATCTGTCAAACACCCTGCGTCACCCCTGTTAGAAAAGGGGATGAGGGTTTGACTAATGGTACTTAAAGTTAGTAACCAGGAGAAACAGTGTAAGGATCTACAGTATCCAATGATGGAAATTTCAAGCACTTGTGTAAGATGCTCTGGATCAGAGCATATGCCAAATGTCCAAATGTCAAAGTAATGGTAACAGTTTTTGCTTTAGTAAAAATTCAATATTTCATTTAATGTCCATGGTATCAACAAGAGGTGTTTGAAGTACTTATGTTACCAGGGTAACGCACAGAGGAAGTGACCTTTGCGTTGGTGACTCTTCCAAATGTTGGAATTTTGTCAAGTGAAGTTCCCTTAACCGACATTCCCTGCACGGGACACACAAAGGGACATACAGTATGCCACGCCTTCTCTTAACTTGGGCTGAAGGCACATGGACCACTCCTTCTTTTAACCAGGATTGACAGCACATACAGTACGCCGGTCCATCTCTCAAGTGAGGCAGTGGTGGCTCAAACAGTTAAGGCTCGGGGATTGATCGCAAGGTTGGGGGTTCAAGCCCTGGGACTGCCAAGTTGCCACTGTTGCGCCCTTGAGCATGGCCTTTAACCCTATCTGCTCCAGGAGCGCTGTGTCCTGACTGGCCCGGCGCTCTCACACGGTGCTCTGACGCCAGCTTCTAAACTGGGATATGCAAAAAATTAATAATAATAATCTTACTGTGCTGTAAAGTCCATGTGACAAATAAGTACATCTTAACTAGCACTGCTAACACATTGGGCACTCACAAGTTTGAAGGCACACTGGCCACGCCTCCTTCACTGAGTCAGACAGGCTGATTAGCCATGTCTCCTTAACTTTAACCGAAGGCACACTGGCCCCACCTCCTTCACTGGCCACATTGGCCACACCTCCTTTACTAGTGCTGAATAATTAGAGGCCACGACCATCTCATAGTGACTGATTGAGACAGAAACTATCTATTTTTCATTTTAGATGAATACGTTATAAAACAGAGGGAAAAAATAATGCACAGTTTCACCGGAAACACTGAATATCAATCATCTTTTCCGTACAAGCAGGAAAATTAATCTAAACAGCATGAGGCATTTTTCATTTCTGAAGTCTTGACAGGTCATTTGCCGTGTGAGTCAGTAACAAACGAGCAAAATCCAACAACTATTACTTACATCACAACACCACATGACACTGATGAACACAAAAACACTTAAAATGTCACAGAACCTGACTGTTAGACATGTGATGTGATAAAAAGCCGTAGCGATGGGCGTGGCCTAAAAATATTTTAATAAGTAGCTTGTCTGATTCCCCCTCAGCCCACCTCTTACACACTACAAAATCCAACACACTCATTTAGCACTGTAGCTTCTTGCTAGGTTACTTGGTTAGCTGTTGGTTACAAACTTAGCTTTTGCTCACATACTTCAGTTTTGTTTGTTTGGTTAGCTTAGCTGTTTCTCATTAAGAAACAGTGGTTAACTCTTACGTGATTGTACAGTAGGTTAGTTGGTTTGGGTTTCTTTGCCTTCTCCATATGGATTCGCTCATAAAGTTCTCATTAAGCTTCCACTTACAACCTTAGCTTTCTCTGACAAATTTTTTTTTTCATTAGCTTTGCTGTTGCTTATTTGGTTAACTTCTGTAATTTTGTTCTCTCATGTCATAAGAGATGACTTTTATTCATTAGCTTAGCTTTTGCATGCTAGGCTAACTCTGGTTAATTTTGAGATTAGGTTTCACTAGCTTGCTAGCATTGACTCTATTGTTTTTTTTTTTTTTTCAACAGTTTCGTGTGAAGTTATTGTGATCAGTGATGAGTAGTGATTTAACAATTATCGTCACTGTTAACTTAACTAGCGAGCTGATAGTGCTGCTACATTTTAAACAGACTAACATGTGAGAACTTAATGTTTTATTGATCACGGGGATCAGGCCTTTTATTTGGTGAAATAGCTTGTGTAGCTCAAGGATATTCCTTTTGTTTTTTCTCAAAGGTACTTTATTCTTTAACAGATGCTTAAGGTCAGCGTTAACATCGACAGCATTGTGAAGTAATCCTTACAGGTTCCTCTGTAGCTCTTAAAAATCACCGCCATCTAAGACTAATAGGGCATTAAATTAGATTCGGGACACAACCCTGCAATGATCTTTTATCTTCCAGAATGTTCCACCGCGGCCAGTTTAGCTCAGTGAGCTTCTCCATTGCTAAAAGTGTCGTCATGTCAGAGTGAGATGAGGAAGCGCCTTGGCCGGCGGCTGCCTGTTGAATTTCATGAGACTGGAGGAGGCATCGAAATAAAAGTGCTGACATCTTCACTGTAGATTTTTTTTTTTTTTTTTAAATGAATCGGTGCAGTGGAGCTGGTTGTTACGGAGAACATGGAGAACTTCCACAGAAAGCGAGCTCGAGTTACTAAAACTGTGTGAAATAAATATAGACGTTATTTTGTCAGGCAGCGTGTTATGATTAGCGGCGTCGGTGTAATTAGGATTCTTTTTTCCCATTACATCAATATCTTTATTGTAAATGAGAGTCATAGTTGCAGTACACTTTTTTTTTTTTTTTTTTAAGTTTGGAACTTTAACCTAGTTAAATTGGCCCCACCCACTTTACACATAAATCACACTGTGGCAAAGCTCTTCTTAAATTCCCATGACAATTTCGAGGGTATGTCCTCGTGATATTGTTAGAGGAAAGTAATTAACGACGGTGGTGTGATGAGGCGGAGTTACTTTCGCTTCGCCGAATTTAATTATTTTAAATTTTAAAATTTATAATTATATAAATAAATCATCCCAAGTTCAATTTCATTAAAGAACAAATACCTTATACTTTTTATCTGCTCCTTGGCGTTAGTTACGTTATAGCAGCTACAGTCATTCTATAAATGGCATATCCGAAAGTTTTGGCACCCCAGTGCTTCAAAATAAAATTGATTACATTATTATAATATAATTTAGAATATTTATTTCAGTTACCATTTACTTTATCGTGATTCATCGTCACTATAATCCATTAAAAAATTGAAGTCAATAAAAGTTTTATGAATGTTGAAAAGTTACTATAACAGTAAAATTATTAGATTATACTACTGTTTCTTAATAACAGGCCACGTCCCTAAATTGTAGCATTCCATGATGTTCAGTGCACATGAAATGTGGATGTATTTATTTTTATAGAAGGAATTAAGTTAAATTAAACATTAAAGGTGTGTGTGTGTGTGTGTGTGTGTGTGTGTAGCTATCCACTTTGTTGTCTCTATCACATGACATTCTCACATTTTCATTAAAATGAATTCCTTTAGTGTTGTGCAGCATTACCATACAATGGCTTTGTTCCTCACTGCTGTTTTTTGACAGTTCTCCTGAGAAACGCTCCCACTGAGAACTATTATGAACAAGCATAGCCTTGGCTGTGTGTGTGTGTGTGAGCGTGTGCGTGTGGAGACTCAAATGCTGCTTTGTGAATACCAAGGCTGTTCATTTGAGCTTTATCTAGAAGGTCCACTGATCCTGTGAATGCGAGATTAGACCCTACGTCCGAACCTCAGAGGGAACGGACGCACAATGAAACGCACACATGCCTACATCTGTGTATTTACCCTGGCCTTTGTAAGCAGAAAATACGCCAGAGGGTAAGGACAAAAAAAAAAAAAAACGAGAGAGGATTGAAAGCAGACAGGACTTGTATACAAACTGTATACAAACAAACAATGTTTTGCTCTATACAGTTTATTTATTTGAGAAAGAGAAATCTGATAGAGTAAAAATAAATAAATAAATAAATAAATAAATAAATGAATAGAATGAAATGCCGGATGGAGACTTGAGTCCTGCACAATGATTCTTTCTAAAGGTCTGATCGGACGTGGTGCAAATTGTAATATCATTTAGGTTTCTGTGAAATGTAAAACTTATCCCGGATATTTATGAATACCACATATAAAGTGGATTAGCTGGTAGCGAGTGGTTTAGTGTCTGGATGGTTTGGAGGATAGCAGTTATTAAAAACTCTTAAACCTCAAGATGCATCCTGGCACCACAGCACAAGTCAGACATCGTCCTGTGCATTTGTTTTTTTATTGGATATATCAGGTAGAAAGACATTTTACTGCTATAGATACTGTAAATGGAAATGATGTCACAAAAATGTAGAACTCTTAAAATGAGCATATTATTATTTTGGTCACAAAAACAACCGAAAACAACCATAAAAAGCCTTATTTGATATAGAGGTGTTTTCCATTTACTGTAAATTTCAAAGTAGCATCTCTTCTCTTCCCACAGACCGACGATGCAATGAAATAAAGCCTATATGTTACCTCAAGCTCGGCCAAATTACACCACATTAAAATTCCTTCAGTAGTTTTTACGTGATGCGTGCACAAACAAACAGACAAACAAAAATTCCAAAAACCATCTTAATGTGTTCTATTACTCATCTCATGTCCCCACAAATGGATGGAATTTTTTCACTTCAATATATCTTCAATGTACAGACATTGAGCAGAATCGTGTCTATCTGTGCTGTTTCTTTGCCGATGTGACCTGTTTTAAAACTTTTTGCTCGGTCATGTTAGTATAGTTGGTTAAAATGAACTAAAATTCAGTTCATCATATTGCATATTCATGTTGTATTGAAAATCACATGTCACACTATTCTACTGTATACAGCACAATCCTGAGCCCTGTTTATGCTTATTTAAAAGAAAATAGCAAAACAAATAACGGCTAAAATGCCTTGAGTTTTAAGGGTTATGGAATAAAACACTCCAGATTGGACAAACGGTACACATTTGGGAGGGACAGGGTGTGCGTGGGTTGTGATGTCCTACACAAGCAGTGAAAACTCTACCACTCTAGCACTACTACCCCTTAGAAGTGCATAATTTTTGTAAAACAGCACAGTCTGTTATATGCAGTGGTGTGTTATTCCCCTTATAACATTAAACCACACTGCTAAAGACTGCAATGTTTAAATTATTAATGAAGACGCATAATTAGGTTTAATGATGTTGAACATCTGAAAGACAACTTTCTTTATCTTGAAGTTAAAGGTCCCATATTGTACAATTATTTTACAATGAAACGTAGCCTCTGTCCGTTTCACTCCTCCTCCAGGTTCAGTGTGTATGTTAATGAGGTTGTGCTGAGCCACGCCCCTCCAGAGAACAGCACATCTGAGCAGCAACAATCCTGGGGGGAAGGGGGTTGGAGGTGGTGACTTGTATGATGTCACAATAGGGAGAAAATCGAATCAGCTTGTTTAAGCTCCATAGAAAAAAGAAGAAAAGGATAAAAATCTCAATGTCTCAATTTTGATTTTGTGAGTTTTGGCAAATTTAGCAAATTAGGTGCCCTTTAAGCATTTGACGTTTTCTATGTCCCGTTTGTTGTGTATACTGTAAAATATTTATATATATACACAATACCTAGTTAAACGACAGGAGCAGGAGCGTGCAGGTGCAGGCAGAACTTTCCTCGTTCTGAGTGTCAGGACTGAGGAAAAAGGTGTAGATTAAAAGTGTTGCAGCTCATCTAGTGAATCTCCTACCGTCAAGCCAAGACTGGATTTGCCTTTGTAGTCGTGGACGATCCACACCACCTTGCCACGAGCGCAGAGACTCAGAGCCCTCGCTCTGGGAGTTGCTTTGTCCTTGCGCTTATTCTTCGCAGAGGTGAAAGCGTTTGAAATGTCATAGCGGGGATTTCTGAGAAGCTCCTTGTCTCCTTGTCACCCGAGTTAAAAGCGCAGACCGGTGCTTAAGGTCTGGTACCATTAGAGTGACGGTGTCGAGTTCGGTGTTAGAAGACATTCTCACTCAGCTCAGTGCCGGGATGTTCAGCCTGGTGGTTAATGATCAGAAACACTTTCACTGCTACACAGGGTTTTATAGCAAGAACAAGAACACAACTTCAAAATCCTTCTGAAGACCTTTAAAAGTTAAGAGGGTGTTATTGTGTAGAGCCAATCAAATGTACGAAGGACAGCGCAGGGAGTTTAACAATAGATTACACCAAGACTGAAAGTGAAATGTCTCACTGAATGTCCTTCAAGCTTCATCAAACAGAGAAAATGAATTTCCGTAGTACATGGGAATTTTATTAAGAGGCATCCTTCTGGATTTTTGAAAGCTTCTCCTGAACCTAATTTTAAGATTTCTCAAAAATTACTCCATAAAACCATAAATAAATATAACACACTGTAATTAACTACAGATGTAGTACGTGTGAAAAATGACTTTTTTTTCTTTAAAAGTAAAAGGAACATAAAAACATGTTTATTAAAATACAAATATAAGTATAATTTATTTCAGAAATATTATTTGCTAAATAATTACTGACAGTTGAAACAAAAACCTCATTTCATTCTTTAACATTATTTCATTATTTAACAAAAACTAAAATATTTTTTAAACTGTGGATTTAAAAGAAAAATACTGGAATGTAAACAAAAAGCAAATACAGTGAAAGTGTAAAAAAATATATAAATAAAGACAGACAATTAAAATATAATTTTAAACTATACACATGGGGAAAAATAATATTAAATGACTTGAAAATGAGTAAAAAACAGTAAATTAAATATAAGAAATATACATGTGCATGAAAAATGTAAAGATTTCTAAAATTGTAATACTTACAGTGGAAGGCAAATAAAAGAAAAATGAAAAATAAAGATACTAAACGTGTGTGTGTGTGTGTGTGTGTGTGTGTGTGTGTGTGAATTACTGACTGAATTACTGACAAAAATTCAAGTTTTAGAACACTTGCAAATTTCTTTGTTTTTGTTTAGTGATTTATTTTCTACATTCTACAACAATACTGGGGAT
>JAQMYJ010000018.1:1780581-1801435 GCA_030014305.1 Clarias laeviceps | reverse complement strand
CACACAGTTAGTGTCATTAACCACTGGACAACACCTGGGACACGCCCACTCATACAGAGAGTTACACAGCACAGTGCTGTTATACTCGATTATCACCACTCATGGAACGAGAAGTGGAGACAGAGACGACACTGCTGAAGGAATTTTTCCTTTATTGGCCACATCGACTTCAGAGTTTAAATTCAAACATACAGATACAGATATGGCTCCTGTACATTATACACACAGCTGTTGTGTTTGTTTTTGCGTTTCTCAGCCTGTTTTACTGTCAAATTGTTTGTTTTCCCGTTTATGATTTTGCGTGGTTGTGTTTATTTTCTCATTTTGCGCTGTTTGTTGTTTGTTACTAAAACACGTTTCAGCTCAGATGAGATTTTGCATAGCTGGTGTGTTAGCATGGTTGCATTACAGTACGTCACATTTATCGCGTGTTCATCACCCGGCACGTCCCCGTTTGTCATTGTACGTACAAAGGAATTAATCAGCTCACAATTACGAGTGAACCCAGCACTAAATCATGCTTATGAAGTGAGACACAAACACTCCATGTCCTCCCCAGACGCTCTAATCATTCACTTGGCGACGGACGGCCAAGATGGTGAAGTGCTAATAATAAAAAATGCACTCTTATGAAGCCAACAGTCTGTTTGTTCTGTCTCTCCCTGGATTACATCTTCATTTTAATCATATCTGGTGACAAAAAAAAAGCATCATCAGGCCATATTTTCAGGGAAGCGCAGACGTTAATTTGCCGATTCGCACCATCGCCGTGTTGACTGTGTGCCAGAGGCAGCATATGTCACCGCCGCTGACTCGATGCGCGCTAATCCCTGCTCGCTAGCTTGATTTAGATGAACTTCCATGAGAAAGATGTTAGCTGTTAATTGGAATCGTGTTTAATTAGAGTTCCAGTGTTTTAAGATGCGTTTATGTCATAGTCGAATCCTGGATTCTGATTGGTCAGGAGGTGATAAAGGCTCTAGACAGGTGCGCAGCTGCAAATCACGGGTTTAGTGTATATTAACATGCTCGTGCTAAAACGTTCATCTATAGGGACCGCATAAACAGAACGTGTACTATATATATATATAATGAGAATAACGAGAGACTGGTGAGGAAACGAGTGTTTATAGGTGCTATAACTTACGGAAATTAACTTTGCTTTACCGATGTTTTATAGCATCAAATTAAACAATAATTGGATAAGAAAAACATATGATGTTGTCTAAAAGGAATAAAACAGCTCATTGCACCACCTTGTTGTTAATTATTCCCTCCTGTAACATGTTTTATTCCTCACACATGGACATCACAGCAGCTTTTTTTTTTTTTTCTTTGTTTGTTTCCTTTTCGTGCCTCGCGTGACCCGACATTATTTCCTTTAACTTCTCAACAGAATAAAATCTCAGGAATATTAAGGAAACACATTTGTTTCCTTTTAATCTCGCATTGCGTGGGTGTGCTGTCAGCTCCATTTCTCCAACAACCCTTTTGCTTACCTCGTAACTTTCTGCTTAGCCGCGAGCTCCTGGCTAACAATGGCCTCTTTTTCTTTAACTGAATGTGACAGCGCAGGTTCGGTGATTCGGCCGGCTGCGGCGTCCTGAAACGCCGAATGTTTATTCAGCAATAAGCAGCTTAGTCCTGTAACTACTCCAGACTGCTAATGCAAAGCGCCCTGAAGCGCTTTCCTGTTATTCACGCTTCGGCATAACAATGCACATCTTACACATCAGCCAAGACTGTTTACTCTGAGGGAGCAGTTTATAGAAGCCGACAGATTGAATTCACACTTTGTTTTTGATTGTATACAAGCTGCAGGAGCTTTATATCAAACCATCATTCTGTGGGTTAGATTTCTGCAGGTTTCCGGCTATAATCCCTTTTCACCTTGATGACTTTAAAGGTCCCATAATTTACGTTTTCTTTAACAAGGTAAACCAGATCTCAAAGCACCCTTGTGTGTGTGTGTGTGTGTATGTGTGTGTGTGTGTTAATACTGCCGCTAAAATACTCCTCAGATATCTTAGATATACTTTATATAGCCGGGGGAGGGATGTTTTCTTATATGAGGTCATATCAAGGTGGAATCTAATTGGTTCCTTTAAACCCTGGCCAACAAAAATAGAAAACAATGTCAAAAGTCAGGAAATTTATAGTCTCTCTCTTTTTTCGTACACACACACGCACACTGGAGACCCATGACAATGTCTAACATTAATTAGATATGTGAAAATACATATCTAAATACTCCCTGGTGTTTTTATTGACATTTTGTTTGTTTGTTCTGCTATAAAATTATACAGACTAAATCCAAATGGTCATATTTTCATAGCTACTGTAGCTAATACACTGTGCATAACCAAAGACCGCTTAAAAAGCACTGGACAAACCCTCTGTGACGTCACCCATAGGTTTTCTGAAGAGCAGTTTTGAAGCTCAGCAGTGGTCAATCGGCCACGCCCATAATTATGCATAACTTTTTGGCTTAATTTAATTTTATCTGATGAGTTACATAAAAATTTTCCCCATACAGAAATCTAGCCATGGAGACTAAAACCATTATTTTTTTGTACCAGACAGTAAACATGTTTATTTCTGGCTCCAGAAGCCTCACTTTTACAGCAGGCCCCTAGTGGTCGTTTGAGTAACTGCATGCATTGTAGTTTCACGTTGGACTCATTTTTCAGAAGCGGAGGTCGCCCCTTGTGCATAACTAGCGAGATTAAATGGCTAAACTAAAATATACATGAAATGTAATGAATAAATTTTCAGAATAAACTGAGAACTGCCATACAACATGCTGTTATAGGAAAATAATGAACAACACGGTTTTGTAATGGAGCCTAGTAACTATAGACATGGAAATGATTGTGCTTCCATAACAGACCTTCATGAAATGTTTTATTCCTCTTGAGACTCCTTACATAAATGCTAAATATTACATCAGTCATTGTTTGAAATCTGTTTACGAAGCCTTCACTATAAAAGTCCCTGTGAACGAGCTGTGACTACAGAAACGCTAACGCATTAGAATGCTAATATAAATCTGTGATTTGCAGCTGCGCGACTGTCAGAAACTGATTCAGAACGCAGCGAATCGACATCGTCGTGGTATAATGAGCTGTAAGTCCGTTCTCCTGGGACGCTCCTGTGTTCCTGCGGATGTCCAAACGCGGCTCTGTGACTGTTTGAGGACTGTCATCACTTGCTATTTGAGGCTGTCTGGCGATTAGCAAAACACATTTTCCTGCAAGATTTGTAGCACACTAGATTTGCCTTGAAGTCTTCTCACACCTTTAACTCATTCCTGAAGGAATGGAAGGAAACGTTTCAAATTCACTCCGACAAGCTGTCGTCTGTTAGCTGATTAGCATTGTTGAGTGCCATTTTTGGTTTTTACTGCTTTTAACCACATTAGCATTTTTGAATGACGTTTTCTTCCACTGTTCTTTTGAATCTGGATAATTACAGAGATTGTTCTCCACGGAGAGTTGTGCTGACCTGCGTTGTATTTTCACAATTTAATTTTAAACTTCACCCCAATATACCTTCATTTCGTGCGCCAATATGGTCGGAGGCGCGTGCTAAATTATGCAGTTTCAGAGTGTGTATGGTCTTCTATTATTTTTTTGACCCTGAGCCTCAGTACTAGATGTTTTTCTTTTTTTTTTTTTTTTACAATAAACCATCTGCATAATCAGGCTATAAGCATCCCTGATCCTGAAGCAGGCTCATTTTTAGAGACTAATGCTTTGTAAAAATCCAATACATTACTCTCCTAACGTACTACTGGAAGCCTTCCAAAAAGCTTATGCTGATAAAAATCACTAAATTTGTACGTATTTTTACTTTTCACACGCCTCCTAATGCTAGGTTCAAGAGTGCAAATTACACTCAAGTTTCCTCAAATTCCTGTTGCACCATAATTCCCAGGGAAAATATCTATATATATATTCCTGTAAGATTGCATCATGCCCGAGAAGGCAGGAAGATACGCCCTACTGCCTCAAAGACAAAACCAAAATAGGACGTTACAGAAAAGACATCCATTTTTTTCCTCCCCCTATACATATGGATGATCCAAACAACCCAATACATCATCCTGGACGTGCTCAGAAATTGGTAACAGGAATGTTCTGATCCATGTAATGTCCTCTTTCCTACAGGTGGAACGCTGGAAAATTTCAAGCAGCCCTGAACCTTCATCAATGTCATCGAAGCACTGTGGTACATTTTCCCCCGGATTCGGCGATCATCTCCGTTCAGCTCTCAGAGTCACTTAGTATTCCAAACTGAAGGTCCATACCCACCGAAACGTTTCCAATGCTCACGGGGAACTGTATGCTCCTGTTCCTATGGTATCTCCTGGACAAGAGCTTTGTTTCTCCAATGCACAGGTGGGAAAAGGAGCACCACAGGGGTCTGAGGGAGCACAGGAGGCACGGCATGGCCGGCATCCAAAGAGTCAAGCGAGGTTGGGTGTGGAACCAATTCTTTGTGTTGGAGGAGTATATGGGATCTGAACCGCAGTATGTTGGAAAGGTAAGCCATGAATCTGATGATCTGTAATAATAAGATTTCATTATTTTTTTTTATTTTTCTTTCTATCACTGATTAACTTTAACCTATGCAGTGAAAATAAGTGTTTAAACAAGGCTATCAGCATTAGTTTATGCTGTCGGTGAGAAACAGATGGGAAAACTAGGTCTTGCATGGACATGAACCTCCCTCAACACGTCCTCAACTTTCCGTCAACTTGACCCCATTTCTTTTCCTTCAGTGAAAACATGCTTTGACATTTGGCCAATAAATCAATGGGGAAATTTAAAACAAATCAAAGAGATGAAGTTGGACAAGGAATCTGTGTTCTTCTCGGATATGTATGTAAACACAGTGAACTGTCCGGATGGTGGCCTTGTTTAACAATTCAAGTAAATAGACCTTCATAGTATTGTCTGTAATGCTAGCTAGTGTTAGTCCAGATGTAGAAAGAAAGTAAGTACATTTACTTTGTTACTATATGTAAGTACAGTTTTCACGTATCTGTATTTTACTTGAGTAGTTTATTATTGGACACGTTTTACTTTTACTCCACTACATCCTGCAACAAATATCTGTACTTTCTACTCCACTACGTTCATTGCATTACATGTTCACAGTGGTGTGCAATTTTTGAAGCAGTAATGTCACCACCAGCTGACTATTACATATACATGTGATTTGCCTTCCCTCTGTAAAACACTCAATCATGTAGCAGGTGTTTGAAATCAGAAATGGAGATCGTTTAAAACAGTTCAGATCGAAACAGCACGTTGACAATTCGGAAGCGGAGAGAGAGAGAGAGTACTCTGTACTCTCTGTGCATGTTCTCGGTACTCACTAGTGATGCTCAACTAAAACACTCACAGAAAAAGGAACAGCAAAGGCATTCATACCTGCCATTTTTTATCCTGGCAGCAGCCAATCAGTCTGACTTTTCTTGAAATAATAATGCAAATATAATACCTGACATTAAGTCATATCTCGAAATCTATCTATTTGGCTTGAAGCCACCATGTGATTGGCATGCTAAGTAGAAATGACCCAGTTTTATGTTTATAAGATCTTGAAATGGACAAGGGATATAATTCTGCTCATATGAATGATAGAATACAATACAAGCCTGGTCTAAATGAATGACTCTTTATAATGAGTTTTAGCACAGAGCCTTACTGTGCTAAGCTTGACTTTGCTAAAAGGATAAGCAAGCATTGATTTTAATTTGCCGTGACAAATTTGTCGATGAAGCTGAATCTTTCAGTAAGATCATGTGCATCACTTCACCTCTGATGAAACGGATAGCTATGATCTGAGACATTTGCTTTCCCTTGGGTTTGGATTGTTATCCTACTTCCCACATCCTTATTAAATTGTTTTCTTAAAATAATCTAACTTTTGATGAGAGTCAATCTCTGAATAATAGTTTGTGAATTTATGTAAAAATGTTACAAAAATGTTAAAAAGGTGCTGATTCTATTCCACAGGTCTTTCAAATGTGTGGACGCTGGCGAAAATGCAAAGCTCCAAAAGAGAATTTTATCGGCTTGAGCTTGGTGATTGCTTACTGATTTATGTTGACCGCAGTGGTCTAATCGTACATGGGGGACATGCTATTATCCGTTGCTTATGGCAGGGTAACTTGGCGGTATAACTTGTATCCATTGAGAGCATTGATTGTGCATTCAGTGCAAAGGCATCGGGTTAAAGGGATTTTATATTCTCTCAGATGTTCCAAATTGAATATCAAGGCTCGGTTGTTGAGAAAGCCGTATCCTAAGCTTTAATGGGATCACAGTTAAATTGAACCATCACGTCAGGTCTAGTGGAGTCGTGTCAGGGCAGACCAGGCATTGGCGAGCAGTATTGTTCACGTCAGAGCTGTGCGGGCCGGGTTATCAAGTCCTCCTTCACTTTAGCAGAAGAAGCCATGACTCTTATGAATTTAACCTAAAGAGTTTTACCTAAAGAAACCTCCTGGGAAAATAGCATCAGGACATTAATAGTCTTAAACACGCTTCATTTTTTGGTTGAAAATGAATCAGATGAAAACATTCCAGAGTGTAAAGGAGTTGATCAGTGCTCGTCTGTAGATCAAAAGACTGAAAAGTTGGCTGACTTGGCTGAGGTGTGATGGAAAACTTTGAATGCTGTCTCTAATAATTATGGTGATCTTCATACTGCAGAACCTTTGCACACAGGTGTTTCCTTTAATAACGGTGAAGAATGCAAACTTATGGAGCATATAGTTCATTTGAGAAAGAATGTTTAGTATTTATATAACAGCCACTCAAACATGAATGACAGTAGAGGACAAATCAGTAGTTCAGGAGGTTGAGTTGTGGTGGAGTTGAGGTGACACTGGTACTGTAGTGGTTAGCACTGTGGCCTTGCACCTCCAGGGTCAAGAGTCCCACCATGGGTCTGTGTGTGTTTGGAGCTTGCATGTTCTCCACATCCCTGTTGGGCTTCCTCTGGGTATCTCTCTGACCCTTACTCAAGATGGATGGATGGATAATTAATGAATAAAAGTTTGGGATTTTTTTAATCTCCTTACTGCTGTGTTTTCTTGAAACCACATTTTTCCAAAGCTGCTTTCATTGCAGTAATTCACAAATCTACAGGTTTACCAACTGGACCATGTGTTTTATGACTTGCACAAAAACAGATCTGAATTATTTAGCAAACATATTTTCAAAGAGCTCGAACTTTCTGACAGTCCAAACCATGTAGATATTTCAAATGGCTTTAAATTGATTACATTCTGAAGAACGTCTCTTCTTCCTTTAAAGGTTAAGACACCATTCCCTGAGTCAATCCCACCAAGTGCTAACACTGCGTGTGTAATTTGTACACGAACACATTAGGATGACATTTTACAGATCTTTCGACTTCAGTCATTTATACTTGAACGGTACATTTTCAGCAATCAGAAGGTAAAAAGAAACACAGTCGAGCGACGCAGCTGTGAAATATGAAACGTGATCAAAGGTGTCACCTCGGCGCGATACGTTTTCAGCAATCTGAGCATTTTATACAAAGTGATAAGGGATGGGGATAAGGAAGAAGTGAAAAGCTGTAACACTATCCAAGCTGAAAAGAATTTAAATTGTGTTTTTAACAGAAATTCAGCTTTACAGAAACTCTTTATGAGAAGAACATGAAGAAACCTTGAGAGCAACAGAGGCGCTTGATGCTGAAATTACTTTTGTGGTCACTTTCAGGGTTTATTGATATTCTCTGTAGACATTCCTTCAACAATGATGGGTCAAAATATGAACTCAGATTGGTCAGAAGGTATTTGTTTCTCTTCGACAGCAGCTCTGACAGGTTTATTTCTTCTTTAAGGCATATTTTGGCCTGACATTTGGATATCAATTTGTTTTCTAATCATATACAACAAATCTTTAAAGAATTTGTCACCAAACGCATATAGAAAAACTTTGAGATTTTCAGGCTTGTACTTTCGGGAGTTCAGAGTTCTTTAAAAGCGTGATTATACTGCACAGCATGTGCAATTAAGTAATCAGTAAATTTGCCCCATGCTGCGAGTCAGATGAAGAGTGGTGGCACTGGTGCTAGCTCAGTGATTAAGGTCCTGTAATAGGGACTGGAAGGATGTGAGTTCAAGTTGTAGCACTGCCAGAAAAAAAAATGAAATTATAATTGCACATTGTAAATGCAAATGTGCATATTTACTGTATTATGTATAATAGGGGTCCTATAGCGTGGACTCCTATTACAGATTTATCCTGAATTATTCCAGAGCACATTTGAATTCTGGTTGGACAGAAGGTGTTGATAAATTTTCTAGAACAACAGCAGAAAACCACATGTTTGCTGTATATGATTTCGCTCATGTATAGCAGACACTCCACATAAATTAATGATATGGAGATGTTTTCTGTGCGCAGCTGTTTATTTGACATTTATGGAAGGAAGTCTCCAGTGTTAAGTTTTCTTATGTGAAGGATAGATGATGATACACTTTGCAGTTTCTTGGTAACATGAAAAACTGTGGGTTTATGTCTTTTTAACTTTAACTAAATGAATAAAGAGCGGCTGGTGAAGAGATTACTCTTTTTAACTACTATAACATACAATAAGTGAAAACATGAACTTTGCCTATCCCAAGGGAGTCAGGGAATGAGGCAGGTTACTCCCTGGACAGGGCGCAAGTCCATTGCAGGGCACAAGCACTGACACCCTCTCACATAGCAGGCACATTGGAGATGCCAGTTAGCATCCTCTCAATAACTTTACACTGTGTAAGGAAACCACGGAAGAAACCCACCCAGCCTGGGGAGAACATGCAAATTCTATGCACATAAACCCAAAGGACAGACTTGAGCCCTCAACCCTGGAGATGTGAGGCCACAGTGCTAACCACTAAGCCACCTTGCCGATCCTGTGATAAATGTTAAAAGCTATACATTTGTTAAAAGCTGCCCTTCTTTTATTCATTTTGAAACAATTTTTATTGAATTTTAAGAAGATTCATTCAGATTCCAATCTTTGATTTACACACACTCTAATGTTATGCTAATAATAGGAATAGTAATAAAAATGCATCATGTAAACACCTCAGTCAGAACTTGCTGACCCAATCCACCCATTCAGAAGGGATTTTCAGTGGGATTTCAGTAACGTTTGATTAAACATGTACACTGTACACTTTACAAAACATGTACAGTAGGTAAATATTATCCAAGTCTCCTACCAGTCTTTCCTTTACTAATTTCTAGCAAATTTAAGTACCAGGCAGAACCAGTTTGTGCATGTCAAAAAGTTACGTTAAATAATCTGAGCATGTAAACACATCCTATCAAATTAACATCATGGAAACAGTTAAGTTGGAATCTCTAATCTAACTGATTTCAATATGATTAAATACATATTGTCCATGTAAACGTAGCCGATAAAACACTCGTAACAAACATCTTTTTTAGGATACTTAAGTAAGTTTTCAAGTCTAAGGTTTTTCTTTTTTACTTCTTATACTTGGAACCGTTCTGCTAGGGAGACTCTGTCCTAGATTCAACCTTCTTCCTGCGGGAGGACTGCATCCATAGTCAAATATCCAATACACTCCAACTTGCTCTGATTGAGATGGAAGAAATTAGAGCTGTCGATTCTAATTGCTTAAAAAATCCATAATCTAGGGTCGACAAGGACAGACTCAGCTGAATCAGGCTAAAAACCAGGCTTGAAAACGAGGTGATCAGCTAACACTACTCCTGCTGAGGGTTAGCTGAATCAGGATAACTCTCAGCACGAGTTAAACAGGTTGATCATCGATTACGGAATATAAATGAAAAAGGGTGAGTAATTGCTTTCATATGAGGGGCAATCAGCCTTTTAAACTAAAGATAGATTATCTCAGTGGGACGATTTGTTCACTCTGCGTGACCTTTCGAATGAAAATTCATCATGCTACCATCATTAAGAGACTACAGCCAGTGTACCCTAAGAACATCTCGCAGGAATGCTCTGACAGTTGACATCCTCAGCAGCACGGCTGGATGGAGAGTGAACGCTGTCTGTTGTTAATTTGCAAGCCAAACCTTAATGATGTCTTTTATAAAAGGTTAACCATATAAATAAAGCAGAACATGGAGCCTGTTTTATGTCCCTGTTATAACTGGAGTAGTGTCTTGTACCATAGAGCCAGCTTGAAGGGCTACATAATGAATTCATACATGTTGTAAAAGGGAGTGTGGATAGATATTTTAGTCTTTACTCCTATAAGAAACACATAAACCCTGCTGAGATTGAAAGATGCACTTTCTTCAGTGTGAAGTAGCTCAGTCCATTGCCTATGCTAAATTGCCCCAAGGTGTGAATAAATGTGTGTCGCTGGTGCTATGGTAACGTTCTGGCACACCATTTAGGACATATTTACCCATAGAGTTCCAAGGGTAGGCTCTGGATACACTGGGCTTAATGAGGATGAATGTTTGAACAGTGTTTAAACACGAATAGTAAAATTGATGCTTTGGTAGTCCATACAAATACAAAGTGTGCCATTCTTTTTCCATACTATGCTGTAAGGCGTGCGAGGGAGGCAAAACCTTTTGAATTGAAAGCTAACATGATTGACAATCATGTTACAACACACACTCGCACACCCAAACATTCACTCTAGGCTCTTTGTAAACACTAATCAGTCTACACGGCATATCTTTGAGACGAAATCAGAGTAACCAGAGGAAACCCACCAAGCACCACGACACACACCGAGACCAGAGACGAGATTCAAGCCCCCAACCCGCACTATCTAGCCAATTGTTGGATTATGTTGGTGCATCTTGTATGTTTTTGTCTTTTTCAGTTGTGTTTAAAAATGCTGTGTGTGTTTTATTATAACCCCTATCCCAAATATACCAGTGTTTCAGATTAAAGGTGACACGCTGGGTAGTGTTTCACAGCTCCAGGGTCTTTAGTTCAAGTATGCGTTTTCCATACCCTCCTAATCCCTACATAGGTTTCCCAAGGGATCTCCAGTTTCTTCTCATCTCCAAGAAGCACGCTTGTGGGTGGATTGGCTACTTTAGGTTGTCTCTAGGCATCTCTGAGTGGTTGAATATATATTTGGTAACTTATATCTCTGTAACTTATGTCTCAATAAATTTACTATTAAAATATTTATACAAGTTTTTCTTTTCCTGAAATGTGTATACATTTATTTGACTGACTCTTTTAGTCTCTCTTTCTCTCATATATGTGTGTGTGTGTGTGTGTGTGTGTGTGTGTGTGTGTGTGTGTGTGTGTGTGTGAATTGTACTTTGTGATGGACTAGTATTACATTCAGTATGTTTTTTTCTGCCTCACTCCAAGTTATCAACGGGTAGTTTCTAGATCCACCAGCTATAAAGCTATTACTACAGATGAATAATTTCGTTTTCCACAAAGATGCCAAGTGTACTATCAGTATTCTGTACAATATGTGCATGCTAACAGAAGCGCATCAACCTTCTGAACAAGTAAGTGGAGATACTTCCTCCTGATTGATTTGGCTGTCTGTTACAAAGCCTGGGGTTTCACAAGTGCTAGGGATTCTGGCCCCCTTGAAAGTCTAATATAGTAACTTGACCATGACAACACTTTTCAACTGCCATAACATGTTTAGGGGCCCCAAGTCATTCAGGGGCCCCTGGAATTCTTACTACAACCCCCCACACACACACACACACACTTATGGCAACCTTGGCTAGTAGAGATATTTTATTGTTGGAGCTTTGTCAAATATTGCAAGAGTCCTGAATTAAAAGTCACTGACTTGCCTCATCTCAACTGTGAATTGAAATGACGGTTAAGGACAAAATCTGATGATGATCTTCGTGCTTGATGAGCCTTGGGCAGCTCATGAATCTGCTCACTCTTAGCTGTAAGCACTTTTTTGTCCTACTTCTTCCCACGGCGTAATGCACTTTCTGCTTAAGTGTCTCATTATGATGAACCTTGCAGCTACACAGTGACCTGGATCGAGGAGATAACTTGGTGAAGTACACGCTGTCCGGAGATGGAGTCGGCTCCATTTTCACCATCGAGCCCAGCACGGGAGACATCCATGCCTTGAGGAGCCTAGACCGTGAGGAGAAGGCGTACTATACGCTGAAGGCGCAGGCTGTGGACGTGTTCACAGGAAGAGCCCTCGAACCCGAATCCACGTTTGTCATCAAGGTCCAGGACATCAACGACAATGAACCTAAATTCCTGGAGGGGCCATATGTAGCTAGCGTCCCTGAGATGTCACCTGTAGGTAAGTCTGCTGCTTTACATCAGTGTAAATTACAATCTGGCACAGTTATTATACAAAACATCCCATATTCAGACTTTGCTGCAGAATCTATGTTATGAGCATTCAATTCTATTTATATGATGTTTTACTCAATTTCTTATCCCAGTCAAATATGACAAAAAAATCATACATACAATTTTACTTTTATATTTTATTATTGATTTTTTTTTATTTTACTTCTGCCACCATCATCCCACTTCTGAGCACATTAAGGACTTCTTCTCACTTTTTTTTTTATTTTTTTGTTTTAGCATAAGTTACATTTTGTAAATGAGTCATTGTTTGGAAATTCGCTCTCAGTCCCATTCCTCCTACACATAACTAATGTCAAGAGAATCTCATATAAAATACTTTAATGGTTTATTCCTTTGGGGTGTTATCAACCACATACAGAATGTACTACTATTTCAACTAATATTTTAATTCCCTTTCCACTGCATCCTTTTTATTTTTTTATTTTTTGCAGAAATTCTAAAGGCCAAGGTCCCTTTTCCTCCTACACACGGTGTGTAAAAACCTGATATAGATTAATTGCTTCTCCTTTGAGACTTTTTTTTCTAAAGACCAGATTCAATTATTTGCAAAGATGTACTATTTATATTTCTTCAAATGCCATTTCCCAAAATCGCCTTGCTTCAGTGTGGCATATTTGTGCTTGATGATGTAGCACAAAAAGATGAATTTCTCCAGAATTTCAGCCCCAAGACAACTTTGTAAAGTGATCGGATATGGCCTCTCTGTTCTCTCCTCCACTTTTTTCATTATAGCACGGCTTGGTTCAAAGGAAAGGTCTCACTTTTAATCCTTCAGGCTTTACTCTTGAAAGCAGACACTGTCCATAAGCATTTCATTTATTTTCATATACTTTCTGCAGCACATGAATATTTGGTGTTTTATGACTAGATGTAAATGTCTACTCCTTTCGATTTGCTTTCCCTATTTTGTTTTATGCATTAATTTGTTCATTAGTGATCTAATGGAAAATATAAAATTTCAGGCAAAGGCTAATAATTATTCGTATTTAATTGATTATACAATTTAATCGATCTTTCATTAAATCTTTGGGACTGTTTTAATTTTCTAATTGATTTACATTTTTTTCAACTATTTAAGTAAATTTACAAATGTGGTCTAAAAATTTCTATATTTCTTAAAATATTCCACAAATAAATCAATCAATCTTGCTAATGTATTTTGCCAGGGTATCACTACTTCTTTATTATTTTATAGACCATTGGTTCATTACTGCCACCTACTGGATTGGAGTGTGGAGTGGGCGTTTGACAGAACCAAAAGAGTATTTTTATACAACGCACAGCCTTTTAATGTTTAATTGATACTTTTAGTAGATGTTACTACTTCAAAACCTGTAATGAAGATAAACAAATAGCTGCTTGAGACAATTTAGCCAATAATAAAAAAAATAGTGCTGTAGAATTTAATCAAATTTAATCAACAAAATCGAACAAACTAATCTAATCAAAATTGACACTCTATCAATAATCAATGATTCATAGATCTATTTAAAGCTAGTAAAACTATGTAATAGAGGTGGTTTACATGATAGTTAGTGTAGTGTTAGCTAGAAAACGTTTGCAACATGCGGCTTCTATAAAAAGAAGGGGGAAAAAATCCCGTTTTTGGCCAAAAGCCTGAATCCAGAACCAAATGTATTTAAAGGTATAAAGTACGGCAAATGCTTAAATGTCATCTTGATGTCTTCAAAAACAATATAAGAACACTGAACATTTCCTAGTGCGTCAAAACTGATGCTGTTCCATGCAGAGATGATATGATTTCCTCCTTTAGTGCAGCTGATTGTGATTCACACACTAACTTGATATGAGCCCAAGGCAAAGGGTTTAGCACTCTTAGCTGTGTCTCTATTTCATATTCTATTATTAGTTTCAAAGCCATCGTGGGTCAAAAATAAAAGTGAAAATTAGACATTTTATACAAGGAAAAATGCTTTGAGGTTCAGACCTCTGGGACAACCTGTATCCGACAGTATACTGTATTAAAAAAAAAAATGACCTACACCTTAATCCATATAGTGATAATATACTGTATATTTCGTTTAAACATTAATGATTTTTAAACACACTCTATCATTGACCGTTCTGCAGCAGCTCCTCATGTCACCCTCTCTTCCAGAGAAATGACCTGAAGGTTCGTTATTGACCCACTTCTTCATTTCCCGTGAGAGCACTCGTCTGGCAACTGAGCTCCATGTCTTGTTGGTCATATGCTCGCTTCAATGTATTTTTGGTACCAATTTGAGTTTTTCATTTTAAGTTTTTTTTTTCAGGGTGAAGAGATGTTTCGAGGACAGGGGCATCAGTGTGTCGACATTGCAGCTAGAAAACCCCACTATTTTGGAGATATGACCTTTCAACGCATTAAAAGACCAAAGAACCATTTAACAATGAAGTCATATTAAAAATCATTACATGCTACAAAAACTAAAAATTATAGATACTCTTTTAAGGGTTATAGTCCAACATATTTAAATTTGGTCAAGTTTGCCATAAAACTAATGTCAATAACTATTAAGAAAAATAATAACCATATAAATGGCACAAGCCTAAATTTCTGTAAGCGCAATTGCAATAACGATCCTTCCGTGTACAATCTTCCAAGCTCAGCAATTTCCCATTTCATATTAAGAATGTTTCACAGAATACGTCTGCACATTCCCAACAGGCAAAACAATACGCTGAAATATTGCTAAATAATTATTAAACTGGGAAATTGCTGAGTTTGGAAGCACACAATTAAGCGATGTGCGGTTTTAAAATAGTGTTCAGGTGGAATGACATTTCAGGACTTCCTGTATTCCTCCCAGAGGAGGTTTGTAGTAATTATGATCGATTTGTATGAGATAAGCGCTCTCTGTAGCTTATAAATCACAAACGGGACTGTCTTTGTAGTGTACACTCAACTGTATGTGTACTGAATATTAATACATAAAAATACAAGCTGATTGTTTGGAGGTTTATTATTAGTGCTGTAGGTGTTGTTAGCAAGTCATCACTTAAAAAATATAAATAAAAATATTAAAAATAGGAAGAAGAAGACGACGAAGAATCTTCAAATTTCTCAGGCTACATGTAGCATTTTCTGATTTTCCATTTCAAACACTTTGTGTCTTTATCCTGAAGAAAACAGCGCAGAGTATTTACTGTAACAACATGTCATCTGAGATGTAATATATTTTACCTGGAGCTTGGTTTATTTCCGCTGCTCACTTTATAGAAGCTTTAATACTGAGAAAATCTTTTTAGATTCAGGAAACACTGCCCTTAATAAAACAGTGAAATGACAGATTTAAACTAAATTCCCAGAGATACTCCACTGTGCAAGTCTTCAGCTACCTCTTATTTCTTTATATTTTTCTAGGAAAATAAGATCATACAGGTCCTGAGATTTATTGAAACATGTGCAAACATGCCCTTACCGGCTACCCGTTCAACTACTTGTTAACGCAAATTTCTATTAAGCCGATCACATGGCACGACTCAATGCGTTTAGGCAAGTAAACATCTCTCGGGTTTAAGTTCTCTGGGTGAAAATGCCCTATTGATACCAGAGGTCAGAGGAGAACGGGCAGACTGGTTCGAACTGATAGAAAGGCAACAGAAGTTCAAATAACATCTCGTTTACAACCAAGGTCTGCTGAAGAGCATCTCTGAATGCATAACTCGTCAAACTTTAAAGCAGATGTTCTAAAGCAGCAGAAGACCACACCGGGTGTCGTCCCTGTCAGGTAAGAACTGGAAACTGAGGCTACAGGTCACATGGGCTCACCTAAATCAGACAATAGAAGACCAGAAAAACTTCACCTGGTCTGACGAGTCTTGATTTTTACTGCGCCGTTCGGTTGGTCGAGTCAGAATTTGGTGTAAACAACATAAAGGTATGGATCCATCCTGCCTCGTATTAGCGGTTCAGACTGGTACTGGTGGGGTAACGGCGTGGGGGAGATTTTCTTGGCACACTTATACTTTGGGCCAACTTACAGTATTCTTCAACATTGCCAGAACTCTTTTAGGCAAGCTCCATTCCCCAGGCTTCTTGAAGGACTTTCCAAAGCTCTTCCTTGGATGCTCGCTGTCTTTTGTTCTGTTCTTTGTCAAAATGATCCCACACTGCTTCAATAATGTTGAGATGTGGGACTTGGGGAGTCCAGTCCATGACTGATGGTGTCACTCTGGGACATTCCATCCAGGTATTCATTTACTGCATTGCCAGTGTGTTTGGAAGACTACATTAAAAAAAAATAATAGAAAGATACTCTGGCTCTTTGGAAACAAAATAAAATGAGCATTTTCAGCCAAATTCTTGTTATGGTTTACGGCAACCAATCAAAAGTTTAGTAAAAAAAAAAATAATAATAATAAAATTAGAGTTGACTTTAGATCTAAAAGCAAATTACACACAAATTTTTTTTTGCTGTAACAAACATAGGTGGCAAGTAACAAATGTATCTATAACATTGTTACTGTAAAGTATTTTGACTTAAGTATCACGCTGTCACTCACACCATACCCTGCCCTGAGCTCCACCCCACGTGGGAAGGACAGGAACAAAACAATTCCATCTATCCTAGTTTACAGAAATGATGGCAGGTCGTTATGAAAGTGCTTATTGGTTAATGCACCAAAGTGATTAACGGTTACCTGGGTGACCGATCCCGCCCTCTCAGTCCCCGGGCTGAGGATTCTTCTGGCTGCTCGCATGTCAAATCTAATGTCGCTATCAACGCGTCATGGCTTCATGTCCGCAGCCTCCTTTCCATTATCTTCAGTAACTTAATCATCTCTTATATTATATATTTTTCATCTGCCTTTGTGAAAAAAATGTTCTATGGTTGATTTTTTTTTTTCTAATTTCAAGACACTTTAAAAACCACTACAGAAACCTTTTTCAAAGTTAATCAATTATTTATTTTTAGCATCAAAAAGGCACAGCTCCATTGAAATAAAACTAGAAGCACATCTGAGTGGCTGCTCGTACCGCTGTAAGGCGCCTCTTCTTTATCCATAAAACTCACCAATGCTGAATTTTACTCTACATTCTAACTGTAACGTCCTTCATCTAAGAGTCTGTCCAGCCTTGTCTAAACCAACCAGTCAAATCTTTAATATGACTCTTGTTGCAAAGTTTAAATAAATCGGCCTAAAACATTTTATCTTTTGTAATGCCTACAAGGTTTCATGAACTTGTACATCATCTGAACACGGTCGATGAATTGTACATTTATTTATCCGTTATTAATGTTTACTTTCATTCTGGCGAACAACATTTTAGATTTCTGCAGAAAACAAATCTCTCCCAGACTCGCATATTCAACTGTGCTTGAACTACTGTAAAATACTGTTTATCAGGAACTCGGTCACAAAGATATCCAGAAAAACCTGGTTCTTTGTGGAGTATTTTTTTTACTGTACTGTAGTACTTCTACTTCAGGAAATAAATGAAGTGCTACTTCTACTAATGGAGTTAATGTTTAGGCAAGTACCTGCACTTTTACTTGAATATTGAGTTTGTGTGCTTCTGCTACCTCTGGAAACGAAGCATTTAATTAGGAATTCTTAACTACCAAGTAATTACTCCAATTACCAAATAATTCATAGATGCTACTGTACCAATGCTTGCCAATATGGGGCAAAGATAATAACAATAACAAGAAATGGTATTATAACAATAATTAATAACAATAATTAATTGAAGACTTAAATAAAAGCTCTATAAGCACGTAATACACAATTTCCTAATTTTTCCTTGAGTTAATATTTGTTATATTTATTGTTTATTAAATAAAGTATACAATTCTGTAATATGTTCATATTTAAATGTCAAGGAAAAATAAGTAATATGATAAAGTTGTATTTAATTAATAGCTGAATGATAAAACTTGCCATACAATTTTCTTATTAAATGACATTTTTAATTATTTTCCTTTTGGCAAAATCTTTAATTCGTTTTTCCTTCTTTTTGTTTCAATTACCGATTTATGTGTCAGTTCCAAATACATTATTTCTAAGCAATCGTTAATTATAAAGCTTTAAGTAGTTAATCAATTAGTCAATTAATATTTTAGTGATTAACTATTATATTAATTATTAACAGTCGTACTTGCGTGTACTATACTGAACGTAATATATCCCAAAGCTTTAAAGTTTATCCCAAATACTTCTCGGAAACAATTTTATTTTACAAAGTTGAAGTTGAGAAGATGAAAGACAATCAAATATTATTTGCCTGAAAATCAGTTTGTCTGTTGCAGCTTGATTTGTAATCGGAGCTGATTTTGCACCACATGATGATCGGTTGTAAATTGTTTGTCGGGTTCTGATTACGCAGATGCTGAAGAATAACACAACTTGCAAATGATTCCTAATGAACTCTGGCATGTGTGTTTGTACAGGCACGTATGTGACGCGAGTCACAGCCACCGATGCAGACGATCCTACGTACGGGAACAGCGCGCAGATCGTGTACAGCGTTCTACACGGCCAGCCTTACTTCTCTGTAGAACCCAAAACCGGTACGCACTGCTACAGTATCTACTTTATTACATCATAAACACAAGCGGCTATAATTATGAAACGTAATTATAGTGCTTTGCTGGTCGATGTCAATAAGTCTGGATGTGAGATGAAAAGCCTGCATGGGGTTTCTGATCATATTCCAAATTCCAAATCTAGAAATAAACATTTCTGTGTTTCGTGTTGGCATTTTGTCGAGCTGTATTTTTTTTTTTTTCTGATCAAAAGGTGCTCCCTGTGAGACGGAAACTATTACAGTTGATTAGCCTTTAGCAGAATGTCAAGCGCTCACCTTTTATGTCTCAGCTCTTAGGGACATTGATTAATGAAGAGCTATTAAAAACACGTATCTGTCCATCTTTGCTTAGCCACCAAAGGAAAATTGAATTTGCTTAAACTGCAGCCTGACTCACCGATTCGTACCTGCTCTCCATCATCCCCTTCTCCGTCCTTACTTGTGTGCTCAGGTGTGATAAGAATTGCGTTACCCAACATGGACCGGGAGATCAAAGAGTCGTACCAGGTCATGATCCAGGCCAAAGATATGGGCGGCCAGCTGGGGGGTCTGGCTGGAACCACCACCGTCAACATCACCCTCACTGATGTCAACGATAATCCACCGAGGTTTGCTAAAAGTACGTCACGATATGTTCACAACCTTCTTTAATATGGTTTCCTTTACACTGTCATGTTATTCAAAGTCAGTAGACAGTATGTGTCTTTCACTTCCAGTCACTTCCACTGCGTTAACTCAGATTTCAAAGGTTTAGCCCCGCCCAATTTGTTATGTCATAAATCTGATTTCTGTGCGAATCGTCATGGAGTTTTATGGGTTATCTATTGAAGTTGCTTGATAGTTTTCTTTGCTTTGGTTCTACAAGATAACTCTATGAAATACATTCACATTTCATACAAGCTTAAATAATTCTTTTGATTGTGTAAAGCTGCTTTGCGACAATGTCAATTGTTAAAAGCCCTTTACAAATACAATTTAATTAAATTGAAAAAAAAATAGTCTACAGTGAAACCTGGGATTGTGAGTAACGCGGTTTGCGAGTGTCCACAAGATGAGCAAAGATTTTTAATAAATTTTGACTTGGAAAACGAACAAGTCTTGGTTTACGAGCACCGAGTATCATGTATCACGCATGCGCTTCCTGTTTTAACGCCGAGCGTCTCACACACACACACACACACACACACACACACACACAGACCCCTCCTACTTTCACCTTCACACACACACACACACACACACACACACAATCTTTCTCTCTGCTCTACACAGAAACTCTGCTCTGTCACGATTCTTTTCAAAGTTAAAGTTCAGGTTAATGTGTTTTATTTTTACTTTACAGCAGTGATTCCGTTAGTGTGTCGTTCAATCGAGTCATTAGCGATATTTCTTGTTTATTTTTCCGATAAAACAGTGTTTCCGTGTTGTGTGTGTATGTGTGAAAAAATTGGAGGAAGGTTAACTGTGTAAGATGAGAAGGGGGAGAGGGGGAGGGGCTCCTTACTTTAGCTTCACACACACACACACACACACACACACAGCACCTGCGCGCACAAACGGAAACACTTAGCTGTCAGGATTTATTTTTACTTTTTTTAAAGGTAAAGTGCAGGTTAATTTGTTTTATTTTTCATTTATATTTTGTATTAATTATTTTTATGTCTTTATTTTTTTGGGCTGCAGACCGAATAATTTGAGTTTCAATTATTTCTTATGGAAAAATTCAAGTTGGTTTACAAGTGTTTTGAAATACGAGTCGCTTCCGGAACGAATTATGCTCGTAATCCAATGTTCCACTGTATTTATATGATAGTTACAACCGAGTAATCTGATTAGATGAAAGGCGTTTCACAAGTGGTGATAATGGAAGGTAACAGCACTGTGCTGTGTAACTCTCTGTATGAGTGGGCGTGTCCCAGGTGTTGTCCAGTGGTTAATGAGACTAAC
>JAQMYJ010000018.1:1737689-1758416 GCA_030014305.1 Clarias laeviceps | reverse complement strand
GTGTATGGGTCAGTGTTGTATCATTGTTGTGTATGGGTCAATGTTGTGTCAGTGTTCTGTATCAATCAGTGTTGTGTGTAAGTGTTGTGTATGGGTCCGTGTTGTGTGTCTGTTGTGTATGGGTCAGTGTTGTGTCAGAGTTGTGTATGGGTCAGGGTTTTGTGTGTCTGTTGTGTATCAGGCAGTGTTGTGTATGGATCAGTGTTGTGTGTGGGCCAGTGTTGTGGCAGTGCTGTGTATGGGTCAGTGCTGTGTGTCTGTTGTATATGGGTGAGTTTTGTGTATCAGGCAGTGTTGTGTCAGTGTTGTGTATGGGTCAGTGTTGTGGCAGTACTGTGTATGGGCCAGTGCTGTGTGTCTGTTGTGTATGGGTCAGTTTTGTTTGTCAGTGTTGTTTATCAGGCAGTTGTGTATGGGTCAGTGTTGTGTCAGTGTTGTGTATGGGTCAGTGTTGTGTCAGTGTTGTGTATCAGTCAGTGTTGTGTATGGGTCAGTTTTGTGTGTCAGTGTTGTGTATTGGTCAGTGTTGTGTATCAGTCACTGTTGTGTATGGGTCAGTGTTGTATATGGATCAGCATTGTGTGTAAGTGTTGTGTATGGGTCAGTGCTGTGTATGGGTCAGTGTTGTGTATCAGTCAGTGTTGTGTCACTGTTGTGTATGGCTTAGTGTTGTGTCAGTATTGTGTATGGGTCAGTGTTATGTGTAAGTATTTTGTTTGGTTCAATGTTCTTTATGGGTCAGTGCTGTGTGTAAGTGCTGTGTATGTGTCAGTGTTGTGTGTAAGTGTTGCGTGAGGGTCAGTGTTGTGTGTAAGTATTGTATATGTGTCAGTGTTATGTGTAAGTATTTCTTTTTGGTTCAGTGTTGTGTGTAAGTGTTGCGTATGGGTCAGTGTTGTGTGTTTGTTGTGTATGGGTCAGTTTTGTGTATCTGAGTGGGTGTGTCTTGTTTGATCTTCCAGACAATCCGCTCCTGTTCAGTCGGGTCAACGTCACAGTCACGGTGCTGGATGTCAATGAGTTTCCTCCAGAACTTTCTGCTCCATTCGAGGCATTCGTTTGCGAGGATGCAAAAGTAGGCCAGGTAAGTGAAAGTATGTGTGTGTGTGTGTGTGTGTGTGTGTGTGTGAGAGAAAGAGAAAGTGTCTGGCTACTGTATAAATATAGGCTTGCGATTTTAAGAGCAACATTATGTATGTGTTTTTGTGCTCCTGGAGTACATTGTGTGTGTGTGTGTGTGTGTGTGTGTAAGAGAAAGAGAGTGCTTAGCTGCTGTTTTCAGAAGTGCCTTTGGTAAAAGCAGGACATTGATATACTGTTTTGTTTCGAAGTGAGTGCTGTGCTCTCCGCAGTGAAACCCTTCAGTCCTGCTTTCTCCATTTTCTCTAAATAAACTTGTCTCAGTTCTATGCTTCGGGTTCAATTTTCAGAACAAACCGTTGTCCGTTTTCATCACAGAGGACGTCGTGTTCAGTAATCGCTCTGTATTTCATTTGAAAAATATTTCTGAAGTCAACTTAAAGTTTGCCTGGATGAGCTCGAATGTTGAACATGTGACGTTTCTCAATAAAGGCAAAGACACATTACCTTTAATGTATTAATTATAATAAAAGATGCCTAAATTTCTATATGTTATTTAACATCATGTCCGTGAATGATTCTCTCAAACCATCCACGATCTGGAGTACATCGTGTTGTCTACTCACTTTATCGGCTAATTAGAGGCAGCCAAGCTTTCTAGCTTACTGCCAAATTTCTTCACCCTGTTAACTCTCGGGGGAACGAATCCCTGCCTGTGCGTCGGCGTGCGTGTGTTTGTCTAAGCAGTTTGCACAGGAAAGCAATTTCTCAGAACAAATAGGATTTTGCGCATGATATAAGTGTAAAAGCAGATCTGCGCTAAATCGCTGATTAGCTCGCTCGGAATCCGATTCTGGATTCTGATTGGTTGGAAAGTGTGGATTGATTTTCTACACCAGCAGCTCTGAGAGTAGTGCAGCTCGGTGTCTCGGATTTATACGGTGTTAGCGTCAGTACGCGTAGTTGACTGTTGAAGAGTTTATAGAAATAGTTAAAATGTTAAAGGTTTAATGTAATCAGTGATATTATTATTATTATTATTATTATTTGAGGTTGAAGTCCACGTACATGTCTGTCTGTCTGTCTTTCTGTACAGCAGAATCTCTGTCTAACTTATTAATACATTCTGTAATGTTGAGTATCTTATGCCTTGTTTACAGTAAGTTGTGCTTCTACTTGCCTGCATTTTGGAGTAAGCCATGCTGTGTCGTCCTTTCGTTTCTGTTTCTTTAGGATTTTGGCTGCCTGTACTGGCAAAGTTTCATTATATTCTGTCTAGCCAGTTTGTGCGATGCTGTGACAAAATCTGGACAGACAGACAGACATGTTTCTGGTCCTCCAGTGTATGAAACATAAAGATATCTTTGAAAGAGTGAGATCTGACAAAATCAATGTAATGTTTTTTGGATGTAGATGATGGTTCTAATACCTTATCTTGTCCATAGTAACGTCTCATTATCTCATTAATTCCGAGGGATATATTTACGTTATTCATGTCTCCAGGTGATCCAGATCCTCAGTGCTACGGACAGAGACAGGCCTAATTTAGGACACAGATTCTTCTTCAAATCTCCCAGAGAAAACCGGAACAGGAATTTCACCATCCGAGATTACGGAAGTAAGTACTGCTTGTAGTAGTGACTAATTGCGGTCTTATGGTTTTCCTCCTATTTGATTTAATTTTGGTGTTTCTTTTGACTTTTTTCTGTTATGTTGACATTTGTTCAAGATTCAGTCTGCAGAACCTTTTACACGTCACATGTCTCAGTCACATGACGTTTAATTGTATTCACCTGCACCTTGTCTTGTCTAATTAGTTGATCTATTTATATCCTGTGTTTTACTTTGGTCTTGCATCTGTTGTCCTGCTGTTCTGTTTACAGCGCTGTCTTGGTTGTCTATTTTTTTCATCACTTTTGCTTATATTAAGTTGCAATTAAGCCATAACTGTGAGTCCCCTTTCATTACACTTTAATAAGTTTTTGATTCCAAATCAAAGTTCAGCTCCTGATGACTAGGAGTCCAAAAAAGAATAACTCTATTGTTGGCCAGTTGGTCCCTCATCCAAGGTGTCCCCAAGGTGCCCCCTGGCCCCTGTGCCCTCACTTCTGCTGGCATCGGCTCTCTGTGACCCTATACATAGGATGTACTGTATAATGCTAGTCAGTCATGTATATCCTAGTCATTTCCTTCCACTCTGCTGGACTGGTAGCTCCCAGATGAAAATGTATCAATAAGATAATGACCACTAAACAAATACAATAATAAAAAAAAACTCCTACCATTTGCCGCTCCAGTCACTCTATCTATTATGTGATTGCTTACACTGTTTATAAAAAAGGATCCATGTTGGCACCAACACTTTGCTAGAACGAAGCCCTGGGGGCAGGATTATCACAACCAATTAAAAGTTTGTGACCACAGCTCTTAAAAAATAGACTCAATGTTGTATATGTTAGCTATCATTGTTGTACAGTATATAGTGACAAAATGACGTGACTCTCTAGCCCATGGAAAAACTGGCTCTGAACCAGCACTAACACCAGACATGAACTAACTTCCACTTTGTTGGAAACGGGTGTAAGGAAAATTCCTAGAGGTCAATACAGAATCCTACAAGTGTTTGCACTACTGGGATATTTTCCGTAACAGCACACAGACGTCTGGCCGATGTCTCCCCGTTGTATAATGTTATGAACAGATTTGCTATTTGGCAATATTTTAGAGATACATCCACATTTTAACGAAAACGCTCATCGGATAATGTTGGGACGACGAATCAAAGCCCGGCTGCTCTGTACATAGGCTTTGCTAACTATTTAAGTAGGACAATTTCAGACAACAAATATTTTACTATCTACTGTGAAAAACAATACTGACATCCACATCTATTTTCCTAATTTCCTGTGTGTATAGCAAAGAAACATGATTTACAGTAAGTTAACAACAGCTAAATCGCAGTTGCTGTTCAACAGAGTTTTTTTTTTTCCCCTTTCAGATTTTCCATTTCCTAGTGCTCATCACATCAGATCATTCAATCTGCAGTTTACTGGCACAGTTTTTACACCTTTCCTGTCTTAACACTCAACACAGGATATTGCTAGAAAGTGGCCACCTGGTGGCAGTGGTGCTCAAACCCCCACAAACCTCAAAACAGTGTCCCCGAGCCTGAACCACCTGAGCCACCCCTGCCCCAGCTGTTTACCAGATGCTCTCTTGCTTTAATTGAGTGACCCCTAGTGGCAGAAAATGGCTACAGTGTGTTAAAGCATGCTCATGTTCTTTTATTTCAAAGTGAGGAGCATCTTCTCTTCTGCATTGCAGGCAACTAACTGGACACCCTCATGAACAGATATGTGCGGTAACAGATATGCTCTCATTAGTGGGCCGACCTAAGGCTGACCTAGCTGAGATGTTTGATAAACTGGCAAAATGACATACTACAGTATGGGCAATATGAGTATTATACATCAGAAGATACCCGCCGATGCTTGTCAGACGTTATAAATAGTAGGCGGACATGCTTATGTGAAGAACTTGCCCAAACTCCTGTTTGTACGGTTGCCAAGAAAAAGCAAAGTGAAGATCTATACAAAGAACTTTTGTTTAAGTGTGCATTTGAATACTGACACTATCAGGAGGATTTTTAAGCATTGGAAAGGTTATTTCGATGAATATGATCATATTCACAATATAAAATTTTCCAAGTGGTAATACTGCTAATCCAGCTTGATTTATTATCATGGCTGGTAGATCGTGTACGAAGTGTAAGAAGCACTTACACAGTACAGGGAGGGATGAGTGCTGGGGAGAAGAGCTTTTACTCTAAAGAGTAATCTAATGAGATGCTCCGAGTTGATGGCTTCACACTTCTCAAAATTAGCTCCGTACTGAGGATCCTGGATGAATCCAGCAGGACTGTGTGTCTCCAAGTTATCTGTTTGTGCCCAAAAAAAAAAACAAAATATGTGTTGTTCCGTGCAAGTGAGGATCAGCATCTGATTCGAGTGGACAGCATGACTCGAATCCAGGCGAGCAAATGGCCAGAAGGTTCTCTCCCACTCCTCCTGCCCTGTCAAGTGCAATCTGCTGCTCACCCACCCAGGCAGGAAAAACCTCAACAACAGGGTCAAGGGACCTCACAGTTAAGAGCAGGCATGTCTGCACACATTTAGACAGAGCTGACAACACCACCTCCACTGGCCAGACTACAACTTTAGACACTAAAGACTGAAGAGCTTGTGGTCTCCTCTGGTTGGGTTAAAGGTGAGCCAGGATACTGAAAAATGTATAAGGTGTCAAGAAAGTTTTTCCACTGTTTTTGCTTGAAGGGTTTGTTTAACCTGGACACAAATACTAAATCTAATATTAGGCAACTTTGATTATAGAATTACCGCCGGTTGCAGGAACATGAGGCTATTCATTCATTCATCTTCTACTATACTGTACAGGCTTTTTGGGCATGAGGCAGGGTGCCGATCCATCGCAGTGCACACAATTTGGTAATGCCAATTAGCCTATCTGCTTGTCTATGGAAGGAAACCAAAGTACCCGGAGATACAAACCCCACACATACAGACCTGAAGTGGGAATCGAACCCTCGACCCTGGAGATGTGAGCAAATCAGTCACTGCTTTTGTTAGCTTTCAAATTACAAATCGCCATCAGGATTCCGGTCTAATTCCCTCATCTGTACACAGATTAATAATAGAAATAAAAAACATGACATAAAGATATAACAAGTCATCCTTACAAAGACTCAGCATGCTTCGGATTGACATTGCATAATTTATACTGATTTTTTTTTTTTTCCCTTTAATCTAATTACAGCTGTTCTACCGTCAGACAGACTGAAAATGTGAGTTCTGCTTTAACGACCAATCTCAAAATTCATGTCTTATTCACCAAACAATTATGAAACTGGTGGAAATTTCTTTACAGAAAGAGAAAAGTCAAATTCTCAGCATGGGCACTTCACACTTATCAACCCGCCTTTATTCTTATGAAATGTTTCCTAAGAGTGTCTTAATTTCATGCAGATTTATGCAGATTTGCCTGAGTGCTTAAGGACATCTGACAGTAAGCCATATTTATTTCTGCCAGAACTTTCAACTCGCCTCCTCTGTGTCTGATTCTCTTCCAATCTGGTGTTGATCCAGAGAGAGAATTTCCTCACATTGACTAGAGAAACTAAAATCCTTTGTTCAACAAAACCTTCAGGAATGCAGGTTACCTTTTTACCTCGTTTTATCTTCTCAGAAGGCTGGTCCTCTCAGCAGGACATAAAGCTGGTGAAGCTCATAATGATTTCACCTTCAGCCGCTGTCAGTGGATTGTCTTTGATGCTACCGTTTATAAGTCCAGACTCTGGCTCGCTGAGTTGTATTTCTCCACTGCAGAACTCGCAATCAATAAGCATCTTTTTCACTGGTTATGAATCAGGATCTGAAATGATGATGGTTTTATCGGGTTGTGGTGCATTTTCATTTATAGACAAAGTTGCATGACAAGGGGAAAAATTGACGCAAAGTGCAATGTTATGTTTAATGTGAGCCACTGATTTATATGAAACACAATTGCGAACTGAAAAAGAAAAAAATAACTTTATCCAGTTGTTGGAAAAAATACATCTGTATCCAGGTCTAAGTCCAAAGGATCCCAAATCCCAACAGGGGGTCCAACTTCCAATAAAATGTCCAAATCCTAACAAGGGATCCAAATCCCAACACGGGGTCCAAATCCCAGTGGCATGGTGTTCAAATAATCCCCCTCATCCTTGCAAGAGGGCCAAATTTATCCCAATTGCAAGTCCAAATTTCAGTGAGGACTCCAAATCCGAACAGGGGGTCCAGATCCCCACAGGTGGTCCTAATCCCATTTGGGGGTTGGATGTCCAAAATTGCAATGGGGAGTCCAAATCCTAACAAGAGGTTCACACCCTTTGCAATAAGCCCACATCCCAATTGCAGGTCCAACTACCAGTGGGGAGTCCAAATTCCCTACAGGGGGTCCAAATCCCAACCATGCCAATACTTTGGCTAGAGGTCCAAGTCTCAGCAGGGGTCCAAATCCCCAGTGATGCTCCATTTCCAAGAGAGAAAAAAT
This sequence comes from Clarias laeviceps, assembly GCA_030014305.1. Classification (NCBI taxonomy): domain Eukaryota; kingdom Metazoa; phylum Chordata; class Actinopteri; order Siluriformes; family Clariidae; genus Clarias; species Clarias laeviceps. The sequence continues at coordinate 1,751,231 of JAQMYJ010000018.1, read as the reverse complement.
GGGGCCAAAATTTGTAGCACGGGTATTTATTATTATTATTATTATTATTATTATTATTATTATTATTACACTTTGCTCTATCAGTCAGAGTGGCAATAACCAGCCATGTTCATGAACAGCATGTTTTGAGGTGAAAGCCATATAGCGTTATTTTGGTAGCAGTCATGCAACTAGAGAGAATGAGTTAAGTGGTAAAAATAAAAACTAATATAGTTTTAGTTTTTAAAAAACTAAAATAAAGACAGCATGTGCCTTCTGTTCAGTTTGGGGCCAAAAGGACTTATTTTAGTCTTTATTTGTCACATACTGTATATATTACAGTGAAATTCTTTTCTTTACATATCCCAGCTTAGGGGTTAAGGACTTTGCTCAAGGACTCTTGATGGCGCTGGGGCTTCAAATGCTGACCTTTTGATCAGGAACCCAGAGCTGTAATACACTGAGCTTTAAATATGTACTGAAAGTGAAGGGATGTGAACCATGTGTGTGTTTAGACAACACGGCCGGGCTTCTGAACAGGCGCACAGGATTTCGGCGGATGGAGAAGAGCGTGTACGAGGTTCCAGTGGTGGTGGAGGACAGCGGGTTTCCTGTCCAGAGCAGCACAGGGACGCTAAGCATCCGGGTCTGCGCTTGCGACATCTCCGGCTCCGTCCTGAACTGCAGCACCAACGCTTTCCTTCTTCCTCTGGGTCTCAGCCCTGGAGCTCTGCTGGCCATCCTGCTGTGCGTGATCATTCTGCTAGGTAAGACCTGTTCACACGAGATACACGAGATGAGAGACACGGACAAGTGCGACATTGTGACAGATTCATAATGACATCTTGCAACACCGTCAGCTTTCAGTGTCCTTGTCTTTATCCTCTCTTCGTCACTAGGGAGTCCTGTAGTGTGCCGGAAAGAAACGTTATTCATCCTTTCGGTTTTCACTTAGATGTATTTTAGTAAATGAGGCGTGACCTTTGTGTCTACAATTAATAATGAAGCCTCGGGCTCAAGGAAGTAGGCGTGGCCTGTGTAGCTTCCAGTCTCAGTAAAAGCGTTGTGGCCTTTTTGTACTAAGAAGGTGAAGCCTCTGTATCTTTAACAGGGATGTGCCTCAATCCCGAGTAAGGGGGCGTGTCTTTAGCCCGAGGAAAGAAGACAAATCCTCAGACTTTACCACACGGAAGCAGACGCCCCTCATGTCCACGCATGAGCATGGCCAGGACAGTTTCTTCTTCCCCACTAGGGGGCAGTGCAGTAAAATAAAAGTGGAACCCTGGAACCGAACCAGGAAAGAAGAACACCAATGGCTTCTTAATTACAGTCTCAGGTTTATGTAGCCAATTTTTCACGCTGCTTCTCTGCAGAACGAGTTCTTACATCTGATTCATGGCCCTGTTAAAGCCTCGCTCTTTCTCTTTTCTCTCTCTGTCTTTCTGTCAACCTCCTGCCGTCTACATTTTTCTCTGCTTCTGTCTTTGTCCCATCTATCTCCCCTCTCCCTCTCTCTTTTTTTTTTCTCTTATGCTCTGCTCCTTGCTCATGTATTTCACCCCCCCCCCCCAGGCTTTTCTGTATTTATGTAGCACGGTGGCTTAGCGGTTAGCACTGTCACCTCGCACCTTCAGGGTCTGGGTTTGATTCCCGCCTCGGGGTCTGTGTGCATGGAGTTTGCATGTTCTCCCCGGGCTTGGTGGGTTGGGCTAATCGGTGCTCCCAAATTGCCTGTAGTGTGTGTGTGTGTGTGTGTGTGTGCACGTGCCCTGCAATGGATTGTCCAGGGTGTACCCCGCCTTGTGCCCTAACTCTCCTGCGATTGGCTCCTCCCCCACGACATCTGTATACAGGATGAAGTGGTATAGACGATCAGTGTGTGTTTATGTATCTGTCTTGCAGCATCACTTCGGTCTGTCTTTCTTGCACCTTCATGCTTCATGCCATCTCTCTCATTTTTCTCTCCCTACCCCTCAGTTTCCCCATCTTTCTTTCTTTCTTTCTTTCTTTCTTTTTGTCTCTCTTTCTCTGAATATCTTAATTCCCCTTCCTCTCCTTCAATTACTCTCTCCACCAATCATCCTTCACCGATTTACTCTTTTTCTTTCTTTCTCTCACCCTTTAAATCTTTCACCCCACCTCCCCCGACCTCTTTCCATTCTCCTCATCTCTCTGTATTTCTTACTCTTTCTTTTCCTTCCCTTGTGTTTCATTCTTTTTCTCCCTATAATTTCTCATTTCTTTTTTTCATCCCTTCTTGCTTCCTTTCTTCCTCATTCTCTTATGCCTCTCTTTCTTTTTCTCTTTTCAATTCTACTTCCTGTTATTCACCTCAGCATTTCTCAATCCTTCCATCCCTCCCTCTTCCCATACTGTTCTTTCTTTTTTTTTTTTTTTTTTAAATCTTTCTATTTTCCTTTATTACTCGCTCTCTCTCTCTTTCACATCTGTCTGGATCCTTTACTTTTGTCTCTCCCTACCCCTGAGTTTCCTTCCATGTTTTCCTACAGTATTTACCCAACACTTTACTCTTTTTCTTTCATTTTTCTTTTTTATCGTTCTTTATTTCTCTCTCTAAATCTCAATTTCCTCATCATTCGTCCTCTGAATATTTTAATTCCCCTTCTCCTTCAATTACTCTCTCTCATCCTTCAGTGATTAACTCTTTATTCTTTCCTTCCCTCACCCTTTAAATCTTACACCCCTCCCTCTCCAGACCTCTTTCCATTCTCCACATCTCTCTGTATCTCTTACTCTTTCTTTTCCTTCCCTTGTGTTTCTAATTTATTTCCCTTCTTCCTTCCTTCAATCCTTCCTACCTTCTCTACTTGCTTCCTTTCTCTACTTTCTCTTCTCTATCTTTGAATTTCTCAGACCCCCCCTCACCCCCCCCCCCCCCATCGGCTCCCCATCCTCCCACACTGTTTTCACCGTCTCCATCTTTCTCTCATCCTTTTACCCCCCCGGCTATCTTTCTCTCTTGCTTTCAATCTCAATTCCCCTCTATTACCAAACTCCTCTTTCTGTTTATCAGCCTTGTCCTTTCTCTCATTGTCAGTCCTTCTCTTTCCATCTTTGTGTTTTGTCCTTTGTCCTGACTGTAAGAGACGGAAATAAAAGCTTAGTCTGTCTGTCACTCGGGGAAGCACGACAGCACGTCTAAACAGTGTTGGAAAAAAAATAAAAGTCAGCTAATCTTCCACGCACACGCGCACACACACACACACACACACACACACACACACACACACAAACCTCTCAGGGTCACACTTGTCCTGATTCAGCACTGACACATCCCATACAGAAGACGCTGTCTTTCTTTTTGTCACACATCACTTTTGCGCGCAATTAATACACAGCTAATTCATCACATGTTACTTACATAATCATCTGTGTGTGTGTGTGTGTGTGTGTGTGTGTTAGCATTTAGCAGAAAATCACATCCAGTCTTATGTGTTGCAGCGATCGTGGTGCTGTCCGTGTCTCTGAAGCGCCACAGGAAGAAAGACGCTCTGATGTCCTCCAAAGAGGACGCGCGCGACAATGTGATCCGCTATGACGATGAGGGCGGCGGCGAGGAAGACACACAAGCCTTCGACATCGGAACTTTACGCCACCCGGAGGCCGTAGAGGAGACATCTGTCCACCGTTACGACCTGAGGGACGACGAGGACGGCGAGGACGTTCACGTGTACCTCCAGCAGCGTTTGCAGGAGAACCACAGGGACGCCACGGAACTGCCGTACGACTCTCTGGCTACGTTCGCCTACGAGGGCGAGGGCTCCATGGCCGAGTCGCTCAGCTCCATCGAGTCGCGGCATCACGAATCCGACATCAACAATGATCTGACATCCATCGGAGACCTGGGGCCACAGTTTTACACTCTGACTCTGATCCTGGGTGGGAGACATGACGGCGAAGACGAAACGTGTCTCCCGCATGCCGAGGGATCAGAACCGAGACGAGACGACTAATGCCATTTTATTATCATTATTTATTTAATTTCTTTTTTCTTTTTTTTTTTTGGAAACAGCTCTGTGAAAGTGAAACGCCTGGGAAGATCATTTCAGGCTCAACACTTTGACCGAGATGGTAGGAGAGGCACGGGGTGGTTTTGTTTTGTTTTTTCCTTTCTTCTTCTTCTTTTTTTTTTTGCACGCCTCTCCTCAACCTGTTTTCAACTCATTTTGGTTGAAAGTTGCAAATCCTTCCAACTGCGTTTTCACTCTGGCTTCATGTTTGCACTTGTCAGAAACTGAGTAAAAAAAAAAAAAAAAAAAAAATCCTTTTGGGGGATTTTGACGCTCCCCTTTGATATGAAAAAAAAGTGCCTCAAAACTTTTTCTTTTTTCCTCTCTCGGTTCACACACTCATTCTTCGAAGCTAAGCAACTTCGCTCTGTAGCTTGACTTTCTCAATACTTGTTATGAAAAAAATATGGACTAATAAATAAAGGAATAAACATCAAAGGCCTCCGTATTGCTTTTTAAATTAGTTGACGTCACCTCTTTCAGTTCATTTTCAGTGATTCACTGCACAGTAAAGACTTTGGTATAAGAGTGTTTAAATATTAATTACACAGTTATACAAGTAAGGATGCTATAAAGCGAGCATGCAAGTACACAAGTGTGAACGCTACGTTACACTAAAGACAACAGACCGTGTACGAGTACTTGATGGAAGCATCCCTGGGTGTATAAGAAGAGTGTAAAGTGTCTTAAAAGTAGGCTAATGTACAGTATGCTAATGTACAGTATGCTAATGTACAGTATGCTAATGTACAGTATATGCTAATGTATGCTAGTATGCACATCAGCAATTGTGTTGTACACTAATACAGTATGCAACTGATCGCTAGCATGCGATAGCTCAGGCATGTAGCATGCTAAAGTGTGGCCCAGGTGTGTAAGTCTGCTACGTTACTATGCAATTGATCTAATGTTGGAGTCTGACGGTACAAGATTGTACAATATAGTGTGAGGTTAAAAGACTAGCACATGAGTGAGCAGGTGTGTTAATGAACTAGCATTAACTGCTCTTTGTTAGCTAATGCTATACGTTCCTCCTCATATACAGGTGAGTTTAATAATGTTTATTAATGATATTAGAGATATTGATTAACTTTCACGAACAGCAGCTGAGAATAGTGCAGCCGCAAACCACACGTTTATATTAATGCACTGGTTATAATACATCACTGTCATTAGGGAAGAGAATCACCAGTCGCCTCCCGATATGATATTATCATGATACCTCGGTGCTGATTCGATTAAAATCGCGATACTATAAGTATCGCGGTTTTATAAATATACCAATTTGATATTACGTTGCCCTGATTTTGTCATGATTTTAAACCTTTAAAAAAAGAATTAATTAAGTAGTTAAATGTAGCTTGTTCCTTATAACATTAGTTTTCTTAATTAAAAACCAAGCGCAGCATTTACACAATTCAAACTTATTTCAAATACAAGAGTTTAACATTTAACTCAGCAGTGTGTATCTCTGTCGTCCAGCGTAATTATTATTTCTAAACAAACTTAGCAAATAATTCACTCCTACCACACTGTATGAAAACGTGTAATGAGAGTGCGCCACCTGTAGGATTATAAATGAACAGGGATGTTTTACCGCCTCTAACGCCTCCAACGACTAAAAAAACCTCAAATCGACAGTGAGCGCGTAGGTTGAGTGGCTGCAGGTGCGCTGGCACACTCGGCTTCCAACGCACGCGAGTTTTGACTAATTAGCGCTCATGGTGTTGTGAGACTGGTGTAAGAGTGAGTCGGTTTGAGACTAATTCGTTCACAGAGTTTGGAGAAAACGACAGATCGAAGTCTTTTAACACTTGCGATATTTCATAATGTAACGGCAAAAAAAGCATTTCTGTTGCGCCACTCGGAATCGTTTATATCTGAGGCTGATCGTCCAATCAAACTGAAAGCCAGACAATTCTGCTCACTGCCTGATCGACTGGTTTATCTCTATTATAAACTTTTTTTTTTCCCAAAATCGATTTTGTGGTCAGTGTGGCGATATGTGAATCTCTAATTGTTACCATGGTTACAGCTCCTTCACATGGACCCATGAACGCTCGAATGATAATAAACAAATAAAAAATGTGTTCATATGGTGACATCGACTTCTGGAAGGAGTCTCCAGTGTCGGCATTTTAGGAAGGTTTCATCAGATTCATCATGAGGACACAGTCCATGGTTTGGAGTCTTGAAGTCGGATAGCGTGGCTACAAATGTGTGTTGATACTTGGGATGCACTATGAAGCAAGGTCATGGCTTTATGAGAGCGTTTACCTCTCTAGATTTATGATGCGGCTCAAAAGGAATACGAGCCCACAAATGAATACAGTTCAATAAGGAATCCACTCGTTTGTTCCACCGGATTTCTGATTACAATGTCAAACAGCGGACCCGCAAACCCTGTTTCATAAACAAAGACAAATGAGACGAGGCTGAGAAAATGGACCATTGTCTTTCCATTTGCATTTCAGCTCTCATAATCACCTTGACAAAAGTGCATCTCTATACACAGGTATACACACACACACACACACATGCACACAGACGAGTGGTCACATCCCATGTCCAGTTCCATGTTCAATGAAAATGATGCAAAAACATGAGGGGTCTTTTTTGTGCTTCTGGTTTTCTGGCTGACTTTAAAACACCAATCTCTTAATTTAAGCTCAAATGTCAAGTGGCTTGCAAATGTCAGATGCCGCACCGCGTTTTACGATAACGAGCCGTCGGAATCTTCCATCACAACATGACTGCCATGATTAGACAAGCATTTAAAAAAAATAATAATAATAATCTTAACACATTAAAAAAAAAATTTCAGACCTTTCACAAATTTGATTTGCTTTAGTGGATAAAACATTTGTTTCTCACACTGAGAAGACTGAAAAATAAAGAGCGTGACTTAAGAACGGGTTCAAAAAGGGTGGAAAAGTACATCATCTGGGTATATGAGAGGTCGCATACTGTAGGTCACTCGACACACCCACACACACACATACAGTATATACACTGCATATCTGTGCTGGTGTGGATGTTGGCAAATCAGGTTAATGGTGAAAAAACAGTTAATCTGAGAGTAAACAAAAACAGAGGAAGATAATTGTACTGTAAATAGAAACTTTTTTCAGATGAATTGAAGGGCACCTACTGTATGATGCAGATTTCACTTTGTGGTCATGTTTAGACATTCAGGGTCTCCAGTGTGTGAGTGCAAACAACAAACATAAAAAAAAAATAAAAAAAAATCATACCATATTTTGTCATTTTTTCCATGTTTCTATTGGCTGACACTCGAAATTAAGCAATCAAAGTTTCCTTTTCTTCTTTTTCCATGTTGATGTTCAACAGCGGTTGGAATCCAACGGCGGTTATTTTCTTTATTGGTCATGTGATATATATTACTTACTAATCATTCCGCAACATATTCTCATCAGCTGTACAATATATTTATTAATCAGCCTGTAATTTATTTATTTATTTATTTACTGTGCAATATATATTTTTCCAGTTGTGTACTATATTACAGTATGAATCATTCTGTAACTTATTTACTGTGCAATACATTCTTATTAGCTCTTTAGGCCAGAACAGTGAGTAAACTGCAACGTAATTTCATTCTGAATTTGCAATATTGTTGTAAGTTTTTGAATGATAATAAAGTACTCATTCATTCATTCATTCATACAGTAGGTTACATCATTACCACCAACTGTACAGTAGGTCTCATCTCCCTCATCTCCCGACCTCTTAAAGTCGATATTCCAGTCCAACCTTCTTTAAAAAATGTCTAATGCTTCCTTTCCTGATCTTGTCTTGTCCTATTCTGTTTCTCAAACTCTTCATCTGCTTTTATTCGGCATTTCCACACGCACTCCTCCCCACGTTCCCTCTTGATATCGCTCAGTGCCGTTAGTTACATCTCTGTCACCTACCAAACTGCTGTTCATCCCTGGTGATTCACCCCCCCGTCAAACCCATGTGACCTTCCAGGAGAACAATCGGATCTCTCCTTCAGCAACTGCCCGCAATCTTGGTGTAACTCTGGAGGATCATCTGTCATTTTCCCCACACATCGCTAACCTCGACTTCGTCTTTACAACATCAGAAGAAATCTCCCATTTCTTTCTTCACAGGCTACTCAGGTCCTTGTTCAGTCCCGTGTTATTACTACTGCAAGTCACTCCTGGCAGGTCTGCCTCTGTCCAACATTCGTCCTCTGCAGCTGATCCATAATGCACCTGCACGTCTCGTTTTCAACCTTCACAAGTTCTCCCACACCACCCCACTTCTCCGCTCCCTGCACTGGCTTCATGTAGCTGCCCGCATCGAATTCAAAACCATGATGCTTGCCTACAAAGCCAAAAATGGCCCAGCACCGACCTACCTCTCAGCTCTAGTCACACCTCACACCGCACTACGTTCCCTCTGTTCCTCCAGCACTGCTCGGCTGGTCGACCATCTCTCAGGGTTCGAGGAAGATGTGACTCTTTTCTGTTCTGGACCTACAGTAAGTGGTGAAATGCAAATGTAAATCTATAGATCTCCCTCTCCTTCAACTCAGTATTCCTCCTGTCGTGATGTCATATAAGAAGCATGTTGCTCAGCTCTCCTGTTCTCGTGGCTCAGCACTACAGTAGCTTTGGGGAGCACTGAGACCTACCTGTGTTGACTTTTTTTAAAGAAACAGTACAATATGAGACCTTTAATAGAACATTTGATATGATACTATGATATCAAACGATGTCACTTTAGGTCAAGAGGTCGGCACAAATCCCTCACACTTTGTCTTTTTCTTCTGGAAGGAATTCTTTCTGTTGTTCCTTATGTTAAATTAAAGTAAAATACAGTACAGTGGTACCTTGGCATACTAATTTAATCCGTTCCAGAGGCGAGTTCTTAAGTCGAAATTTCATATTGCAAAACACATTTTCCCATAGAGAATAATGTAAATACAAATAATCCATTCGAGCCACCCAAAAATATTACCAATATTACTAATTTCCAATAATTATTATATTTCTGCATATAAAAACAATCAAAACATTTAGAAAAGACATGAAATAAATACAGTAGATATTAAACCTCACTTAACTTTAATTTATGATTCATCTCGGCACCGGCTGCTTTAAAACCAAACTGTACTGTAAGTGGCTCCCTTTTCTTCTTGCTACCGTCCTTGATAACATTCTTGGGACCCGTGGTGCTACAGTATGTCTTCACTAAATATTGCACAAAATGCAAAAAAGGGTAAACTAGCTTAGCTTGTTTTTTTTCCATTGACGCAAACAAGTGTTGAACGACTCCCGGACGTCTGCACATGCCGGCATTCGGTTCACTTCAGTTCAGTTTGGTCACTCACATGCTGAAAATGCTTCTCATGCTGCAGCAAAATTTCAGTTTTTAAGGTAAGGATTTTTAATCGTATGCCAAGGTACTACTGTAAAACGCTCCAGTTGTGGCACAGTGATTTTTTATTGCAGGAATAAATTCACAAACACCACACAGAAAAAATACAAAACAAAGGAAACGGTTAAGTCCATAAAATTCACATCATGTTCAATATAATAAAGACCAAAGGTGTCCATTGTTCTCCAGAAATTGCTGGTGTGTGTGTGAGTGTGTATGTGCTCAGATTTTACATTCCAACCAAGCAGAAGCCACACCTGACAGCCAAGAACATCTAATTAAACGGGTGGAATCAGGTGTGGCTTCTGCTTGGTTGGAATGAAAATCTGCGCACACTGGCTCTTCCTGGAGAAGATTTAACACCCCTAATATAGACCATGGATGTGAAAAGGCTAGCTGAAAATGGTATGTTTTAAGAGGCGACTTGAAGAGGAACAATGCTGAATATGAGAATGGACCGAGTTTCAGAGTCTTGGCACAACATTAGAGAACGCTCTAGCACCTACTGTGCTAAATTTAAAACCTGGTCCTGAAAGCAACCCTGCTGAAGATGATCACAATAAGCAAGTAGGAGTGTACATCTAAAATAATTCTGATAAATACACAGGGGCAAGATTATAAAGAATCTAACAGTAATGTTTTTGACGGAATGCAGTAAGACACCAGGAATAGGGGTGTCATGGTCTGATAACTTACTGTAGGTGCAAAGATTTCTTTAAGATACCAGACAAGATGGAATTACGATATTCATGTGAGATGGATGTCACAAAAGCAATGACAAGTAATAACCAATAAAAGAAAGTGTGCTGTCCATAATAACACCAACCCTCCTACCTCCAGGGGAACAGGGCAACGTTTAGCCATCAGCATTGAAAGTAAAATCAGACACTTGTAAGAGAAAAGAGTTGGAATCAACAATCAGGCAGGATTGATTTGTACCGTAACCAGGAATGATTGCTCCCCCCTCCCCCTGCTGCCCAGCACTCACATTGTTTTTTGTACTTTGGTACGCTTGCATATTTACACCCTCCGATACAGCGGGTGGCAGGATGCACCTACTTGGTTTGTGAGCCGTGTTAAACACAACAGAAGAATATAACAAGGAAGTCAACTTTCAGGTTAAGTATGCTATAATTGATATTTCAGGAAAAAATGTCAAGAGCAATGCTCCTTTGTGCCTTCCTAGTCTATCAGCTATGGCTGTGTAGGTCAGAGGATGAGATTGACACTGAGTTTTCTACAGATGAAATTGCATCTAAACAGTGATTTACTTCTGTTATCGAGACCATCTTAAGGGACAAGTGTTCTCAGAAACAATCCAGAGCGCTAATGTGAAAAAACGCTCTTCCTATAGCATTCTGTTCAAGGTGATTGCTGGTCATTCATTCACCAACATCACAGAAGGAGGTCATCAGCTTAACAAACTAAAAAAAAAAAAAAAACATAAATATTTCCCTTTAGCAGCAGGTATGTAATGAACTGGAGTGGTCCAAGGACAGAGCCTTGGAGTACTCCATGTTTAATGCTGGAGCTCACAGACTTACAGCTACTAATACTGGACAAACTGCATCCTACTGTATGTATAAGACAGGACACAAACCACTGATATATTGTTAATCTCAATGTTAGAGACATTCTAATAGCATCAAATGGGATATTGTGTCAAGAGCTACACCAAGGTCCAAAATAATAATGATGGAAAGCGAGCCTGTGTCTAGCATACAAAGCAGATTTTTACCAAGGCCATCTCAGTGCTGTGACTCAATCGAAACCTAGATTGAGATGGCTTGAAAAGCTCCTTATTGTCAAGGAATATCTGAATAGAATAGGCCAAATTGCTAGGAACAGAGCCAGGTTTTGTTTTTAACATAGGTCTAATCATGGCTGTTTTCAGCGAGGCAGGAACTGTGCCAGGAACAAGAGCTGATAATCGATGTTATTAGTGGCAGGCATGCCTTAAGAAAGCTTGTAGGAAGTGGATCAAGCTGACAGGTGGAACAGATTGACCTAATAATAATAGAAGAGATTTGATCCTCTGTCAAGAGATCACAATTATGAAAGGGCGTCGTTTATAAACACCCGGGCATGTGGTTATATAGAAAAAGCCGCCCATGAGCTGACAAAGCCTTGGAAGTAAAAATTGTTCACCCGAAAGACTGCTACATATACAGTCTTGTTCCTGTAGTAAACACAGGCCTATAGCGCTGCTTCTCCCCACCCCTGTGATGTGAGTAAAGTATAAAGTTCTGCCCGAAGAGACAGAGCTTTTTTATACTGTAGTACATCATCAGCATAGCGCTGTTTATATACAGTATTCAATTCAATTCAATTTTATTTGTATAACGCTTTTAACAGTTGTCATTGTCGCAAAGCAACTTTACACAATCAAAAGCATTATTTAAGTTTGTATGGAATGTGTATGTGTATGAATCAAAATGGTCAGATAGTCCCTGATGAGCAAGCCGAGGGCAACAGTGGCAAGGAAAACAGTGCAATGAGACCAGTTTTTACTTAATTGATCAAAACTGCGGCTTTAAACTGGCGTAGCTCAGAAGTACCCTAAGGGGCAGTGTGTACAATTGAGACTGAGCATGACTTCATAGGTGCTAAATCATCCAGCCCAGAGGAAAGGCACCAACTGTAAGGCACACCCTTATCTGTCATTGATGCAGTGGGAGCAGAGTGTAACGTAGTGTATAGCAATGCGCTTCTTTTTTTTTTTTCTTGATAAATCCTACATTCTGCGCTTGAATTGCACATAAGAATTCAGTTTCGTCTGTGATTGGTTAGATCTTTATTGTGAGTAAAACTGCAATCCATTTAAAGCCATTAAATGTTGTATCTTTAGCGCTGTTTAGCTAATGTTATACAACAAGCATGTATTAAATAGTAAATCTTAGCACCAGGGTTGCTCTAAATCATCTTTATGCATCACCATTAGTTATTTTTAGGATTATCATTAATATTGAGGATGATTTTGTTACTGTTCCGTCTTGTGTAGCAATTCAAGAATAAGTCACTTGGCCAGGATAGACCCGATCAAGAAGATCCCCTGAAGTTTAAACCGAGCATCAGAATGAGGAAGAAAGGTGGCTTAAGTGGCTTTGAATGTGGCATGGTTGTTGGTGGCAGATGGGCTGGTCAGTGTATTTCCAATATTGCTGATCTACTTGGATTTTTCACACACAACCGTCTCTACAGTTTACAGAGAATGGTCTGAAAAAAAGAAAAAGAGAGGGCAGTTCTCAGGGTAAAAATGCCTTGTTGATGCCAGAGGCCAGATTGGAATGACCAGACTGGTTCGAGCAGATAGAAAAGCAACAGTAAATCAAATAGCATCATGTTAAAACTCAGTTATGCTGAGGAGCATCTCTAAACACAAAACATGTCAGAACCTGAAGCAAATGTGCTACAGCAGCAGAAGACCACACTGGGTGCTGCTCCTGTCAGCTAAAAACAGGAAATCAAGGCTACAATTTGCATAGTCTCATTTAAATTACTCAAAAGAAGACTGGAAAAAACATCTCCTGGTCTGATTTCTGCTGTGACAATGAGATGGTCTGGTCAGAATTTGCGGTAGAATATCAGCGGTTCAGGCTGGTGCTGATGTGGGTGAGATTTTCTTGGCACACTTTTGGTCCATTAGTACCAGTTGAGCATGGTTTAAATGCCACAATCTACCTGAGTATTGTTCCTGGCATGTCCATCGCTTTATGAGCACAGGATAACCGTGCGCTGTGTCACAAAGCTAAAATCATCTTGAACATGACAGTGAGGTCGCTGCACTCACACGGCCTCCACAGTCACCAGATCTCACTCCAGTAGAGCGGCTTTGGGACGTGGTGGAGGGAGATTCTCATCATGGACATGCAGCTGACAAATCTACAGCAACCATGTTATGCTGTAATGTCAATATGGACTGAAGTCCTCCGAGTGGCACAGAGGTAAAAGCGCTCGCCCTATCATCCGGAGATCGCTGGTTCGATCCCCGGGTGATGCTGTTTTCGTCTCACAGCCGGAGGTCTAGAGAGAGCTGATTGGCCGATCTCTCTCAGGGGGGAGGGATGAGAGGTTCTTGCGCTCCCACATTAATCACGGCTCTACAGCCAATCAGGGGCGTCTG
>JAQMYJ010000018.1:1701341-1728780 GCA_030014305.1 Clarias laeviceps | reverse complement strand
ATATCTTTATCCATGACTATACTGTATGTGTCCATATATGTTACATAAACAATGTCTTCCAAAAAAAACTTCAGCATCTAAATCAATACAGTTTTACAATCATTTTATGTGGAATGTCTGTATTAGACAGTATGTCCATGTGAATGAGTTGTTGCTATAGAAACAGTAACATTTTAAAACACTAATTAATCAGAGAATTATTCAAAAACTTCTGACCAATCAGAATCCAGATCTCAACAGTGCAGAGACACACTCTGATATTCCATTTGAGTCCAGAATGTGGTGTGATGATTCCTCATGCTCCCAGAGCCGCTCTCTCACACTCTGAGTCCTGGAATATGGTCGGGTGCCATGAAGGAAGAAACTCTCCATAGATGTGATGAGTCAAGATGTTGCTGAGTCTCGACCTGAGTAACTGATCAACTCCAGATCATAACACTGTCTCCAGAGACACTTGTACAGTGCATGATGAGAGCATCGCTTCATGTCCTTCCCTTCTTACCCTGACACGCCCATCACTCTGGTATAGGATCAGTCTGGACTCGTCAGGTCACATGACCTTTTTCTTCAAAGTCCAGTCTTTATGCTCTCTAGTCAACTGAATCTGATGAGTCTCATAAACAAGTGCTTTTCTTATGGACACACAGCTGTTTAGTCCCAATCCGGTGAGTTCTCATCACACACTGTGTGTGTGTGTGTGTGTGTGTGTGTGTAAATACTCCTACTTTCACTATTAAACATAGCTCTGATTTATACTGTCCCTATTTTTACCATATTTTTACATTCCTGTTTTTACCATCAGGTTTTAATAATGCATTAGACAGTTTCTAACCCAATCCCAGTCATGCCAGCTTTATCTCCTTAGATATTTTCTTTGGATGTTTCGGCATCTTCTTAAACCGTGTTTTAGCCAAGCAGTGTTATTTTAAAAGCTTTTGTTTTTTTCTCCATCATTTCCATCTTGGTAGCTTCAGAAACAAAGAGTTCCATCTAATCAATAGGCAATAAATGACTTTAAACCTTATTAGGTTGCATAAACTTAATCTAGCTTATATAACTGTGAGTAATAAAACAAGTAATAAACCTTATGTTAGCCACAAGGTCACAGTCATTTACTCTGGACTTAAAGACATGACTTCAGCTGAAAGAGTGACTGAGTATAGTAGGCAATAAAGATCATAGAAATGTGTGTGCATGTGTGTGTGTGTGTGTACCACTCCTACAAAAGAGGAACAGGAATAAATGTATCTGCACCATTCTTGTCACGCCTACACGGACCTGAAGAAGAAAAAGTGACTTAGCATAAAGTACACAGGATCTCTGGTGGTTGGTGAAACAACTTTGCGGTGACATATTTAGAGCACTGAATGTGACACGACTGCAACAAGGAAACACACACACACACACACACATAAGATACCCAGTGCTAGTGTATTGTTGAGGTTGGGAACTGGGACAACGGGCTGAGGAAGGATCACCCTGGAGATACTCTTACACTAAAGGAATAAATATCTCATTGTCGTTTTGGCAAGACCTTTTTCCTTCTAAATACATGATTCTCTCCTTCATGGCGGTGTTAGAATCCCAACATCATCCCTCTTCAACACAAAACATGCTCACGAGTCTTTCATCTTCTAGGAGCACATTGTGGAGCTCCACGTCCCAGATAGCAAAATAGGCCAAAAGCTTTCTTATACACATTGAATATCAACTTAAAATGCAAAACCTTTCATTTTACACTGTTTGTCATGCTAACTGTGCGAGGAGTAAACCAACCCGTGGGAAAATTATCGAGCAGCATTAATGTCACCTGCTTTACATTTAACTAGCGTCAGTACGTGTCGTTGACGTTAAAAGAGTTTGTGGAAATAGTTAAAAGGTTAAAGCTTAAAAATAACTTGCTGATCTTTAATGTAATCAGTGATATTATTATTATTATTA
Organism: Clarias laeviceps; assembly: GCA_030014305.1. Classification (NCBI taxonomy): domain Eukaryota; kingdom Metazoa; phylum Chordata; class Actinopteri; order Siluriformes; family Clariidae; genus Clarias; species Clarias laeviceps. The sequence goes on along the minus strand of JAQMYJ010000018.1, from coordinate 1,726,839 downwards.
TTATTATTATTATTATTATTATTTCAGGTTGAAGGCCACAAACATGTCTGTGTGTCTCTCTGTACAGCAGAATCTCTGTCTCACTTATTAATACAAAGAAATCACATTCTGTAAGGTTGAGTATCTGACGCCTTGTTCTTACGCCAGCCAAAGTGAAAATATGAACTAATCCCAGTAAAAATATTCACTTTATCTTTTCTAATTAATATCTATTGGTGCAGGTGTTTGTTTACATTGAGACAGAAGCGCATTAGTAGATTATTTTAAAAGTAGATTATTAAATCTGATGCATAACTGTTTAACATTTAGATTTTAGCACATAACACCGGGCTCTCAGTTGGGTTTTTTTTATACGCCCTCACCTTGGACTGCTGCCCACCATTTTAAAACCAGTTTGTTTCATATGTTCCGAAACTATAGAGAATAAACATACATTGATTTATCCAATCATCTTTGAAAGTTCAGCTTTTATACTTCGTTTTTTGAAGAAAGCCAAGTCTGTTTCTTGAGGATTTGAGCGATTTGTAGGTGCATTAACGTTGTTTCTGTGTCTTCTTCATACTCTGTGTATACACGTTTATAGACAGTAAACTATCACGTTGCTCATAACCTCAAGTCTGCTCAACATTTTCGTGCATATTAACTTCAGGAAAATACTGAAGGACTGGAAAAGTTTCAATAAATTCTGTTCAGACAGTTTTGCATGATGCTGTGATAGAATCTGGCTGGACAGACACACAGACAGACAAACACACAGAAATTTCATGGAGGTTTCTGGTCCTCCAGTGTATAAAACATAAAGATACTGTATCATTAAAAGAGCAAGATTTAACCAATGTAAAGGCAAAAAACTGTTTTCTTATTTATATAGATAAGACCTTCACTGAAATTCCTCCAGTACCATAGTAATTTACTAAAGCTCAACCAGTGCTACTTATCTATTTATAACTACACGTATTGACCTTAAAATGACCTTGTTCATGTTCTTGCTTATATAATAGTATCTAGAAACGTATTGTTCGCTCACTGTAACTTATTTTTTTTATTTCTGCTAAATGTAAAAAAATCCCACCTAAAAAAAAACTCCTAAAAACTCCTCCATCCTGAACATTTTAGAAAATCTACCACTTTACCTTGAAGTGTTACTAAGCACTGAGACTGGAGAGACTTTATCCCATATTTTACTAATTATTTAACAACCTATTGAACGCAGGTCTCTGAGCTTCCTCAAAGCGTGTGTGTGTGTGTGTGTGTGTGTGTGTGTGTGTGTGTGTATGTTTATTCCCCAGCTGATATACTCCTCAGATAATGCATTTTCATCATATCATACCTTAAACTCCTCTTTTTCACTCCTCCACCAGAAGCACAGTTTCAGTATTTAATGTAAATGAGTTACTGCTGAGCTGAGCAATAACACAGGGGAGGGGCTGTTCTTATATGAGGTCTTTTTGAGGGGGAAAATCAAAATGGCCTGTTTAAACCTGGGCTAATACAAAAATAATAAAAAAAAAAGAATTTCTTTCTCATATTTCATTGTTGTTGTCAAACAATGAATTTCTAAACACGACTAAACAGTGGATTTTGCATAATAGGTGCCCTTTAAACATCAGACACCTGTAAACCCTGTGAATGATCTGTCTGTAGGCCGGTCTTAAATGAGCCTCGTCTCTGTTTATTCCTCCAGACAATAAGTGATGAGTAGCCTCAGGTTTTCCTTGGAATGAAGTTGAGTTTTACGTCGAAATAAATACACTTTATTTTGCCGCCATCGTCTCTGCAGTCAGACAGAGCGGAGAGCTTTACGTCGTTTGATCTTTACTGAAATGAATATCGATTTTTGGATGATTGTGCAGCAGGTCGAGTGCAGAGTACAGACCGTTTCCACATTTCCACTGATCTCTGCTCTCTGATTTAATGCAGGTAGTGAACACTGAAACGGGGTGTAATATAAACATGTCCGGACACAGAGATGTTTTTATAAACCCCCAAAAAGTCATTACTACATTTATTACTACGGTAAGAAGTGATTTGTGATTTTGTGCTTATAGATGTACAGCACAGGGCAAATCTCTCCAACATAAATGAACTGAAATAATAATAAACAAAACGGAAAAAAAAAAAAAAAAGTTCTTTAAATATGCAATTCTTTCTTTTTTTTTCTCACTAGGTCACATGGCTAGTACTGATTATAATTCTCGAGTTAGCAGGTATTATAATGAGACAGCAGTTTAATTGTGGAACATCGAGTTTAATTAATCAGCTCCAATCTGGAAACAGTACTGTACACTCTACATACAGTAAGTAAAAATTAGGAGTAGCTAATACAGTATATGCAGGTTTACTGTATCATTAGGCATCATAAAGTGTTATTTATGGTATATACCATCATATACAATTATTTGTAATGTATCACTGTGTACAGTACTGTGCCACATCTTGAACCACACCTCATTTCTTGATTCAGACATTTCATCAAAAGTCCTGGTTTGACTTGAATGCACCTTGAAAATTAATAATTGATATAGATGAAATAAAAATAAATGGGAAGTAATGTTTTACTGCAACCTGGTGCAAAGTGCCTAAAAACACAATGTAAAAACTGGTTGTTTATGTATTAACCTCAGCAGTGACCTCATTTCCCCTCTCATTAGTTCCAACCGCTCAGCATTCAGTATCAGCAGTTACTAATCACCGGCCTGGTCATCATCTGTCATCATCTGCACCAGTTTCTCACTGGGTCAGGACTTAAGTTAGATGATTTTTTTTTTTTTTTGCTCGAATGATTCATAGGTCACTGTGTGGCTAACGAACAAAACACATTCCATAACAAGAGACAAAAAAAAGTCCTTCGGGGAGCCTGGAGAACTATTCCTCAAGGCTACATTAAACATCCAAGAAAGTCTCTTTGGAAGCAAATTATTAAGAAATTGGGGGTGGGGGGGTGTCAAGACTTTTGCATGGTTTGTTGATGGTGTTACCAGAATGCCTTATGTTTATTTCTGAAGCAACTTAAAAGTAATGCTCGTTACTGTTTGCTATTACAGTAACTTGGTCATATTTGGAGTTTCCTCCTGATGGAAGTGCATCATGAGCAGGAATCATTGGAACATTGAATCCACCTACAAGGAGAAAAATAATACTTTAAAAAGAAAAAAAGCACACATATGACCCAATACGCCTTTATACTGACTATGTTTCTTTGTCGATGTGGTTTTCCATCGACCTGCAGCTCCGCATCACATACCGGCCGTGATGGTTAACTTCAATTCCAAGAATTCCCAAAAATGCTGACGTAGATTATGCATATTCAAAAGAAGGTACAGCCGTGCCCTCATCCAGTCTGGTGCAGGCGTTGCCGATCTGTCTTTCTTTTCAGAAACGTCAGGATTGTAAAGCAGCACATTACACTCCCTGCCTCAGCATAACCTCACTCTGACTCTAATGAGGAAAAACTTCACAGGAGATTTCACAGGCTCAGAGGCGGCCAGATATCGGAAAATTAGCGCCCCCACCCTCGCCACAGAAGAGGAGGCGGCTTCTTGGAGGTGAGCCAGATCGTTTCTGCAATATGGCATGAAGACCGAGTGAAATGCTGGAGAGAAGAAAAGCTCGTAAACACGAAAAGAGCTCGAGAAGATGATCTGAAGTTGTTGCATTTTTTTGCTCGTCAGTGAGTTAATGGAGCGGCAGCGGCAGATCAGTGTGTGTCGGAGTTGCAGAAAGTCTACTCCAACTTTCACTTTCTAAGGAGCCCATGTTCATTAATCACTAGAATTGTGTTTGGAGTTTATTTTTATTCTTTCTAGAAACTCTTATAATGCTTCAAAAGATCTAATAATGTGCTACGTTATCAGTTACTTTACTGTAGACTGCTGTCCTGCACAGCTTCTATAACTATCAATGATGATCTGTTAATATTCATAAGGCCACTGGAATATTAATCAATAATTAATAATTATCAATGCAATATATTACCCCTGATCAATCTAAAAAATCTTATGCGTTTGACCTACGTAAGTCATTTGACATCAGTTATCTACAAAATGGGCAAATTTAAAAATATATACAGTATGTTCTGGATAGAGTCTAGTAATGGATCATTCTTTGAATCTGGTTCATCAAAATGAACCAATCTCCTTTTGAGTGATTTAGTTCATTTCGTTCTTTTGATCAGAAATAAAATGTAAAATGTTACATTTTCAATATACAGACATGTCTACGTACAAACATTTTGGCTATCGGTCCAATAATAAAAATATTACAATGCAGTTAAGAACATATTATGATAAACAGAATGAGTAGCTCACCATCATATCTTCTGGTCCAAGCCGTTCGTTCTTTTGAATCTACTGAACTGCATAGTGTCTATGGGAGTCACGTGACAAAAGAACAAACAATTCGGAAAAAAGACTCAACGGTAACTACTAATTTCTATTTCCTGTACATAACCTGTGGAGGTTTTGCGATGCTTTACCAATACTCGCCCAGTAGAAAACAAGTCACTCTCCGAGACTACTCGTTCTTCTGAGTCACGTTAAAGACTCGTTCAAAAAGAATGAATCTTTCATGAACGACTCATCACTAACACAAAACACACTACCTTGTAGTTAAACCTAAGATTGTGAGCATAACTGGTTCTAGAAGCATGCTTGTATATCAAAGCACTCGTATATCAAATTTCCCCCATAAGAAATAATGGAAATTCTAATGATTCATTCTACAACCCAAAAATATTAGGTAATATAAGGTAAAAATAAAACCAATATAATCATGGCTGAAGTAAGATAGAAGGAGAGGAGTGTGGCTACTGTGTCGAATGACTTTCACACAGACACGCACAAACACACACACACTAGCGGAAACACTGCTCTGTAGGCAAACTCCTTTAACAAGGAACCTCTCCAATGTCGCTTGCTTTTGCCTCCTTTTAAGGAATTCACGGAAATGTTGCATTGTTGTTAAACAGGTTGATCTCCTGCACTGCTACAGCCTTTTACACCTCCCCATAAATTTCATTATTTGGTCTTTTTTTCGTTTAGTCTTTGAACATTTTACTTGGGATTTTGCTTAGTAATAAATACAAATATACAAATATGATGGGCTGCGCTGGATCAAATGTTATTCCAAGCGCTGCTCAATAATCAGTGTGGGATTAATGAATGAGTCATTTAATTTAAATTAGTGATATAGTGATATTACAATTATAATATAATGGCAATAGAGTAATCATATTAGATTTATTAGTATTAGTTTCAATTCTCACCATTTAAAAATTTTCATATAATGATTTCATATAATTGCTTTTATTTGACTTTAAATATCAATAAAATAAAACATGCATATTTTTAGTCTGTATTTTCTATGCATAATTTATTTCTTTTTTTTAAATAACAGGTTTAAATGTTAGTGCTTGTGTTTAAAGTCCCTAAACTCCACCTACTTATAAATCCTTGTAATTGTGAGTGTCTGCAACCACAGTGGACAACAAACCAAACCAAACTCATGCAAATCACTGCAGCGACTGCACCTCGACCCCGAGTAACTACAGGGCATCGAATGGTTTGACCGGATGACAGATGAAACAATTAATAGTTGTGTTACTTAACAGTCACAGCCCTTTTAACTGAAAGAAAGAAGACAAGTCCTGCAGCTATACTCTGGTCTAACAACATTATCAGCTCCTCAGGTTGTTCCCAGCTGTACCACATCTACCTGTGGAGGGATCCCATGCCAACATGCTAGGGGGCAATCAAGCAATTTTGTAAGATAGTAGCAAATTCCACTTCCTACTGATCACACCATGTACCAACTACAGCAAAACATCGCGCAGTCAAGGCATCCTGTCGCCCCAGGCACGGCACACCAGAACCCTGTGGAACGCTGGCTGCTCGGGCAACGCCTGGGTGATGTGTCTGGAATGATCAAACACTAATTTGATCATTTTAGTCAGCAAGATAAGAAAATGTGAAATATATTTCCAAAAAAAAAAGTATTCGATAAAAAAAAAAAAAAGAGGAAACAGCACGCTCAGAGCATCAGAACAACATCAAAAGAGTAGAGCAGCAGATGGGAGGCCTGTGGTTCTGCTCGTCCCCACACCACCACATGCAGGATGATCCTAGGAGGTACATGCTCTTCTGCTCAACTGGAAAACCACAAACGCTTGCCATTTGCTCAGTAGAGGAGTCTCAGACCGACGTCCCTGAAGACCTTTGCTGGAACTTTACAATACAACAAGGTTGAAGTAGAACCACTGTACTTGCAATGGATTTTTAAAAAGCTGCATGGCATTTGCAGAAAATCATCATGCATAACCCATGCTTTTAAAGTTGGTATTTGATTGAAATGGAAAAAAAGTTGGGGGGGGGGGGGATAGCAAATTTTTGGTTACCTGCCAAGAAAAGCCCCGATTAGTGAAATTCATGCACAAGCCTTCATAATATTCATGCTGAGTCCGTGTCTGTGCCTCCACCTGATGGAATAATGAATCCCGCTTCGCCTACTGTAGTACTAGAGAAAATACAAACCCTGCCTGTATTTTTTTTTATTCCTGTATTATTATAAGGTTGCATTAGCATATTAAGGTTAGCAAATGCAGCTGAAAACAAACACAACGCTTAACAAGCTCTTTCCCGCCTCACGCTTACAGAATCCCAAAAAGGATCGCTTTTAATTTCCTCAAAACCGGAATTTTAATCATCTACTGCCTACTTATGATTAAGATCCAGCTCCATCAATCTCAGAGCTAATCTTCCGCTAAGCCCACAGAGAGAGTCGAGGCGAGTGATTTTTGGAATTCACTTACAGAAAAGTCACATGAACTTCACAAGAGGGCTGATTTTTTGGGGGTCTCTTTACATGTTATGCATAAGACACTTTTCATTTACAGCGCTTGAGGTTTTACTCGGGGGCCAAGTACTGATTATGCACAGACACCTTATGGGAATTGGGAATTTTTTTTAAATTTTTTTTATTATTTCTATTATTATATTTATTTTATTATACTTCACATGAGGGGCTGTTGTTTTCAGTATGTGTACCGTATTTACTCTGCAATGCTGTGTCATAGAAATGCAATTTTTCCCCCTCAGTTTAGTTTAGTTAATCTAATTATTTATTTATTTATTTATTTATATTAATTGTCACGGCATTATTATTATGTTTTATGTATTTTTTTTATTGTAGTTAATTGATATTTGTAATTTATTTTGTGAGATACCAGTATGTATTTTGTTCTACATAATAAAAAGTGCCCTATTGTGCAAAATTTACTTTTTAGTAACATTTAGACCTTTAGATGTTTCACTAGTGTCCTTTTTTTGTTCTTTTATTTTTGTGTTGCTCAGGTCTTAAACCAGAAAATACTTTAGATGAATACAGTTTGGTCTTTTAGTATGAATACAGATCAATTCCTGCTCTCTGTTTCACCCAGATGGTGATGGGTTCCCTGTTGAGTCTGGTTCCCCTCAAGGTTTCTTCCTACTACCATCTCAGGGAGTTTTTTCTTTCCACTGTCGCCATCGGCTTGTTCACCAGGGACTATCTGACCATTTTGATTCATACACATTCAAATTCCATACAAACTTAAATTATTCTTTTGATTGTGTTAAGCTGCTTTGAGACAATGTCAATTGTTAAAAGCGCTATACAAATAAAATTGAATTGAATTGAAATTGAATTTAGACTTAGACTTTTCCCCCCTAACATGACCTCATATAATAAGAGCCCCTCCCCCTGGTGTGGCTCAGCAGTAGCTCATTTACATAAACACTGTAATGGTACATTTGAAGGAGTGAAACAGAGGGAGATTGAGGTAGGAAACTGATTTATATCTAGCTGGTATATTGATAACTTGTTAAAGAATTAAGTTAAGCTTGTTAAGCATTGCACTGCATCTTGTACTGTGTATGACTGTGTATGTGACAAATAAAATTTGATCTTGAAGAAATAATAATACAGTAGTAAAATATGAGACCTGTCTTTGTACAATGATGCATGTACTGTATGTATGGAGCAATTTCTTTGATCTGAGTATCTGAAACATTTAATTCAAACAAACCAGATGGCCATCAAAGTCATCAAACAGGTAGTGATGGATATCTCATGAAACTCTTTCACGCATTGACCCCAAACTTATCAAATAAATCATACATTTATTAATAATGGACTGGTTGATCACCTATCAATCACAATGTCATGTGTGTCATTTCAGGGGCAACTGAACTTTCCCATGTTTTTTATGACCTCATGACCTTTATTCCACTCAGGTCTGAAGGGTCTTGTGCACGGAGCTGATGAGACATGACGCCTGTCTGATGCCTGTCACTGGAATCTAAACCTGAGCAATCGGACAAAGCAGACTATTTTCCTCCTTATTGGTCCCTTTCTCTTTCGGGCGCGCGCTCACATCTCGCCTTCTCCCAGCAGTTATAATGAGACGCTCCTGTCACAGCAGAACATTTGATCCAGCTTTGAGAAAGAGCCAGCTCTGGCCATGGTCCAATTAAAAGCTTTAAGGTGGAGAGGGAAGTGTGACTGAGATCTCATCTCCACTCTGACACCTCAGGCTCCAGTGACCTTGGACAGAGATAGCTGGGATTTCAAGTCGTGTTTGTCACCCGCTGTCTGAAGCTTCCACAGAAAATGTGGGATTTTTTTCTTTTTTCTTTCTATTCTCTTCCTAATATATCATTTCTTTTCATCTTTCCCTTTCTCACAATATGGCTTCATTTCCTGCCTTCTACTTTCATATCTAACCCAACCCTATCTTTTCCCATAATTCCCAGACTTTAGTTCCTTTCCTCTCCCTTACTGTCTTCACTCCAGCTTGCCTTGATGATTTTCCTTTCTCTGCCTCTGATTTCCTAAACATTCCAACACTATTCTTGTCTCTCCTCCATGGTATACTTTATTTTGCTGCCCTAACCTATTCTTCTATTTATAATTTTTTTTAAATATTAACATCATTATTTGCGTCCTTTGTTCTTTCCTTTACAGGTACATTCCTTTCTTTTATGTTTCTTTTCTTTTTCTTTCTGATTTATTATTTTTTCTGTTCCTTCCCATTCACATTTCTTCCCTTCCTTTTATGTTCCTCATTTCCTTCTTTCCTTTCCTTTAATGTCCCAGTTTTCATCTGTTCTTTTCTTTCTGGACTCTTCCCTTTCCTAGCACTTTTTTTCTCTTTCCTTCATTTCATTTTATTTTGTTTCCTTTCCTTTAATTTTATTTTCAAATAAAGTCAGGGGTCATGGGCCAGGGGTAGCTCAGTGGTTAAGGCATTGGACTACAGTTCAGAAGATCCCAGGTTCAAACTCCACAACCACCAAGGTGCCACTGTTGGGCTCTTGAGCAAGGCCCTTAACCCTCAACTGCTCAGATGTGTAATGAGAGAAATAAAAAATAAATAAAAAAAATGTAAGTTGCTCTGGATAAGAGCGTCTGCTAAATGTAGAGCGTTCCTTTCTTTTTGTGTTTATTTTTACTTTCCTAGAATTTCTTTTCCTTGAACATAATGTAAAGATAACAATCCCATGGCACCCAAATTATTACAGTGGACCGTTGCCATACGAACGCCGAACTTATGAACCAAAATCTTTGCTGGATTTTCTTTCACCATGAGAAGTGATGTGATCAAGTGATCAAGCCGGTCACACGTACTTCTGGTTCCGCGCACTTCCAGTTGCCGATCAAAAGAAAAAACACTCAATGAAATCAACCCAAATGTGTATTACACAAAACAGACACTGAAGTGCACAATATATGACTGTTTACAACTATATACAAAATATTTTGGTGCATATGTGAATGGATGTATCGTCCCTGTATACTGTGTGAGTATGTGTGTGTGTAAAGTGTGGAAGTATTGTTTCGGCCTCATGGATGTTAGCAAGAAGAAAAGGGAGCTGCTTTCCGTTTGGTTTTTAAAGCAGTCGGTGCCGAGAGGAATCATAAATTAAGGTTTAGTGAGGTTTAATGTCTATTTATTTCATATTTTACTTCATTTACATGTCTTTTCTAAATGTTTTGATTGTTTTTATGTGCAAAAAATATGATTATAGTGTTGAAAATTGGTAATATTGGTAATACTTTTGGGCAACTGGAACGGATTATCTGCATTTACATGATTTCCTATAGGAAAATGCGTTTCACAATACAAATTTTCACCTTAAGAACTCGCCTCCGGAATGGATTAAACTTATGTGCTCAGATACCACTGTATTATTATTATTATTATTATTATTATTATTATTATTATTATTATTTCTACTTAATGTATAGTTTCTGTTAAACCTAATTTCTCTGATTGTTTTAATTATCTTTACATAATCTCATTATACCAGTCTAAAAGCGTTCCTCCTACATGAACATCATCGTCTCCTGCATGCGGCTCTGTTTAGGACTCGACTGACATCACAGACCTCAGAATCTGCAGAATTGCTCGACTGACATCACAGACCTCAGAATTGGTTTTGGCCGGAGAGAGTCCGTCGTCCGACCGCTGCACTCGCGAGATTTTATTATTTTATTGATTTATTTGTTTGCATGTTGTATCCTCGAGTGCTGAGCTGAAAGTTTTTTTTTTTTTTTCACGATTATTAACATCATCATAAAAATAATTATAGACAGAAGCTGTTCTGCTCCGAGACGCTTCATAATTACGGGTCTTTATCTTTCAGTGTGATGCTGTTAAAATTCTGCGTGCGGTGCGTAATTACCCCTATGGGGCAAGTTCACACACGGCGGCGGGATCATACTTAAGATGAGATATCTCAGAAGACTGGATGAGATAAATAGATTTTAAAAGCATAAGAGTTAAATTGAGAATGAAGAATGGGTTTACGAAGTGATCTAAAGCAGAAGAACTAGCATGTATGTACGAGACCATGTGCGAGTTCAAACAAACCCAACCTTCGTATCTTTCCAGGAGACTCGGAGTGTAACGGGTTCTGATGTGACGATCTATCTTCTAATCAGAACTGCCAACTCTCACACATGAAGCGTGAGACTCATGCAGTCACTCGTCTTCGCGCGCTCTCACACCGAGCTTCCACTTTCTCACACTTTCACAGTCAAAACACTTCCCTGTGGAAGACGCGAGCGAAATCACCCGGCTTCAGCCTCGCTCGGACGATTCAGCTTTTTATTTTGAAGTGCGATTCTTCACATACACATATATTTGTGTAATCCGGGTTGAAATTAAAACACATTTAAAGCTGTGTGAGGCATCAACAGAACACAAAAGAAGCGAGAATAATAATCAGAACTGTCATAATAGTGTTGAACAGGTCAACAATCTAATTAAATAAATCAACACTCAAATGCATTTACACACCAGCTGGAGCCCTTAAAGCTTTTTTTAGTTAATAATTTAGACATTATTTGTTTTGCTGTTGTTTTTTTAATAAACATATACAGGGCTCAGGATTGTGCAGTATAGAGTGATATTCTTTGTTTTCAGCACAAAATAGGTGATTTGATGAACCGAATTATAGTTCATTTTAACCGACTATAGAAACATGACTGAGCAATAAATAAAAAAAATGGGTCACACAGGCAAAGAAATAGCACAGATGCACACAATCACATGTTTTTATTGTTATTTTCGGTTGTTTCTATGACCTAATAATAATAATAATAACCATAATAAAGTGTGAATATGGACATTATCTAAAGAAGGAAATAAATGTCAGTATTTACAGTGACATTAAAATATTTGCATCAAGTTTAATCATGTAGCATTTTTTATATTCATAAGAACACTCAATGCTAATAAATGTGAGAGAGAGAGAGAGAGAGAGAGAGAGAGAGAGAGAGAGAGAGAGATTGCATACTGTGTGTGCATGTGTGTATGTGCGGAGGAGGAGGAGGTACTAATACAGGTCAGTGTTGTAGTCAGTGAGTACGGGAATGGATGGACCTCTCATCAGTCTCATGTCAATTAAAAAGGAATGTATTTGGTTTAGTTTATAGACAAACTAAATTATTGTGCAGATAGGTTCGTGCATTGACTTTGTAGTTTGTTTGTTTGTTTGTTTGTTTGTTTGTTTGTTTGTTTGTTGTTGTTTTTTACAGCAAGCATGAAATATCAGAACCTGCACCTCCAGGGTAAAAGACTTGAAACTGCGTTATTCAATGGAACAAAAAAATTATAACAATAAAAACAATGGATGTGCACTGTGTCCAGGGTGTAACCCACCAAGTGCCCCCAGTCTCCTGGGATACGATCCAGGCCCCCCGTGTATAGAGGATAAAGCGGTACAGAGAATGAGTCAGTGTAGGCTGATTGGTTTTATTGTTGCTATTTATTTTTTGTTCCATAAATAACACATCCAAATGAAAATCTGTGCATGTTGGAAGTTGCATTTAATGAAGCCTGTTTGATCTGAGTGAGTTAACAGCATATGAATACCAGTTTCAAGTCCAGTTCTGCTTGTAATGTTCTCACACACACAGAGACCATGATCTGGGGGGATCTGGGGGAATTCACCCTCTAATCCACTTTGTTAGGACTCTTTATTTTTTATATTTCTATAGTGTTTTTTTTTTAACAATGGTCTTTTTACACTGTAAAACAACACTGAAGGCGTTTATTATCCCAAACACACAATAATCTCCTTTGAACAGTTGATATTGAGATGTTTCTGCTACTTCTGCTCTGTAAATCTGCTCTAATCTGATCTAATTGTTAATTGGTGATTTCTGAGGCTGGTGACTCTAAATGAACGTCTCCTCTGCAGCAGAGCTCAGTTTTGGTCTTGTTTTCCTGGGAAGGTCTTCAGGAGAGACAGTTTCATCATCATGGAGCTCGATGGGTTTTACAAACACACTCGACACGATACTGTTCTTGTACGAACTGTTCCAGAACAGCTGATCTTCTAGATCAGCTAGATCAGATTTTCTAGAATATAGAAAATTACACAAATCATTGAAGCAGACTTGTGCAGCAAATACGGAGCAGGTGTGTCCAAATATTTGACTGGTTCTTTAATACTGCATGCGCTTTGTATAATCTCTTTTAATCTTCCCTGAATCTTCCCCTACAGTAATAAATTGGAAACTCAATGCAAATGATTGTAATTTTCTTTGTCCTGTGTGTAAATAATTTTACTCCCCCCAGGGGTGCCGTAGTTGGGGGGAAGTGGGGTCTATTACCCAGAGCCACGATGACACGAGAGCTCATGTAAGCCTGAAATGAAAAGAGAGAGATATTAGTAAAGACTGTTTTTTGGTTGTTGTTCCGAATGTCTTCTATTTTGAGAATGATGGAGGCTCTTCTGCTCTTGAAGACTTTCAATGCTCCAGAAAAATTATTGTATCCTTCCTCAGATCTATACAGTATCTTGAGATAATCTTGTTTCTGGGGTCTACAGATAATTCTCTCGACCTCATGGCTCTGTTTTCACTCTGACATGCACAATCTACTGTGAGACCTTATACAGACAGGTGTGTGCCTTTGCTAATTATGTTCAATGAAGTCAATTAGACACAGCTGGACTCCAGTCAAGTTGTAGAAGAATCTTGGGGACGACTGCTGAGAGCAGGACGCAACCAGAGTGCAGTTGCAAGCAGTGTTGCCAACTATATTCAATGGAAAGTAGCTAAAGTCTAGTCGAAAAGTCGCCAAATGTCGCTAGATGACGTCATGCGTATATTTGCATATTGATGATGTAATTGCGTCGTATTTGCATTCTGCGTGTTTTCCCTAATCCTTCCTCACGTGTCCAATATAAAACTGTTATCAGAAGCAGGTAAGCGCTCACTGATCAGAGCAGACACTGGGAGATGAGTAACTGTACCGGGAAAGCAAGACCTCGCGCTTACAGGACAGAACTGGCGACATTTGGAAAGTTGCTAAGGTTTGTCCAAAAGTCGCTAGATTTGTCGCTAGGCGCTTTTTTGAAAAAAAATTGTCGAGGGGGTCTGAAAAGTTGCTAAAGCTAGCTAAGTTGGCAACACTTTAAACATTAAAAAAACACCTGTTTTTACTTTGTCATTGTGGAGTATTATGCGCAGGATGATGAGAAAAAATAATATTTGAATACATTTTAAGATGAGTGTGAGCAAAACTTCAAAAGGTTCTGAAAAGTTTCCGTCGGCGTACGTGTAGGTGTTTGGGTCAGATATCAGTTCGGTACCAAACGGAATAAATATAGTTACATGCAGCTAAAACAACACTGAAACTTGTAAAATATGCATAACCAGGGACAGCTGTATGGTTAGTGTTAGACAAAATGGCTGGGCGTCAAGTGTGTGTGTGTGTGTGTGTGTGTGTGTGTGTGAACTGATGCCTTTCTTTTCAGGATCTCAGTTCAAGCTTTTCTGAAAAGTTCCCTCTAATGATGACTACAGTAGTTTCTGAATTGAATAACTCACAAATCAATGTGAAAACATTACATACTTAGCTTTGTACTAGCTTTGGTCTCAGACTTCACACTGCTTCCATCCAGACCTTATTTTTCTCTATACTGTATATATCTATACATTTTCTCTAATGAGAGATCATACTGAGATCCTGAGATCATTCTGAGATCCTAAAATGTTATATTATCACAGTTATATGCGTTTATTTCTTTTAGCACATAATTAGCTAAGGCTTATTAGCGCTTACTGTTTTACATGTTATGTTAACTTCGATTTTTTTGTGTGTACTCAGTTAGCTAAAGGACAAAAGCTCCAGTGTGTGTGTGCAGGTGAGTAAATTGATTATTTTTGTGATAGTTTATGGTTCAGAATCTATTCAAAGTTTAATAAAGTGAAGTGTGAAGCGGAGGATCAGCAGGAAAAGAAAAAAAAAGTAAACAATCAACAACACAAGTTACAAGGTGCTTCAATGTTCAAGTGAAGGGAATATTTTTCATCTCATTACGTTATTGTCTAACGTTAGCTGTCAGGTTTACGGACTGGAGCGTTTCCGTGCCCTTTACTGAACACTAGCTAATGAATGGAACAGAAAATGCAGCACATGCCAAATCTTGCGGCGTTTTTTCCCTTTTTTTTTTTTTTTTTTATCAATCCCCCTTCAGTATTTATGACCAGGCTGTTCTCACAGATTTGCTCGCAGCATTTCAACCGCCCACACTGGCTCTTTGACCAGCCGCTCCTTCGTGCGACCTTCCAAATGATTCCAGTGCTGCAAGCTGTTGCGCGGCGTCCGATGGGAGTCGATCGGTAATGCAGGTCTCGGGCCTGAGCAAATTTCATGACTGACACTGTTCCAATTGCTCAGGCTGTTTCTCCGAGGAAGTGGAAAAGCCTCCCGCCTACTGCTGCTGCTCACTGTGTGAGTGCGGGCGCGTGTGTGTGAGTGTGCGCGTTACGCTAAAAACAGCAGCTGGGCTTCTGACAAGACGCTCAAACCATGCTGCTTGGCAAAACAATCTCAACCTGTTAATGCTAATTGTAAATTGTACACACACACACGCACACACATGCAGGAGAAAATGTCTACACTAATGTCATTTTATATTAAGGAAGGGACGAAAATGTGGCAAAAAAAGTATTATTTGTAGTTTTCTTTTTTTTGTTTGTTTGTTTGTTTTTGGGAAACACAAGCGTTTAGCACACTGGTGTCATTTTTACATCAGCAGTCACAGCTTTTTATTAATTTTCTGTTCACCTCGCCCCGTTCACACCTGATTATCGCGACTAATCCTATTTCTCACTAACACCCAAAACATACACACACACTCAATCTATTAATCACCCGCTTCAGCTGCTAGTCATATTGCTTACAACGTTTGCTAATTGACGTAAAACTAACTGAATTAGTCCTTATAAAATCACGTGACTCCCATGATGTCACTCACAACAGTGTACAGCAGCAGCATTAAACGACCTTTGGCTAAAATGTCTTTTTATTAATAATTACAGGTATTTCAGGGCCAAAAAAAACCAAACAAACCCTGATAATCACCTGACGATCTATCAGATCACATGATGCTTTGTCGAACAGATAAAAGCGTTACCTACAGTATTCATAAGCAGTTTGTCATAGTAGACTTTGCAACTTACTCAAAAGAGAAACGAGGGTGTGAAAATAAATGAAGAGGGTAATAAGGATATTAATTTGCAGAACCTTGCTGTGTTATCATAACGTAATTAGTTCAGACAATGTACAAATATGTCATTCGTCCTGGATTTGGTGGCATTTTGCTAGCATTAGCATTAGCTCATTCAGTGCTTCTGTTGCAAACGAGATGATACTGTAGAACAATCTGTGCTTTATTCTCCATTAAACAATGTGTAGGTAACGATAACTAACACTGATATTTTAAGCTTTCTAATTAATAGCTAACTCACTGCTCTAGGGTTTTAATACCAAACAGTGTTAAATACTGTGGAAAGCTAGTGCACTGCGTAGGGTGTACAAACCCTTGTTCCACACAGCAAGTAGTGCCCTTGATCAGGGGTCACAGAGGGATTTGAGATTCAGCCTTGTGTTAGGCACTAGTTAGCTTTGTAGCTGGTGTTAGCCGTGAACTGAACAACACGGACGGTTCAGAACGACTCTTACTGCAGAGACAGCGTGAAATGACAGAAAGTGCTGGTCTTGCATGTGGGTTTAGGCACTAACATCCGGTAAGTAACGTCCCTTAAGCAGTCTGGAAGTGGGCGGAACCATGGCGGACAGACATCCTGACTCAGCACTGTACATTAATATACCTACCGTATATACATTTACATTAAAGCATTCGGTAGACGCCGAATGCTTTTTTTAAGCAACTTACATTTTTATCTTTTTCAGATAAAAACTCATCAGAGCAGTTGTGGCCCAAGCATGGTGGGGTTTGAACCCAGGACCTTTCAATAACTACTCCAACGCTTTAACCACTGAGCGCTACCCCTATATATAGCTACAGACCAATAGTTATGCATTAGCTTAATGTGGTGTTGTTGTTTTTTTCCTTACAATAACAGCACGAACAAAACCGTCATCTTTCTCCATCTAATCTGCCTTCAAATTCAAACCTGCTTAATCGAAAAGCTGCAAATCCCCACCCGAGTCCCGACAGGATCTTTTTAATTGCTGTTTTCCTAAACATCGCGGCGTAAATACCACGTTACCCGAGAGGATTCACGCATCGAAGCAAGCCACACCGCACGCTGCGTTTGCTTCCCCCCCCGAGCCCGGGGCTCATTTTCTGCAATCTGCACGTGTAAACTTTCCCCACAGCACTGATACGGAGTCCCGCAGAGCCGAAACGGTCAAATAAACAATTCTCCACGAAAACAGCATCCGTTATTTTTCCACGGGTCACATCTGATTCACTAGGTTACCTCATGCCTTGGGAATATTCAGCGTATCATAATGCGGGTCAGGGCTGCGAATACATTCAGGAAAAGATTAATAATCGTCATTATTTCTCCTGGTTTTTTTTTTTTTTTTTTTGTAGTTGGTCTATGTGATGAATGATTTGTTAATATATGGAGCTCAGCATGCTGGTCTTTCATACTGTATTTTCTTTATTACGCAAATGTTTCAGATGTTTCTTTAACATCATGTTAAAACATGTTACATGGAAACCCACCCAGAAATCACACTTCAGGTCGACAATCAGACCCGTAATAAGGAGCGAATGTTAATGCTTCTCCTCACTGATGAGCTGCTTAATAAGAGACATTTCTTTGCACGGCCTGATTGGCTGATTAATGAGCGCTTAAGATGGAGTAAGACACGAAAAGTCAGACAGAGTGCAGAAGTCAGAGAGTGAAGTGTGAAGAAAAAAAATGCAGAGATTAATTATATAATTGTCAGGCAATCTGGGAAAACTTGTTGAGTGTTAGTGAGACTTTTTAAATTGCCATGTTTTTTTAATTTTATTTCTCACTTCCTGTCCCCGTTTCCATGGCAACAAGGTGTCGGCTTTGGGTTCTGATAGAATCTTAACTCCGCCCCCTTCTGTTATCATTGGTTAATTTTCCCAATTGTTCTCATCTGCTCCTTGGTAGGTTTGGACTGTAGACGTAATTTCCTGCTTTAAAGCAAAGATTCCCAAAGCGTTACCCCGTAATGGGCGATAAAGGTACTGCAGGCGGGTACAACCAAAAAGATAATATTAATCCACGTGATTCAAACTAAATGATTTGGTCTTCTAAAACATCATTTCTAAAACAACATTACTTTTATAAAGTATCATGTGATGCTCTCCGGAAACAGACGGCACCTGTGACACCTCCGAGACAATCACAAATGAAGAACAAAGCTTCCAAATGTGATATACAGTATCAGTATGTTTTCATTACACTTACTATCTCTAAGGACTTTTCTTTCTTTCTTTGTTTCTTCTTCTTGTTTTTCTATCGTTGTTTTTCCCTCCATTATTTCCACGTGAAACGTTATCACGTCTCACAAAACAATCTTATCTTTTTTATTATCTTCTACAACTCTGTGAAAATCAATATTTTCTAGATTAGGGCTTTTGAGGATGTGTGTGTGTGTGTGTGTGTGTGTGTGTTTTGTTCATGATCCTCATTGACTCTGAACTCATCTTCTCACAGGGAACTGAATTAAGTTCCTGTCTGAGTGAATAGTTCATGCCTTAACCTACTGCATCTGTGTTTTGTTTTAACTCATTAGACACTTTAATGGGGTGCAATTGTAAGGAAAAAAACAAGACTGTATTAAAGAAACTTTTTGAGCTTAAGATATTTCCACTGTATGTTTTAAAAGATTTCATATCAGAGATCTTAGGAACTGTGAAGGGGATGCAAACTTTTGCATGCTTGAACCATCACAAGGCTGACCTCATCATCTGGTGTCCTTCATGATGTCCTGAGCTTCCAGTAGGCATCCGCTATTTAATTATTTATTTAGCATCCACCTAAAAGGAAACAAGGAAGGAGAGTACAGGGATCACAGGAAGGGTCCGATGAAGACCACTGTTTTGGAATCCATTAGCGATCAAATCAAACTCTTTTCTATTTATTTTGAACGGGTAAAGATCATTTGGTTGTTCCTCTATACAGAGTGAAACCCTACAACAAAGTGGATCCCTGTCAAAAAGGGTTTAGAGAGGAGAAGAGCAGAAGAGTCCTTAAGTTTGTACTGAAATCTTAAACACTATCATCACTGCCAAGGGAACTGAATAACACTGACCATCAGTTATACTCCAGTAAACTGGTGACAGAATCATGGGAACCCTATTGTAGACTCATGCCAATGCAGCTGGTGAAAAGTCAATGGTGGTTACGATAGAAAGGCACCAGAACACCCAGTTGACACGCAGTCCAGCAGGCAAAGCCCAAGGCCACCGACCCAAAACCTCCAAACTCCCCAAATCCCAATCCAATCAAGCACCACTGGATCCAAGGAGGCATTGTGTTTATATTGGCTGTTTGGTGTATGTGTTATTAAATGTAGTGGGTTTACAGATCCTTTGGTTGTTCCTCAGTGGGAACCATTCATAGATCTACAGTATATAGAACCCTACAGCAGTGTTTCCTCATCATCAGTAGAACTAAGAAGCCTGATGAACCCTTTGAAGGATGTAGGAACAATTTTATAATCCAGCATAGTTCTTTGGTTGGAGCTCACAAAGGTTCTTCATTCTGTAAAACCATGAAACAGTGCATGTTACCTAGAACGTGCCTGAAAGTAAAAAAAAAAAACATGATCCAAGGAAAAGTTTAAACAGACGAGTACACTGTAGTGTATGTATGAACAAATGTAATGTACACCTGTTTATTTACGGTTACTTGGTTGTTGCTCTCTGGGGACCCTTAAATGTCTTATGGGGAGCCCTAAGAACCATGAATAAACCCTTATGAACCCCTAAAGAGCCTTGTTTTTGTTTCCTTTAAGAGTGTGTACTGTATATAGATTGAGAAAGTGTTTTGTACAAACTCTTGCCTGTCTTAATAATGTCTAGTCCCAGTCTAGAGATTTAGCTGTTCATAATTGGAACTTGAAGGCTTCATTAAGACTGTGTAGTCTTTTTAAAGGGTTCTGCCTGGACCTCTGGGAATAATTTATATCTGGAAACATGTGTGTCATTACTGCACCAATGAACAGAACATAATGGAGAGAGAGAGAGAGAGAGAGAGAGAGTGTGAGAGAGAGAGAGACGGGGGTGTAACTGGATGATACGCAGAGCAAACAGATCCACTGGATGGAAAGCAGGCAGAGCTTCTCTCTCTATCTCGCTCTCCCTCAGGTTTTCTCTCTGTGTCGTATTGTATCGTTCTTATCATCCTGCGAGCGTGATACACAGAAACACACACGGACGTAGTCGTCGCGGAATCCCATGAGCCAGACGATCGTCTGTGTCCAGCTTGTCGTTTGCACACGGAGCTCTGACGAAAGGGAGAAAGTGAACAGGTAGGGCGCGTTCCTTTTTTCCTCTCATGCACTCCCTGTAGCACGGCATCAGGAATAAGACCCTCTATTATTTTACTTTTTTATTTAAAAGTATATATTTTTGAGTTAAAATGTTATTTTGAAATTGCTATCTATTTAAATGTTTGAATTTGTTATTTATTTTTTCAAATATGCAGTTTTTTTGTGTATAAATGAACAGCTCCAGGGTTCTTGCTTCTCAGTTAGGTTCTGTGCATGTTCTCCACCTTCTCCTTAATGTTCATCAGGTTTCTTCCCGCCTCCTAAAAAACGGGAAGGTCTCTTAGGTGACCCTAAAGTGTGTGTGATGACGGTAGTTTTGACTGCTATCTTTATCCCTTGATATAGTCAGCGTTCCTGTGATTTCAAATACACCTGACCATGATGGATGAATGAATAAATGATGCATACATTAACGACTGATTGCCAAATAAAATTTCAGCCCAGATGTCTGCGAGCCGGCTAATATAATGAGCTGTCACAACATCGCATCAAGCAGGAGCATAGGATTAACGCTAACGAACACCTAAATCTGTGCCATGCCGTATTGGCTGTTGTGGTGACGGAGGTGTTGACTGGAGTAACATCAGCAAACAGGTTACAGGTTTCTGTGGATGGATGGTCTTCACCTGCGCGTTCTGGTGATAAATGCGCTCGTGAGATATTCGAAAAAAATATATATATTTTTTTTACTGTTAAAGAGTGTGTATACCTGTGTATGTGGGTGTGAGAACGAAAATTTCGATTGCACGTGATGCCTCATTAGTCCGGAACTTTGTGAAACAGTTGCAACAAGAGCTGCGTTGTCTGCCAGCAAGCCTTCTGCTGCTCGAGCATGAAGCGAATTTGTGTCGACGCTGAATCAGTGCCAGGCGTCAGGCATCTGGCCTCGTCTCCGAGAGAAAGCATTTCCAACAGGCAGGAAGCAGCTTACAGCAAGATCCCGGAGGTAGAACTGGAGCCAGAGCTGTTTATCACTTTCCTCTGCACTGGAGGACGATCACGAGCTGAGAGAAAGCGCTCATCACAGGTTACTTGTTAGCTTTATTGCATCTTTGTGAATATGAATAAAATTTTAGCTTGAGTCTGAATCAGTGCTCATTCTGCTTTATGTTTAGCTGATTGCATGTTTATTTCTGATCTGCTCATGAGACACGGAGGAACCGTAAACGAGTATGGAACAGGAAAGATGTTATGATGAGGACTGTTTGGGGGTAACCTGGACAATCATGGTCATTTGCAAGTGAAATGATCCTGATGACATTTGTATCTCACATAGTTCATATTAAACCCTAGGAACGCTTATGTTTTTGTTCATTTTGATGTGCTTCCCTGGTAACGGGTTTCCTTAAATAAACAGATCAAACACTCATTTGTTCCCCATCTAGTATGACTAAACTTACTTTATGCATAATTTATCCATAATTATATTAATAAATATGATAATTCAGACTTTGATATAAGCCCCGCCCATGAACATGAATTGAGTAAAAAAGAGAGAGATATCAAATCAATTAAAAGTGTCATATTTCTGTATTTAATATTGTCCTTGAATAGCATTCTATAGTTGATGGATTTCTTCACTCGAGCTGCTCTCGTATGAGAAAAATGTTCTTACTTTCAAATTCAGATGTTCGTAACTGAGACACGCCTCTTTTTTACTCAAACACTGCATTCCACTATTAAAGATAAGTCGTAACTTTTTAACATAGTATCTAGGCCGATTCCTATGTCTGGTATCCAATTCTTAATCCATAAGAATCCAGTTTTAATATGATGTTGGCCCTTTGCAGCTATAACAGCATCAACTCTTCTAGGAAGGCTTTCGACAAGGTTTATGGGATTTTTTTGATCATTCTTCCAGAAGCGCAGTTGTGAGGTCAGACACTGATGTTGGACAAGAAGGCCTGGCTCACAGTCTCCGCTCTAATTCATCCCAAAGGTATTCTATTGGGTTGAGGTCAGGACTCTGTGCAGGACAGTCAAGTTCTTCCACAGTAAACTCGCTCATCCTTGTCTTTATGGACCTTACTTTGTGCACTGGTGCGCAGTCATGTTGGAACTGGATGGATGCAGGCTTGGATGCAGCTGCTCGGCCATTGCCTTGAGCTAATCTGAAGGCCATATGAAGTTTGGAGGTCTGTAGTTATTGACTCTGTAGCGACCTCTGTACACTATGTGTCACAGCATCCGCTGTCCCCGTTCTGTGATTTTACATGGCCTAACACTTTGTGGCTGAGTTGATGTTGTTCCCATTCGCTTTCACTTTGTTATAAAACCACTAAATCACTGTGGAATATTTAGTAGTGAGGAAATTTCACGACTGGACTTATTGCACAGGTGGCGTCCTATCACAGTACCACACTGGAATTCACTGAGCTCCTGAGAGCGACCCAGTCTTTCACAAATATTTGTAAAAGCGCTCTGCATGCCTAGGTGCTTGATTTTATACACCTGTAAGCATGGAAGTGATTGGAACTTTTGTATGGGTAAGTGAATACTTTTGGCAGTATAGTGTATGTTTACATTTAGTCTGGTTTTAGTAAATCTAAAACAACATTATGTTAACGTACTGACTAACTAGACTGTGAACTAAATCTGTTGAGATTAATGGATTGTTGATACCGTCTTGTACTTTACAAGATTTAGATACTTGTGTCCGGGAGTTATGGATGGTTTGATGATAGAAACATGGAGTTATTTATTAATTGTAAGAAAACCACGAGAACCAGGGACAGAATCAGGATAACCATGTAGAGTATGGGACAAAAACACAATGCTATCTGAGACACACTTAGACCAGGAGTGATATGTATACAAACAGACCTTAAAGGTCACATATTATCCTACTTTTTAAAATGTCTAGTTCGCATTAGTCTAGGAGGGTGTTGAGCTGACAATCGATCACCACCAGATGGTAAGTTGGATCAGATGGCAGTGATTGGTTGGCTAAGGTCTCTGGCAGGGAGATCTTCACCTACAGTGGAGCTTCTTCTCCTTTCTGAGGGAGGCTGGAGAAATTGAAATGGAATGGGCCATGTTCAAGACCTCCAATGCTGAGGCAGATGAAAGCAGCTGCGGCACAAGGTAGTCGCTGCCTGTTCTCAATATTCTCTGTCTATCCTCAATGTGTGTGTATTTAATGTTTCAATGCTTGATTTGTCCAAGAGCACTCCTTTTCCAAGAGCACTGTTTCAGTGTCTGTAGCTTTACACCAAGCATTTAACAAGCATTTTCGTTTAAGTTTACAGGCTTCACATTTCTGATAAAAAAAAAAATTAGGAGAAAATTATAATATTCTTAACATTTATAAACATAAAAGTTAAAGACAACTAAGAGCTGGGAAAGTCTTGGTGAGCTGATAACCACTAATGGCTAACCTAGCCCTTCTTATATCATAAAAAGTAGCCTAGATTAGCCATTAGCGGTTAGCTGCTACACATTAGGCTTGTCATATTTAATGTACCTTTTTGAAATTAGTGCCCAGAGAAAAACTAGGCAGAGTGGGTCTCTTGATAGATGTGGTCACAATAGGGGGGAAATTCTAACACTGGGGCTCATCTGAATGCCAAAAAAATTACAAAAATGTGAATCTTGAACAACAGATTCCCCTTTTTTGACACCTGGTAAGTGTGTAGAATAGGACATTGGGCGGAGCATCTTAGGTCGAAACTAATAAAGCAACACCTTCAGTGGGAAGACTTGACTCAACAATCAAAAACAAACAACATGACCCCATTTCACCTACAAGAACAAGACCGGACCCAGAACAGATCCTGACTGAGCCTCAACTGAGTTTCAATTGCGTTTCAGTTTAGTGTATTTTAAGATTAGTCATCAGGACATGACGCAAGGTTTAAGAGATGTTCCTACTGAGAAATCTAATCGGGAAACATGCCTTGCATTAGTACGTTACAGCAGGCCTTAAGCTTTACCATCTGGTGCCAGCGCCGCGTGATGTTTATTCATGCTGTAGATGTCTGACTTTGTTATACTGTATATCGAACTTTTGAAAAAGTGTGATCTCAGAGAGCAGATATGTAAAGAAGTCTCCAGTAAGGCGCTTTACCGTAAACAATCGTGTATCGCTTTGATCAAGGTGTGATTTCTAAACCTGTCCTCATGCTACAACACCTGTGTACTTTTTCTCTCTCTATCTTCAACTCGAGCTGCAGGAAACAAACAGGGAGCTTACATTTTTAGAAGGTTATTTGGACATTTTAAGTGTAAATAGAAATGCAATTGTGGATCTCCTGAGCCTTTAAGGTCTCCTCGCTCTGAAGAATTAAAGCTTATGACATAATCTTTTGGTTAATTCCTTTAAATAAAAGATGTTTGGTTTAAAGGATTAGCTGGCTGAGAACTCAGGGAATGTTTACCTATTACATATATAACCATGTTTTCATAATAACTGGACTACTGTTCATTTAACCTGTTGGATTCTTCATACTTCATTCTCCTAAAATCTGCGCACATATTTCTACACTCAGTCCTGGTACAATTTTCAGAGTTCTTGCATGCTAATTTTGTTAGATCGTCAGAAATCATGTGTGTGACCTACTGTAGCATAGTTCAGAGGATCACAGAAGTGAAACGGGGCAGAAATTTAATCACAGACTTATTTCCCTGAGTGGGATTGTAATGGAAACCCAATGCTTTTGGTTAATTAGGAAAAGCTCCTGTATTGTTATGAATGTAAAGTGGGAAGACGATCACTTAAAGGCCACAGGTCACAAAGAACACAGGTCTTGAGTGTGTGTGTGTTTGTGTATACAGATATACTAAATATCAGTTTCATACCTAAAATTCCCTCTCTGTTTCACTCCTCCTGCAAATGCATTGTTTCAGTGTCTATGTAAATGAGCTCCTGCTGAGCCACGCCCCTCCTGACAACAGCAGAGCTGAGCAGCAAAGGGGGGGGAGGGGCACTTCTTATATGGAGTCACATTGGACCTCTGAAGTCCAACTATGGACCGTGGAGTCCAATGGTGGCCGTTGTATTTATTCCCATTGTGTAGGACCTTCGTAGGGCATGAGGTCACATTGGGGGGACAATTTTAAATTACTTCTTTAAGCCCTGGACAATACAAAAAATTCAGAAAGGACATAAAGTACGTTTTTTTTTTTTTTTTTTTTTTTTTTTTGGGGGGGGGGGGGGGG
>JAQMYJ010000018.1:1681515-1692364 GCA_030014305.1 Clarias laeviceps | reverse complement strand
ATTTTATAACTTAATTAATAAACTTGTAAATAACTCATGAAAGAATAAAGTTACGTTAAAACCAAGCACACCATTGTACTAATGTGCCACAAACAGGAAGTTAATATCACCAACCATTCCCATTTTATTAAGGTGTATCGATATACAGTAAATGGCCCACCCCTGTATATATACCATATATACATGTGTAATAATATATGATTATTATAATTTCAAAAAAAAAATTTAAAAAATCGGACATTACGATTGGAACAGTTACTCAGTGCTTGAGTAGTCTTTTTACAGAATACTTTTTTACTTCTACTTAAGTAATATTATTTTGAAGTACTGCTACGCTTACTTGAGTACATTTTCTGGTTACTCTACCCACCTCTGGTTACCAAACTCAGTTACCCCCTATCTCTGCCCACCAGCCTCCCCTTATTCTCTGTTTCTAGCAAATAAACAAAAAAAATAACTCAAATTAAATGCAGCTTACTAACAAATTGAGAAACAGAAAAAAAACATAATCCTTCTATGTTTAAAATGTCAAACTTTACATAAATGTTACACAGCTATTAACAAGCTGTTACTATAGAAACAATAACATACAAGAATAAGTGCATTAATATAAACTTGCACTATTGTCAGAGCTGCCGTTATAGAAAATTAATCCACACCTTCTGAACAATCAGATCCCTCAGGACTGTAGAGTGAGTGCAGAAAGCTTGTAAAAACATGTTCACTTCAGATAAATAAATTAAAAAGACCATTTTGTGCTGAATTCAACTTGTAAAGCAGGAAACGCAGACCCGTGTGGATTTTCCAAATGACGGCACGCGTGTTCATCACCTTCGAGCCATCTGTAAATCCAAAATGGTGAATTTCTTAAATTATTCCTGAGCCTCCTCTGTGTTAATGATGTGTGATCACACCGGGGGGAAAAGTTTCTGGTTGAAAGTTTAAAAAAATATATTAAAACACCACCTAAAGTTATTTATCGTACTTTTGTATACACCACGTGTCAAAATGCGCCTCAAAATATATACAACAAATGTTCTGTAAATCTAAATCTGAACATATGCTGAGCACTTTTACAGGCTCGTTAAAGCTTCTTCGTGTTTAATCTGAATGAATGAAACATGTATAAAGAGAGAGAGAGGGCTGTATGAACCTTCATTGCTTTAGAGGATACGAGATACTAATCACAGAAGGAGGCTTGAGTTTGAACAAGACGCTACAATCACCATTCTTCATCCTTACAGCTTGTACCTTCAATATTATTATGGGTTGTTTTGTGTAGATTCATGACATCATACCAAAGTTACTCTTTGCATCTGAGTAAAAGAATAAAAATTTCGTATACGTGTATGAGGGGCGTTCAAGTCAAACCAAGACAAGTGAAATTAAATTTTCTGGTGAATGAAGGCAAATGACATTTACAGAATGAAATCGATTGACATTTACAGAAGACTTCAAGCACAGCACAGTGATGAGACTCACAACAGAACGAATGTTTTAAAGAAATGCTCGGAACCCACTACAGTCATTTCCACATGTTTGGACCATTAAAGGAATTCCTGGGAGGCCGGCGTTTCAGATGTAAAGCAGATAAGTAAAGGGAGTTTGTACTCTCAGAACTGTGTTGTTATTCTGTTGAAAAGTCCCACTTTGACTCAAACTACCCACGTAGATAAAGAAAAAGACAGAACCCCCGCTGTTCTGCAGCTGAGTATTGCTCGGCGCTCTCTGAACCCTGAGATTAAGTGAGGTTTGAAAGATTGCTACAATTTCCCAGTCTCCAACTGGAATTATTCCAATCTGGGAAAGCGGTAAGAGGGGAAATGACAACGCGACGCTGGCAGCAGGCGCGAACACTTGATCGAAAAAGACCACGGACATGATAGTAACTCAACAAATAGCACAATTTAATCCTTTTATCTTTTATTTACAAAAGTGGAAATTTTCAACGTCTGCTCTATTTCCTGTTTCGCTCGACTCTCTGTCTGCGTCAACGACAAGAACAAGATCTGGTTGATTTCCTTCCTGCTCCAAATAAACTGCTTATAAACTGCGACCTGAACTGAACTCTCGGTAGAAAATCTGCTTTTTTTTTTTTTGTTGTTGTTTTTTTCTGCACGTCTCTCATGATAATCTGATCCGAAGTTATCAGCATCCATAGAGCGAGTGTCGAGGTTTAGTGCGAATTTTAGCATAACAATGAGTGCCGTCAGCTTTTTAATATCACCGCTTGTGATTTTAATGATTTTTAAATTATTCCCGTCTCAGCAAAACATCATCCGAGTGTGTGATTGTTAATAAAGGGCAGTGAGAGGGAGAGATTGTAATCACTGTAAAGTCACTCAGCGTTTCATGTTTGATAAAGTTTCATGAATAACGATGCACCGGTTGTCTGGAAATCATCTAAAATTTCTGGTGAATATTAAAGCATTACTGAGGAGAGACCACACCCTGCATGACTATCATCAAGGTTTATCTAAAGTGCTTGACTTTTATGTTTATCTGAGTTTATACTTGTATCAGTGATTGATTTCTATCTTTATTATTATCTTCACCTAATAAGGCGTTCTCATTTTTTTTCCCGTACAGGGAAAAGAAAATGCTGATAGATAGATGGATGGATGGATGGATGGATGGATAGATAGATAAGCCACACCTCTATACAGGTAGAACCTCACCATATCACAACATTTATGTGCAATTTTTAAACGTTTCTTGCCAAACAAATATGTTCTTATAGAAAATGTTATTTCTTATAGAAATTTTACAATTTGTTGTAAAAGATGTTCTTATAGAAAATGAATTACCACCTTCTGACCAATTAGAATGCAGACTATACAGAAGATATAATAACAGGTAGCTGACCATCACTGATAAAATTCTGTCCTCTCTCTCCTTATTATTATTTTTTTTTCATCCCATCTCATCTACAATATGAGTTTTACTCCGTGACCAAATTATGCACGAGATATTATGAAAATGTCAGGTTACACAAGAAGATGGAAAGAGCATTTCCGTGATCCGAATTCTTCCTGATCCTTTCGTCTGCCAGATCTGACGGCAGTCGCTCGAACCCGGTTACTCGTTACTCGTTACTGATAAAATGTTGTCGCTCTTATCGGAACTAATTATCATTCGCCTTCCCACGTTGAAGCGTCCCGATGCGGAGCTCGATCTTACGACGTCTCGGGGTTCATCTCAATTTAAGCAGAAACAACAAAAGCAGGAGAGTTATTAATTGGTAGAAATCAATGATTTTGTAATTCCAAGGTCATTACATTATCATAATAAGTAAAAAAGTCTACTTACAATAACTTCTCTTATTCCGCTCCAGTGCGTAGAGATCACTTCGAATCGCCGTGTCTGAGAATAAAAATGTCCGTCTACAACTAAACCCTCCCTCGATGGCGGTCCAGGCTGCCACACGTTCACGCTATTAGTCTGTAACGCACGTCTCATTATTCCTCCAGCGGAATATTTTTAACCGCGTGACGACAGATGAAGTGCGCTCACGTTACTGATCCGTCACGTACACGTCTTCTCTCCTCGAGTTCACTAAATTGTTCCGTGCTGCCGTGTAGCAGCATATGGCTTACATCCTACAGTACGTGATTATTATCTTTATCTCTTTCCTCTCTTCCTCCTCACACGTCTCTGACATTTCCACATTGAACAGCCTGGCATGAATTTATCTATAGAAATATTTATATGAATATACAAATAGAATTTTTGCCAGGAGCTTTTCCTCATCTCCGTCTCTGCCGTACTGACCGCTTCTGAGCACCAACTCCACCCTGACAACCCAGGGTTTAAAGATTCCGGTGATAATTTGGTAATTGTTGTGTTATTTTTTTTCCCAATCATTATTCCTCCAGCTATTCTGCGTTGCATGGACGTCACGTTGTTATTGTTAATGAAGTCACGACGGCTTTCATTGGGAGATTTCTCAAGATGAATCCAACATCACAGATATGGAAATGCTGGTGCTCATGAAAGGCCCAGGATGCAATGCAGCTAAGAAAACACGACCTGCTTCTGAGCAGTTAGCTATCGGCGATCCACGAGATGACAAGCACGATGTCGTTACTGGTGGCTCTGGGATAAAAGTTTTTTGGGGGTTTTTTAGCTTCAAATGATGATATTTTGGGACAGAGTGTACTGAGATACTCAGTTATTTTGGAAAAAACATTATTTGCCAAATTAACACCTAAAATGAGCCAATATTCAGTAACTGGCTATGATGTGAATTACTATTACAGTAAAAAAAAAAATGACTACAAGTTTTTATCCTCTTCATAATTTATCCAACCATCTCTACGCCATTTCTAAGCCACATTTATTGCCTTTTAAGGAAAATCTGCAGAGCTGATGAGCTCTTGGCCAAAACAATGTTATATGTTATAAAAGGGCATAAAATTGTATTAAGCAAATGAGTTTCTTTTCATCTGATAAAAATATAAATGTGTATGCATATTTACAAAAAAACAAAGCGTGGATCGGAAGATAAGAAACGTTAAATATTATGAAAAATAGTGTTATATGATCATATCTGAAAATTAACTTTTTCTTGAGACACTTTTTAGCACCGATACCACATTTTTGGCCATCTGTTTAAATTGTAAATGATGTTTACAGAAAGATCAAAGACTGTTTGCATGGATACTGTATTTTGTAAACCCTCACTCACTCATTTTCATGCAACTTATCGTTTACATGATCACTGGAGGCCTGGATCCTGTCCTAATGCAAGGAGGCCATTTATTGAGAACCATAGTCATTATTTTATATTGAAAATTCCCATCTCTGAGGTTGAATCCCAATGATGTCACAGTCATATGAGGAAAGGGGTCCAAGAGAGGAAATCTGGCCTTGCTGCCCGGGTGCGAGGGGCTCATGTGTGAGCTTGTGTATGTGGAAGAGTGCGGAAAGCTCTTGCCTCTGAGGGTATTGCTCTTCTCCATGATGCAGCATTTTGAAAAGATGCAGATGGCTGGCTTCATGTGTCTCTGAGGATGCATGCATTAGCCTTCATTAGCAGACAGAGAGAGAGAGAGAGAGAGAGAAAGTGAGAAAGTCTTTTAATAGGAGAACAATCACATCCCATTTGTCAGTATTATTGATTTATGCATGTTCATTTATTTTTCCTTAAAAGCTTGCAGGTGAAATAAAATGGTCTCATCAAAATCTCTCATCACCTTTGATTAAAATCTACTAATCAGTCTTTTATATTCTACCTCACCTTCTTCACCCGAAATTAATCAGTGAGAGAACTGAAGCTGGGACTGATATCGAGGAGCCGGCTCTCCCTGAGTAAATGGATTGCTTTATATAAAACTCATTCTTTCACGGTTATCAAAACATGGCGCTTGAAATCATGTTATACAACTTTCATATCCAGTTTCATAACAGCAGGCGGTGTGCTGTATGAAATTCCATAAAGACAATGAATTTGTCAAACCGAAACGCAATGAAAGCTCTTTATTCATGCCATCTTTTTTTAGTTCTATCATAAAGCAAACAATCTGTATGAAAATGTTCAATCAGGACCAGATTCCAGCCGGTCCGTTAATGACACAGAACATAGCTGCGGAAGTAAACCAAGGCGGTCTGTAAAAACGGCCACCTTCGGACTCGTGTAACTTCTGTTCTGGCAGATCCGACCGAGCTCGGTCTCTAAATGGTTTGAGAGGTTGGTAAAACCACTGGCTGTCATTTACAATTAACGAGAACGAGTCGCACAAGCTCATCTGCAAACACAAACTCGGCCCGGTACGCTCGGCCACGCAGGGAATCCTCGCCTTATGTTAGCTTTCGTTAGCAAGCAGCGCTGTGTAAAGTCTGTTATGTTTGACTTTAAGAAGCAAAGTGGTGCTGAAATCTACAATTTAAGATCTGCTTACATCTGATGTACAAACAGTATCAGAAAACCAATCTACCCTCAAAATCTAGATCGAGTAAAGGTCCCATATTGTGATTTGATACTTCAACCTGTATTCATTTCACTCTTCCTCCAAACACACCATTTCAATGTCTATTCAAATGAGATACTGATAAGCCACGCCCCTCCAGAGAAAAGCACAACTGAATAACCAACAAGCCACGGATAACGGCACCTCTTCTGTGATGTCACAATAGGAGGGAAATCTAATTGGCTTGTTTAAATCCCAGCCAGTACAAACATGGAAAAAGGACAAAAAGCAGTGATTTTTTTTTTTTTTTTTTTGCTCACACACACACACACACACACACACACTGGAAACTCTTCTGAATGTCAAAACATGACAAAAAAGTGAGTTTTGCATAATAGGTCGCCTTTAAAAAGTTTTTGGTATGTGTCTCATGGGAGTTTGCTCACAGAAACATCCAATTAATCTGTGAGAAACAGCTAGAAGTTCTAAACTCCAGGGTGGACAAATCATAAATTCATAAGCGAGCCAATAAAGTGAGTAAATCCACCCAGTTCCTTTCTCATACTTATATTTAACAACCTTGAACTATTTGCGACACTCCAGCAACTTTACGCCACAAGCCAGAGTGCAGAAAATGGCCTGTTTTGACATAGCCAGGGAAAATAGCTGTGCCTAAAGCATAAGATCGTTGGTGCTTTAGCACAAATCAGTTGAATGTGCAAGTTTATAGTGACATTTATTTATTTTATTTTGCAAAGTTGCAGCGAGAACGGATAAACTGCATTAGCCATGTGACCTTGGTACAGCGCAGGCGGCTGGATCGGGTCCAATTGGATAAAGCAGGTAATGAAGGGGTGCTGAAAGGGCCAGCTAGAGTAATGGACCATTTGACCAGAGGCAAGCACTTAGTGCTGAAGATGAACGGGAGGCTACGGTTTATTATTGTGTGAGCAAGAAGCAAGTATCAAGAGCTGAATTCATCATGCATAGATGTATGTTGCGTTTTAAATTTGTTCTGCCACGGTTGATAAAATGCTCGGAAAGGTCAGAGACTTTCTCTCTGTCCAGACACCAAACCCGGATCCTGTTTCAGTGATGATGCAGTCATTGTTTCATGCCTTTAGAAAATATGTAATTAATGAAATGCTACATGTTGTGCACCAAATATCAAAGTGTTTAAACAA
The DNA here is from genome assembly GCA_030014305.1 of Clarias laeviceps. Classification (NCBI taxonomy): domain Eukaryota; kingdom Metazoa; phylum Chordata; class Actinopteri; order Siluriformes; family Clariidae; genus Clarias; species Clarias laeviceps. The sequence continues at coordinate 1,685,271 of JAQMYJ010000018.1, read as the reverse complement.
AATGTTACCACTTCAGACACAATAGATTAATATGTATGTAATCCATTCCAAAGGAGCGCTTCCTATAGAAACAATGACGGTCACCTTCACATTAACTTTTGATCCTGACCAACCAGAATCCAGAATTCAACCATGCTGCTCTATAACATTGCATTAACCCATGCTGTTAGATCTAAACGCATGTCTGAGGATGCCTTCCTCCAGGGAGCTGACCTGCCTGAAGAGTCTTGATGGATGAATTGCATTCTCATTATTGATCAGTCAAAGGAGGATGTATTATCCAAACAAGAAGCGGGCGCTGACGATGGCCTCTGCATCTATTTACCTTCTAAGTGCAATCCTTTCCTCACGTTCATTAAATGGTTCCATGCTTCCAAGTCCAAGGAGACGGCTTATACTCTGCACAATTACCGTCTTCATCTCTCCGCTTTATTCCTCCTCACACATCTCTGACATTTCTATGTTTAACCACTGAGACGTCAGACATGAGTGCACAATGTGTTCTTTGCCGTCTTTAAGCCTCACAAAACCTATAACACTTATCACTTGACGGGTGCTACATCTGCGACATCTAGACCACTGCTGTGTGTGAAGCTATAAATAACATTCAAACACATTTTACAAAAACTAAATGGCTAACATCATGGTTATGCCTATAAATATCCTGTTTCTGATTAACACGTGCACAGCAGGAACATACTAACTGCTTCATTTTAGAATATTGTGTATCAATGTCTTGGTACCGTAGTATTCTTAGACCCTGACATACAGTATTTTACATTAAATGTAGAAACCTAACTCAGATATCTCTTTAGATCCTGCTCCAATACTACTGTTTCTCCAGATCCCATCATTTCAGCACCAGTATCCCAACATATAAATCTGACAAAGAACAGACACAATATTCCAAGGACTGATCTATAAGCTACTAATTAATAACCTTGAGACTATAAGTACCTTCCTAGTTCTGGTCTAGGGAACCAAGGAAAAAAGGGTGTCATGAAGGACTTTTGTTTTTGTTGTAGTTGTTAATTAAAAAGACATATGGCAGTCCGAGGTTAACTATTGAGTAATGAGTAAGGTAGTAGTTATTGTTGCAGTTTGCCATTCTTGCCTATTCCCGGCCACACTTCTACTAAGCCTATACGTTCATTTAGAATCAGCGGTAGTGGAATTTCTGCATCACCTAAGGGCAATAGGAGGGATTAGTAATGGCCTTTGGGTTGAGCAATGCCCATCCATTAAGTCTCACCAAAGAAGCTTCTGGAATATACACCCTGTGACACTAATAAAGCCTCTGAGACATGGACCAGTGACTCATTAACCAAGTCTCTGGAAGGACTCATCAATGAAGCATCTGAACCAAAACGGCATCGGAGAATCCTTTGAATCAAAGGCCAGTGCTTCAGCAATGAAGCCTCTGGAATATGGCCCAACCCCTCATCAATGAAGCATCCAGACGAAGACTCCATCAATAAAGCCTCTATTTATGGATCAATACCTAATTAATGACACCTCTTAAACATAAAGCAATGCTGCAACAATAAAACATCTGGAATGTGGACCAAGTTCCAATTCATGGAACTGGACTGAACAATTATCCCATAAAGCCTCTGGAATATGGACCAACACATCAATGATAAAGCCTCTGGATCCAATTAATTAATTAAGCCGCTGAAAGATAGATCAATGACCTAACTTCATAATTAATTTCTCTCATCCATTAAAAATAGATCAGGTTCATATCAAATAATCCTTTGAAAACAGGGCCAGCATCCCATCACTTAAATCTCAGGCATTTTGACTAATTTCTCAAAGAAGCCTCAGGACTGCTGTGGTCAGGTTCTTAACTACCACCTGGTATATATAACACAAGACCTAATTGACAGCTAATTCATTCCAAGGAGCGCTACAAAGGGAGTTGCTGAAGCTTCAGGTGATCCAGAACCTCGCAGAATGTCCTCAATGATGTGTATACATTTTAATTGTTCTACCAAACTAGTACCAAAGATTCATACCTGCAGTACAAGCTCCAGCACCAGGGCTGGTCTCAAAGCTCCTCTGAGAGAAGTTTCACTGCCCAGACATTACTGAGAGACGATCAAGGTGACCTGCTAAAATATTCCCTTGTGTATAAACGTCAAAAAAAATTGTCTCCCATAGAGCGGAACTATAAAGGTGGGAACATCAATCTGGTCCAGAGGGAGAGAGTATTTCATTGGTATGTGGTCTTCATGGTCCAGAGGAACCTCGGGGAAATGCAGTACTTCATTCTATGCCAAGGTTGGCTATATAAAATCTTCCTGGGTGTTTAATTATGTACATTAATGTACTTTTCCTTGAAGCCATTATCGTCTGTTTACTTTGTCCCAAAACTCAAAATATATGGCACTTACATATGCATATAAAATAGAAAGTGTATGACGTGTGGGTGTCAATTAGAATTAAAATGATAATTAGTCTTTAATGACTTCCCCACCTGAATAATTAAGTGAATTAAACCACTGATAGCCTCGACTAATTGCAAACCATTGTATCAGTACAAAGCCAACATAATTATCAAGTCTGCACATGTTAACCGCATTATTTTACACCACTAGAACATAATTTTTGCTATGATATATGCCCGAGAATATAATCTGGATCATTACTGATGACATTTGGTAATTTGGTAAGTGGTGTACTGCACTGGTATGATTTCAAGAAGCGAGCCAGCTGAAAACACTAAACCACGAGATAAGTGTCTGTTCCTGAGAATCAATACAAGCGTTAAACAATCACATGAAACGCATGCATTCAGCTCAAGATGGAGGAAAGACAAGCTGTACTAAGACCTTTTATCGGTGAATAATGGTGGCCTGGCCAAGGGCTTGATTTCTGTAATGATTGGAATTGAAGAAATGGATGATCTCATCAGTGCAAAAGAAGAGTCAATGGTATAGACTTCCAGGCATCTCTTAATGACTACGCTCCCATAACCTAGTTTGCTTTTCGTTGCTTTTGTTTGGGTTTAAAAAAAAAAAAAAAAAAAGACTGTATTGTGGTTGCCTAGGAGATGTGAATTTTTATTCAATATATATTTTTTAGAAATCAGCAGGATTCCATAGAAAGTAAAAAATGTGGTTAACAGTTGTAAAGGTCTTTTACTTTGGGCGTATTTATTACTTGCTCTTTATCGCTTTATAAGGCACATATTGAAATACTTGGAAATAAAAAATATTAAGACCTTTTCCAGTTTTATAATTTTTTTAAATTATTTATTTATGTTTGTGATGTTTTTTTGAAAAGCAGAGGTGAAGAAGGTGCAGGACTTTAAGTACTTAGGGTTAACGGTCCAGAACAATGGAGAGTGTGGAAAGGAGGTGAAGAGGCGGGTTGGAACTGCTGGAGAAAAGTGTCAGGTGTGTTGTGTGATAAAAGAGTATCAGCGAGAGTGAAAGGAAAGGTGTACTGGACAGTGGTGAGACCAGTGATGCTCTACAGCTTAGAGACAGTGGCACTGAAGAAAGGACAGGAGGCAGAGCTGGAGGAAGCGGTGATGAAGATGTTGAGGTTCTCTTTGGGAGTGACAAGAATGGATAGGATTAAGAATGAGTTCATCAGAGGGACAACCCATGTTAGATGTTTAGGAGATAAAGTCAGAGAGGCCAGATTGAGGTGGTTTGGACATGTTCAGAGAAGAGATGGTGAATATATCGGTAGAAGGATGCTGAGGTTGGAACTGCCAGGCAGGAGGTCTAGAGGAAGACCAAAGAG
>JAQMYJ010000018.1:1666387-1681477 GCA_030014305.1 Clarias laeviceps | reverse complement strand
GCAGAGGACAGGGTTAGATGGAGGCAGATGATTCGCTGTGGCGACCCCTGAAAGGGAACAGCTGAAAGACAAAGAAGGTCAATGAAGTTAACATACAGTATGCCATTCTTAGTCATGGACTATCTGTTCATTTTGATTCATACACATTCACATTTCATACAAGCTTCCATAATTTCTTTTAATTGTGTAAAGCTGCTTTGCGACAATGACAATTTGCAACAGCGCAATACAAATAAAGTTGAATTGAGCTGAAGGGAGAGAGGGGAGTATTTAAACATAAAACGTTAAAACATATAAAAATACTTATTTTTCCTTGAGGTACTGATACTGGCACTGACCCAGGTACTAAATGCGTTTCTTCACCCCGTAGACATTTCTTACATAGTATGTTACAGTATGTCACAAATCCTCCAGTTTGGTGGAACCCACCACAGGGAGAACACATAAACTCCATGTGCACAGACCTGAAGGCAGGACTCGAACCCTCGACCCCGGAGGTGCGAGACCACAGTGCTTACCACTGCACAACTGTGACTCCCAGTAGTTATTTATTTGTTCTTGTGTAAAGACATCAGTGCACTGGTGGGCTGACAGATCTGAAATTTTACTTAATAATAATTTCAGGAAATTGATATTTATATGCGATTTGATTGGTTGTATTGCAATTAATGGATAGATGGATAGATAGATGGTCTATTATATATTTTATAGATTCTCTTGTGCTCTTTTCACATTGCCCAAACTAAAACCTCATCACGCTCACTGCAACCATCCCTTTGGATGAAGTCCAGCTCTAAACGCAGGGCTTGGACTGACCACTGGACCTGACATTGATTCACCAAACTCATTGATTGCCGGTCTGTCTTGTTAGGTTGACACAAACCTGCTGGTGTGGACAAGTCCAAGCCCGTGGCCCTGATTTTGGCTATCAGCCAGGTCAAACCCGGTGATTAATGTACGTCCTGGCAGGCGTCAGCGTCCTCAGCGGCCGATTCATCAATCACATGGACAGCTGCACTGTCTTAGCTCAAAGACCACTGCGCTAAGTCGTTGTGGTTATGTGTTCAGGTCCAGGTGTGAAGCGTGACTCTGACACAACACGCTGAGACACGCTGGCTTTACAACAAAGCAGAATTTAACTTCACATTTGGGTGAAGTTTGAATCGATTATTTATTCAGAACGCTCTGTGAAACTCAATCGTTTCATATTAATGACCAGCAAGTAAATGATCCTAAACAAATGTACAAGACTGGCCATTTAACTGGGACAAAAGTAATGGCTCTCCCTGAGAAGAGAAATAGTCAATATGTGTCTGCGGTAGCTGCAAAGGCTGGGCAGTGACTAGAATTACTGGAAGATTTATCACACACTAAGATTTTATCATTTAGTCATCACTTTGTCTTTCAGCTCTCTGTGAGCTTTATCTTTTATGGAGTTTTATACGCCTGGTTACTGGGGAATCAGCTGTGCTGTGAAAATGCTTACTAAAGCGAGCATTGTTCAAAGCAAAATCAGCAAACCCTTTTATAAATCTGGCAGATTTGATTGATTGATTGATTGATTGATTGATTGATTGATTGATTGATTGATCGCAGTTTGAATTGAATAACAAAATGTACTTGTTCATGTGTACAATAATTTAGAAAACTGGTTAAATTAGTGTTTATTCAAGATGATGTGTAACCGGATGTATGCTTTCTTTTCCCTCATAAAGCATGGGGGTACAAACTTTTGCACTAATTTGCAGTTCAAGCGTACTGTATAAAATCTATCACTCTGGCTGAGGTTTTAAAGAATGCCCCGCATGTATTGCTCTGAATGTACGGTTTCTGCGCAATTGTCTCCATTTCTTTCCTTCAAAGCTTCTATAGCATGTATCATCATCATCATCATCATCATCATCGTCGTCATCATCATCATGATCGACTTCTCCGTGTCATTTCATCGAGCCATGAGCTGTGAGCTTCTAAGCAGAGCCAAGGTTTAAAAACACGCTGATATTCCTGGCTGCTTCCCTCCACCTCCACTGATTACAGACAATGATGGTTGGGGTTAAGACATGTGAAGTGGTAGAAGATAAAAAAAAAAAAAACGGCAAAGGAAGAAAAAAAATTGCTTGTAGCTCTGAGTGCATGTCATGACCGTGTAAAGAGAAAACGATGTTGAGAAGAGCTCGGTCCTGCTTTCATTTCAACCTTCACACAGGTGCAGGGGTGAAAAAGAACGAGACGTTTGTGAAATAATCAACACATGAGCGTAAAAACTTCAAAAGATTGCTTTCTCAGCTCAGCAGGCTGACTACAGTGGTAAAGGGGGCGGAGTCACAGCAGGATGTCACTGCAGGATGCAGAGCATGGCCTGCTCATGCTAACGAGCTGTACAGTCAAACCGCCGATTGGTTGGGTTGTGAAAGTTCTTATGGTCTGGAGACGTCTCCAAACTGTGCAGCATTAAATAATAACTACAGCACGGCGTTAATGAAGTCTGGATTCTGATTGGTCAGAATGTGTTAATTAATTTCCTATAACAGGAGCAGCAAATAAGACATTTACATTTATGCACTACTGGTGGCGTAGTGTTTAGCGCTATCGCCATGCACCTCCAGGTCCTGGGTTCGATTCCCGCATCGGGTCTGTATGCATGTTTTCATGTTTTTCATGTGTGTGTTGGGTTTCCTCCGGGTACTCTGGTTTCCTCCCATAGTCCAAAGACATGCAGATTAGGCGAATTGCCCGCAGCGTGTAAATGTTGACCGGAGGGATACAAAATGGGAATAAACACAACGATCACCATTGGATGGACTTGTTACAATACATTATCGTTTCTATAGTAACCGCTCATACGTTTGTTAAGGCTTATTAATTATGTTGATTTAACATGTACACAAATCCTGTACTTGAGTAACAGTAAAGATTCTCTAGGGCAAAAATTGGTCAAGTAAAAGTAAAAGTCCTCCATGTACTTGAGTAAAAATACAAAAAGGTCTCATCTTCAGATTTACTTAAGTATTAAAAGTCCAGGGCTTGTATTAGAAGCTAGACGCCTTTAGCATAGTAAAAAAAAAACAAAAAAAAACATCTCTTTCTCGTTTCTGATTGTGAATGTGTTGCTTTTGTCACCAACTGCAACCAACTTTGCTTCTGATTTGAAACACCTGTTACGTTATTAGGTCTGTCTCAACGGTAATGCAAGATGCGCAATTATGCATAACGGTCAGCAGGTGGCAGAATTCCCACTTCAAATACTACGCACCCCTCTGATAAAGGAATATAACAGCGTGCAGAAACGTAGTGGAGTAGAAAGTACAGATATTTGGTGTAAGATGTAGTGGAGTAAAAGTAAACGAAAAAATAATAATCTTCTAATAAAACTGCTCAAAGTAAAGTACAGATACCTGACATATGTGCTTATGTACAGTAACTTAGTACATATATACAGTGACCTCCGACCTCCAGGTATAAGAGGCATAAAACGCTTGCTCGTATAGCAAACTAATAAACATCACTCGCATTGTTGATTATTTTCCTGATCATGACACAGAGTGCTTTAGGCATTTATACTTTCTTGGTTCCATCAGAAAGAATATGGACATTTTGTCTCTACTTCAAACCCACTGCTTGCATTTTACAAATCTAGAACCATTAACCATCGAAAGAACTTTCAGGGAAGCATTTTGTTCGGAGACTGTAAAACGTTGCAGCAGAAATCCTCCGCCGCCTTTGATCATTTGAAGTATTATAGTTGGACAGTTGGACAGGAACGAAGTCTTCCCTCTGAAACCTGTCACTGAGGCTCAGAGGCTCGTGTTATTATTCATCATGCGGGAGAAAAATGAGACGGTGCACCGGTGTGCATGGAGGATATTACAGTGTGGGATGGAAATGAAAAAAGAATAAAATAAAATCTCAGATTGCTTAAAAATGAGAATAAGAAACAATCTCAGGATATTAATTTCTTCTGGACGACATTAGGTTAGTCGTAATAAATACGAATTCTTATTTATACGCAGCTCAATTTTCACGTCGTCCCGCATGACTCGGAGCGGTTTAAATTTAAAAAAAAAATCCTTTTGTACAGACATGACATACCTCCAGGACATGCGGGGTTATAGTTTATCTAATGTAATATAATACGCCATGAATTAGAGTAAAGTACGTATGAACAGACAGTCGGTGTGAAAAAGGTTCCGTATTTTTTTCCTTAATTTATTAACATACCCAAAGCCGTTAAGACAAAACTCTGACGGAGCGAGAGCTCAGAAAATTTGCCGTTTCTATGGTAACGCAACCTCGTAATGCCTATAGTACACACTGCACTTATATATTATGCAGTCAATACTAGAAAATAATAAAAAACAGTTGACAGAAATACACTGAAAGCCTCTGGCTAAATGCTTTCCATTAGTTTAAAAAAAAAAAAAAAAAGAAAGGGAATGAAAGGTTGTGATGAAGCGCCGTCATTAAACAAGTGTCTTAGTTTCTAGAAAGTGTCATTTATTTTACAATAAAACCTCTAAAACAATGTGTGGGCGTGTCTGATTGCAGAATGACTGACAGGTCATGTGAACACGACTTGTGAAAGTGCTGGAGAAGTGATGATGTATAGAAGGAGAAATGTAATTATTTTTACACACCAGTTCCCCTTTATGATCAATTACAAGCAAGTGTAAAGAGATATTTTATTCCGGAGATTTATTTGCTATTTGTACACAAACCGACAGTTGCGGGTGCTTTGGAGTTATTAGTGCAGACGCTCTCTGCAGAGTCAGTGATAAAAAATAAAAAAAACAGATAAGAAGAGCTGAATAAACATATAATACAGGAAATAAATACTAGAAGGAAGTTGTCAGACTATAATAAACATTATCTAGTACTATAATGTACTTTAGTATATTTTAAACATGACCACCAGATATGGAACTGTTGCACTGCTTCAAATTTTCTCTTGAAGATTTAATTGCATATTTAATGTCGCTGTTTTTATATTGTACTTTGACTATAAATAATGTGAAGAATATCAACTGAGGTTTCTTTATACCAGATGCCCGTACATAGATTACATGGTGCCATGCAAAAGTATTTATACTGTGCCCCGTTATTAATTAGGTGACTAATGAGGGTGATCAGTTCCACTGGATTTCAGTTAGAGGCATCAGATTAAAAGAGGGATGAATATAAACGCATGCCACATTTTCAGATTTATCATTTTTCTTCCGCTTCACAATGATCTTTGTGTCTGTCTGTCACATAAAGTCCCAATAAAATACATTTAACATTTGTGGCTGTGACGTGACAAAACGTGGTGAAGTTCACATTGTTGCACATTTCTCGTTCTGTTAACTAACTATTGCACTTTAAAGAGGTCCAAACATCTCACCACATTCCACATACTCTATACAGTTCATACTTTTTCGAATTTTTATTTCTATTTTATACTTTATTTTATTGTTACAAAACTACTAAATATTGTAGATTTTATATTTTACATTCATTTGTATCGGAAATTTTAATTTTAAAAGTTCAAAGGGTGTGAATACTTTTGCAAGACGCTGTATAGCAGCAGGTACAGACAGAAATAAGAAGCTTACAGTTGTGTTCTTTTCTTCCTTCGTGTCTTTTGCCTTCATCTGATTGTCTCTGGAAAGAAGTTGTTGTAAAAACGTGCTTTGTGTATGAATATACTGTCCGGTTTGTCGTGTCTGAGTGTTGTGTGTTGTGCGTCTGTACGTGAGCAGAGAGCGAGCTGGTTGCTGTGTGTGTGTGTGTGTGTGTGTGTGCGTCTGAGGATACTTTGTGCTTTTTTTCCCCTGCAGCGTTGTTGTTGTTGTTGTGTATATAAAGTGTCAGTTCAGATCCAATGATCCCCTCTGCAACCTTCATGACTCTTTGGAGAGCCTCGCGTTCTGCCCGGTGGTGTTTCTGAACCAGACAGACTCTGTAAGTCCACAGTGGTCCTGGATGAGGAGGGCGATGAAAGAGTCCAGGCTTCTTTAGCAGAACTATTTTAATTCAGTGTTTATCAAACATACATTTAAACAGAGTCGTCGATGTGTTATTGGTCCCTAAACAGGCTAAATTTTCCAGTTCAGCCCACTTGACATTTGCTTAAATGTAACATGACCCGTTATCTAAAACAAATTCGACACCCCTGCTCGAGAGCCAGAGCAAGAAGACGTCCCCTGGCTTAATTAACCACAAATGAGTCATTTTCCTGCCAATATTTCAGTCTCTCGTCCCCGGCTAATGGGGTTGTATTGTGTTTTCCGCTTCTAGCCTGATCATTTTACCCTAATGAAAGCCTTGTTAATGAGCTGATAAAAAAAAAAAAGCCTATAAGAGGGAGTAAAGCTTCCAGACAGGGGATCGCTACTAAAGCTAGGACGCGGCACAAAGCTAACTGCGGCTCTAATTACGACGACTAGCTCCATCAGAAACGAGCTCAAACGTAGAGCGGATTCAGAAACGCAGGTGAAATATCCTCGTGATTAGTCCTGACGCTGTTTACCAATCAGGGTAAATTGCAGCAGCTGGGCTTGCTTCTGCCTGATCACGTCCGACTTTCTTAACTGAAAGCCGCTCTTCTCGTCCTTATCGCATCCCGACAAACACTTTCTCACGATCAGATAACGGCAGAATAAAGTAAAGTGAGCCGCTGGGTGAAGCGAGCCGTGTGTATTTAGAGCAGTTGCTCTAAACGAATCGTCTGACAGCGTTTACAGGAAAACCGATAGCAAGAGAGTTCAAGAGAGAGAGAGAGAACGAGTGATGGGAATTTTATTTTTATGTTTATGTGAATTCCATCAGGTTCAGTCATGCGTTTGTAGAAATGAGAAAGAGGAGTGTTAAATGGTTCTGATGTGTTGTGTTTAGTGTTATAATTACTATAATATAAAAGGTTTTTTTAATTAATGCAACATCCTGAACAAGGAGTTTAATCACAAGCAGAGTTACACTATATTACCAAAAGTATTCGCTCACCTGCCTTCACATGCATTTGGGTTTAATATGATGTTGGCCCCGCCTCCTTTGCAGATATAACAGCTTCAACACTTCTGTGAAGGCTTTATTAGTGTGTTTATGGGAATTTTTGACCGTTCTTCCAGAAGCGCATTTGTGAGATCAGACACTGATGCTGGACGAGAAGGCCTGTCTCGCAGTCTCCGCTCTATTTCATCCCGAATATGTTCTCATTTTGGACAGGTTGAACTCTTAGTTGCTGAAGCAACTAAGAGTTCCTTACACTAGTAAGTAGGGGGTCGAACCAAACTCCTGAAAAACAACCCCATACCTGTTCCAACATGACTGCGCACCAGTGCACAAAGCAAGGTCCATTAAGACATGGATAAGCGAGTTTGGTGTGGAAGAACTTGACCAGCCTGTTGAGTCCTGACCTCAATGAGAACATATTCGGGAAGAAATAGAGCGGAGACTATGAGACAGTCCTTCTCGTCCAGCATCAGTGTCTGATCTCACAAATGCGCTTCTGGAAGAACGGTCAAAAATTCCCATAAACACACTAATAAACCTTGTTGAAAGCCTTCACAGAAGTGTTGAAGCTGTTATATCTGCAAAGGAGGCGGGGCCAACATCATATTAAACCCAAATGCATGTGAAGGCAGGTGAGCGAATATATTTGGTAATATAGTGTAACTCTGCTTGTGATTAAACTCCTTGCTCAGGATGTTGATCAAAAAAATATATATATATCCTTCACTAACATGTCTTTTTTTTCTGTCTCTTCAATCTTTTTTTTTTTTGGCAAAATAAATGAATAAATAAAAATCCAGAATAAAACTCCTACTTGAAAAACTGCAAAAACTTTATTTTAAAAAGTTACATCTTTACCCCAGACTTTTAGAAAGCACTGACACTGGAGACTCCTTCCATAAATGCTGCATAAACAGCCCATCATATACTGTATAAGTCCCTTCGAGTGTCAGGTTAGTATAGAAACGATAGAAGTCTTAGTACGTGTGCATTAATATAAAAACCTTGCTGTCAGAGCTGCTGTTATTGGAAAAAAATCAACAGCTTGAATCTGACCAATCAGGATCCACGATTCAGCTGCGGCATTGGTGTAACAACACAGTAATAGCTGGAAGTATCTTATAACGGTTACAAATTCCACATTAAATAGTTTCTGTGTCTTCGATCAACTCGAGGATCAAGTGTAAAAGCGGTGTTGCCATGGCAACAAAGACAACGTGCCAGTGTCTATATTCGGCATTTTTTTTCCCAGTCTGTGCTTTCAAATACACTTATTTTTACAAACTCGCAATCTTATTAAAGCTTTTTTTTATGATTATTTTCCCAGCCAGTGAGTCACAGCTCGGGCTCATTATGACCATAAAGTGAAGCAGCAATAGTGACCGGAGTGATCAAGACCAGATTAATACCACCCCTTCCACAGCCTCAGTCCAGCACCGCCTCGGAAATAGATTGTGCCGCGCCGCATCCATCCATCATGTCTGAATAATGACCTAGTGTGGAATTTCAATGCGATATTTATCCCCAAACTGGAAAGATACGAAGCACGGGGCTGTGGACCTAATTACAAAAGCGATGGAGAGCCGGAGCATGAAAAGATTCTGGATGCGTCTAATATGATCCGGTATTAATCACAGCAGGCTGTTATGTGCCTCATATTGTGTTTCGCTATAATGTGATAGAACAAACCATGGCCTAATATGAATTTGTTTTTTAAAAAATGTTTCATTTCTTGTCTGACATGTCAGCTCGATCATAGCAACAGTCCTTGTAGATCCTTTTGATTAGTTACAGAAGGAAAGCACGGAGGTGGCATTATCGATATTTTCCTTCTCGTTTCGTACAGACTGAAATGACATCGGTGCCCCTGACGCCCACTTTGCCCCGCGTCTACTGACAGATGCATCGTTTTTCCCTCTGACTCACCACCCTGTGAATTATACCCTCATATTCTGCAGCGATTTGGCTGCGATTTTTCTCCCTCTGACATCTGATGCGTGCTCAGCCATGCGATTCAATTTCTCACCGAGGAACAAATGAAAAGGGATATCTCTCTCTCTCTAATGCAGATAGATTCCTATTGGCATGCGTCCACGAGGCATCGTTTATTTCTTAAATAAACGCCTCCCTGATGGCAGCAGATCTGATGAATGACAAGAACTCCGGGGCAATGGAAGGTAGCAGGAGGCAGACTGTGCAATCACTCGAATGGCACCATCCCAAAAACTGTAATCTTACAAAATTAGACTTTACACACTGCTGACTTGGAGTTCAGAGAAGTCCCAGAGGTAGATTTCTCTCCAGATGACGGTTCGATTTTAATCTGATTTCAAAAAAACAAAAAAAAAAAATGGTCACAGTGAGCATTTCCATCGAGTTCAGTCACTGTTAAGTTGAAGATCAACAAGTCACACTAAGAGATTGAGTTCATCGTCACTTTTAACCTTCATCAAAGTTCTAATTTAGCAATTATGGTAGCTTCTGTAACCTTTGAACCCAGCTCTACATTCACGAGTGAGAAGCCATCCGCTTCTCATTTGTGGGCGTGGCAAAATCGGAATGCTCTATTTTTGCACTAGTTTTAAGATTAGCTTAGCAGAGCAAAACAATAAAATAAAATATTAAATTTTCAGTAAACAGACTCCCAACACGTCTACATACAAAAATTTTGACTATAGTTCCAGTAATAAAAATATTACAATGAAGTTAAAGACATGTTATGATAAACAGAATGAGCAGCTCAGCTCTTATATCTTATAGTCCGAATCATTCGTTAAGAATGACAGAAGAATGCGCGCTTCGCACCAAAAAACCAAAGGTAACTACTCATTTCTGTTTCCTGTACATAACCTACGGAGGTTTTGCGATGCTTTGCGCATGCGCGTCCAGTAGAAAATGAACGAATCACTCTCTGAGATACTCGTTCTTCTGAGTCACGTTAAAGATTCTTTCAAAAAGAAACAAACCACTACTACCTGTAGCTACAGTACATCGCGCTCTCCAATCTCTTCTGCATACTTTCTTCCAAGCCATATCTTTATCTCTCTAATTTCTCTATATACATTGAATAAATCCTTGAAGAGAACAAAACAAGATGAAACCACTGTTGTAAGTTTTGCAACCACACAGAACATACGATTGGAACAAGGCATCATTAGATCAGTTTTTGTTGCTTAATGATGTCATACTTACTGTAATTTGCATCAAAGCAAGAAATCTCTTGCTTTGTCCACTTATATAGGAAATAAAACTCATCGTTTGTCGCTTTTGTTAATGTAAACTTTTGCTAACTAAAAAGATTGATCACAGTATAAAGGTCAAGATATACAAATTACAAGATGAATTTTAGCTAAAGGATTACTCACTCACTCACTCACTCTTACTCATCTTCTATACCGCTTTATCCCGTATTCAGGGTCGTGGGGACTGGAGCCTATCCCCAAGAGGCTTCGGGCATGAGGCAGGGTACACCCTGGACAGGGTGCCAATCCATCACAGGGCACACACATACTCACTCAAACACTACAGGCAATTTGGGAACACCAATTATCCTAATCTGCATATCTTTGGACTGTGGGAGGAAACCGGAGGAAACCCACCAAGCACAGGGAGAACATGCAAACTCCATGCACACAGAGACGGGAATCGAGCCTTGCTGGGAATCGAACCCGGACCCTGGAGGTGCAAGGCGACAGTGCTAACCACTACACCACCGTGCCGCCTGCTAAAGGATTAATGATTAGTTAAACAAACAGGACAAATTAAAGTGGTTATGTTTTGTTTTATCATACAATATATTGATTTGCTGCATTTCATATTAACCTATATGATCAAAAACCAACATTTGCCCTAGGAAGAGCAATCGCATTCAGTATAATACCTCTCTGAGCAATCAGGTGTTTATTTATTTATTTTTTGTTTGTATACATCTGTATCCCTGTAGCTAGTCTTTAGTCCAATCAGTTGAATTTACCTGAATAATTTATGCAAATATATGCATTTGGCTGCTATTGATGTTCTGCCACGGAAACTGCACTCGTTCATTTTTCAAAAACTTACACAACTGATTGATACGTTTATCAGCTCTGTTACATAAATGTTTTTCAAACACTAAAGGTGTTCAAGTCAAACCGAGACTTACGAAGAAATTTCTGGTGAATGAAGGTGTAAAAGCGATTGACATTTACAGAAGACTTCAAGCACAGTACGGTGATGAGACTCTTAGCCCTGTACAGTCCTGACCTCACTCCAAGCCACATGTTTAGGGCATTAAAGGAGGTCCTGGGAGGCCAGTGTTTCAGATATGAAGCAGGCAGTCTGACTGAGAAACCTTTCTACCTTGATGGTGTCCATGCACTAGTAAGACACTGGGATAAGTGCATTATTGTAGCAGGGGATTATATCGAGAAATAAAGGGAGTTTTTACTCTCATAACTGTGTTCTGTTATTCTGCACATTCACATCCCGCTTTGGCCCCTCGTGAAAAAATATCTATATAATTTTCTGAAATATTGCAGCCTACCAGCTGATGACTTTTTTATTGGAATTTGTTCATTTAAGCATAAAAATCTATCATTTTAATCAAACAAAATACAAACTCTTTTCTGCTTCAAGCTTTCATGACACAATTGTTAGAAATAACTCAATACATAGGTGTTTTTTTGCCTATTTATTTTACATAAATGAGTTTTTAAAATATGACAACCTCCAAGCTAAAAGTATTGAGTCTGTTTTTCAGGAGCATCAGCGCTGGTTAAGGTGTTCAAGTTTTATAAATATTACAACCCTTTAGAGCACATAGTTTAATTGGCAGGTATGAAAACATAGTTGGTGATCTCTTACCTTGTTTAAATAATACAAGACAGAGCATTAATATTTGTCCACATCAATTGAGATTCCTCAGAATGTTAAAAAAAAAAAAAAAAAGCACATTATGGTGTCCCACAAGGCTCTGATTTAAGCCTCTTCCTGTTCTTTATTTATTTACAACCCCTAAGTTCTCAATGAAAATGCTCATGAAACATTTATTACATTTATCCATTCTGTTAGATTTAACAGACCATCTATAGTAAATGTATCACTATAAAATCTACAATACCTAGAAGCATGTTCTGGTAAATTGTAATAAAATATTAATATCCCAATGTCAGTCTAGAACAGAGGTGTGATTATGTATATCCAGTATATACCATCTTGTGGACTGTAAAAGATTTATGATAAAAGCCTCCAGATGTTCATCACCGCACTAGAGGGCAAAATAAAACATAATAGATTTAATTATTATGTTTAAAAGATGGCGATGCAACTAAGTCTCTTTACAAAATAAGTAGTGTAACACTCAACCATTTTTTTTCCACTAAGAAAAAAAAAACATGGCTTCTGCTGTATTTGCATTTTTATTATTTTATTTATTATTTCATATTATTTCTTTTTTTTTTCTTCCAACAAGACCCCAGTATACAGTACAGTAGGTTTACTCCAAACGGTTGAGATGTCACGTTATGGTAAAAGTATCGATATATTTACAAATATCCAAAAAATAAACAGTGTTTTTGGGTTTAGTTTGACATTATCCTGGTATGCCATGAAGCAATTCAAAGGCATATGATTTATAGGGAAAACGACATCTAGCGGATTTTTAAGCATGTCATACCTCAACCGAGTGGTAGAAATGGCACAATCAGGTTGAGTTTGACATACTTTTCAATAAGCATTCATTTACCAACTCAAAAAATGTGCTCTACCCAAAAAGTAAGTGATAGTTTAAAGCTTAAAACTGTGAATACTTATGGAGTGTCATGTTCTATGTTTTTGCTAATGACAGCAGTGAAGTGTTTTTCTCTGATGTACATTACCCTGCTGTGTGTATCAGAATCAGCAGTGCAAGCGAAGGACTTTAGGATGATCACATAGCTGACCGGTAATAATCCACCGTCCTCGGTTTGGTCTGCTGTCTAACGGACCATTACACATTGAGATGAATCTCACACACCTCTTCACCCCGACTGCTTCAAACCTCAACCCTCCTGTCAGCTGACGACAATGACATGCTACTACCGCGTGAGAAGTCATTACCAAACCTAACGCCTGTGCTTTCTTTTTTCCTACTCAAACTGCTTCTTTACTGGCTTTCCATTCCTGCTGCGGCGCTGATATAAATGATGTTTCAGAAATTATGATTCTATGCTCTAATGCTTTCACTGCTTGCTCCCCGAGACTGAGCAGATGATCTTTCGGGAGCACTGCTAGTCGTTAAGCCATCTATTAGCGTAAGATCAGGAGGAAACCGATGCATGCTGTGTCTTGATTCTTGGTGGAATCACAGGAGGACAGAAGTCGTGGTGCAACACACTGTGATGGATGTTCTAACCTTCAGAACGAAGCACATACTTGTGTCTGTGTTTAGTTTATTTTTCCCTTCTTTTTTTCCCTACTAGCACTTCATATTTTATTTAACAGATATCGAAGAACTTTGAAGTGCAGCTAATTACAAAAGAGCTCACAAAGACATGCTGGAACAACACGGACATATCAGATGTCATTGAATATTAATGACTGTAGGCTGTTCGTTTTTCCAACGAGTTCATTTTGCTCGATCATTACAGCACTGATTGTGTGTGAAGAAAAAAAAAAAACTCATCACGAGTCCTTTTGATGAGTTCCAGATCATCCTGAAGCATTTGCTTTATTTCTATCGCGTACTCTATTTCTCAAGTCTAAGTGCTCTCTCTAAATGCACAGCCATCGACTTTATGCCTTGGCATTTAAGTAAGTTTAGTAATTTGGACTCTTTGGCTCACTGCGGGGCTAAATACACTTTGACACTGTGCTGCTCAGATGCCAGATTAAGAGATCGGATAATGGGCCCCTGTCAGCGCCACTCATTTTAAATCGTCTCTGTAGCCTGAGTCCAGAAATCACTCACTGTCACATCTCTAAGCCTCAGCCATTGACTTGCAATGACGATGACGATGATGATGATGATGATGTTCTTCATCCAAAAATGGCTGAAAGCGTCAATTATGATGTCTTGTGTTATTTCATGCTGTTTTTGGTGTGGGGTTTTGAATAAAAAAATGCTTACAGAGAAAAATCTTTGCTACTGAAGGAAACGTCCTACAGCCAGCTTTTATAAAACCACAAAATCTGAGCTCATAACCTTCAAAAAACTATTCAACGTTTACATTTAAAACCTTGTAAATTACATAAGAAGCAGATTATCTTTGTCCAATCACCGCTTGCAGGAATGATGCTAATTCTTAATTGCGAGCATTTTTACTATTATGACTCAGGCTTGGGTGAAATTGGTGAACATGCAATACCTGAAATGCATAGCTAACTAAAGTTATAGTAAAATTCATACTATATATTATGCAGTTGTAAATTGTAGCACTTGCAAGATGTGATTATGTCACGCTCGGCTCGCTTGTGTTGGCTAGGCATAAACGCAGAGGCGAAGAAGACGGGTAAGATGTTCTTTTTGAATGAAACTTAAAGCAAAACTGAAACAAACACTTTAACTTGAGCACAACAGAAGACTTCTATATAACAACAAATGCCAGACCATGCAACAGAACTTAACCAGGCTATTTATAATAATCAAACTAATGAGTCACCTCGGTTCAGGTGAGCGCTCCCATCACCTGACTGAGGTGCATTCTGGGACATGTAGTTCCCAACTTAATGAAAATACAACAGAAACCACAACAAGAGTCTTTGGGCCCTAGGCGCCCTCTAGGGAGTAACTCTGACAGATTACAATCAATTAATCAATCAATAAATAAATCTAACATTCTCGAAGGCTAATGCTAGCATGCGTATATACTGTACTGCCTGCAAATTAACACTGTAGCACTATGGGCAAATCACAATTATGGAAGTTACGGAGAATGCTCTGAAACATTTTTTTTTTCCCACCAATAACAGCTTATCTATTGTACGATCAGGATAATTATTGCTAGAATGGCTATGTTAGCACCTAACAAGGCTAACAAAACATTAAACAAACGATCACAGGGAAACTTGGGAACGTGCATTAGGCTGCAGGGAGGCATGAGGACTGCTGATGTGGCTATAGGGCAATAAATCGCCATGTCCGCACTG
>JAQMYJ010000018.1:1653367-1666287 GCA_030014305.1 Clarias laeviceps | reverse complement strand
CCCTGTTAAGACATTACAAAAACTATATAAGAAACTTACTATGAATTTCAAAGCACGAATTTGGGCATCTCATTTCACACATTCATCATGAAAGATCTGTTGTAAAACAAAATAAAATTCATGTTTGCTTCAGCATTGGAAACAATGTTGTTTTAGACTAACTAATTATACACAATTCCTTGTCGTACTTGGTCTGGTTTTAGATAAAGTCCTTCCATGCGCCATCTGGCGGATATTCGGTGAAGCACAACACATTCATTTAAATTCCCGAATGTTGCTTGCGGCAAGTCGCGGCACGCCGCGCACAAAAATTGCGGCATCTCGCGGGAAAACACGCGCATTCTTAATGGACACATCTGTACCTGGAAAAAACCCTCCAAGCACGGGGAGAACATGTAAACATGTAAACTCCACACACACAGAGGTGAGAATCGAACACAAACCCTGGAGGTGCAAGGAGCCAGTGCTTAGCCACCAAGCCACCATGCCGCCTTAAGCCCTAAACAATGAGTAATTTATGCTAATGCGAAAGTTATGATTTTACCGCTTACATCACTTAGCTGGCGTTTGTCACAGCAACTGCAATAGACCAAAAACATTGTCTTATTGTCCAATAATAATACAATTTCACCTTCAGAAGAGAAATGTACAGGTCTCCTGCAGATGACCACAGGGTCAATGGTAGCATGTCTAGCATAAAACACATGGCAGCTAAATGACATTGTAAAATAAGTTCTGCTAAGCGATGCTAATTTTTCGCCTACAGCAACAGAGGGTATTCCAGTGCGGAGAACTTCCTCAGGGCAGCTCAGGAATAAGAGGAAAAGTAATAAAGAAGGTTAATAACAGTAGTGACAGAAAATCGTACCATCTTTAAATCCCTAATGACCGCACAAGGCCTTTTCCAGACGCTTAGCAGAAAGAAAAGAGGGAAATTAAGTCGAAGTAACAGCACAAGTGAAGCAAACAAAGTCTCTCTCTTAGTCTCTCTCTCAACACACTAAATAAATGATAGTTTTATGTACAAGCTACACCAATTAGAGAAAATGCGCTCACAGCTTTACCGCAATGCTATATGTCTTTAATAGAACAGAAAAGAAAATCTCGCCAATTAGACCTTTATGGAAGTTAGACTAAAATTAGACTAAATAAATGTTTGTACTTTTTAAGACGCCACAGCGAGCAATAAAGACTCTGACGAAGATCAGATGATATTTCACACGCTAACACACGAGAACACTAATGCAGTAATAATTTAATTAAACATGGAAACAATTCCAATTAGTTAATTATATACATATTTATATCTTGCATGTATACTGTTTATATCGTTAGATTTATGGATTATTACTCTAAGGGATATGTATTAAGGTAATTGTATTTTGTTTTTGTTTGTTTGTTTTTCATTAAAATTACTCAATTACTAGTCGGGCGCAAAGTAAAAATACAACTATTAAACCTGACTCTCTATTCAGCCAAATGTATCAATTTAATATGATCAAGACCTGAAATATTGGCACCCTACAGTATAATCAAACCTAGTGAAACAGTGATTCTATAAAAAAAAAGATATACATAAAATATAATGCTCAGGAAAATGTACTGTTACTTTTTTATCTTATTTAAATATATACATGTTTATGTTTATATATATTAACCATATACTGTATGACTCAATTTGTGATGTATCTTGGCTGAAAATGAATTTAAATATAGAGACTCCAACGAAAAAATAGATACAGTACAGTATTTAGGATTATGATATTTTGATATGTGACCAAAATGATGGCGCCCCATCTACCGTATAAGGCCAGAAAAACTCTGCTTCGAACATCTCACTGATCCCAGAATCAAACCTGTGAAAAAGTCTAACGCTTTGTTGTCTGATTTTTGCAGAAAAGTGTCCTGAAAGTATGCGTTGTTTAGCATGCAACACACTCTGCAAAGGTTCCTATCAGAATTCACTGAGCTTTCTTCTTTCTTCTAAGAAAGCTATTCATTTTTAAACGGCACCAAAACGCAGCAGGAACCGAATGACTCCTGCAGAAAGGGAGCCCCGGGCGCAGCAAGAAAAACCCACACAGGTTAGAAAGAGAGCTAACTTTTTAAATTATTCATCAGAGGGGATTTTTGGAGACTTGATTTAGATACTTAGTAAGCAGCGCTAATGTGTATAGCGGCTAAGCCTTAAATCTGAAACCCGAGAGAAACACAGGGAAACAGAATGTGATGATCCTAAAGAGCATTCACGAAGCAGAGAATGATCGCTAACTAACATTCAAATTTAACTTTTTAATAAGAGTGGAAATAAGATCTGTAATTTGGTGTCCTGCCCTGGAATACTAATCTTTTATTGGATTTCTAACCTGAACATCATGTATATCTGAAGTTATTAAACTGTTCATATTAACTTGGTTAGAACCAGCCCCTAGGGCTTTTGTTATATACAAAAGTTTTATTTCTTGAAACTGTTCTGTAATCACTTTTATTCAAAACAAACTTCACATACGATGCAATCAAGTCCAAGCCCAGAACTCTCTGGTTAAAGAGATCTGTTGCAAAGACATCAGTTCTCTGATAGAACTCATAAACTTAGAAGAACCTTAACCTTCTTCTACACTCTAAAATCTCAGATCTAAAACGTTAGACTTAGGCTTCTTAACTGGTCACTATACTGTTCATTATACTGTACACCTTTTACAAAAAAGAAAAAAGAGCCAAATGCAGAACCTTTAAGGATTGTCTTTTTAAGGCCATTCTGAGAGGAACCCACTGAGGAAATAATGGGAAATAACACATTTTGTAATATTCTCTGATATACTGCAGGCATCCCTGGGGGAAAAAAAACACACTTCCAAACCTAGAACCCATAAGGTTTCTTCTTGAGGACTTCTTGAGCGAGCCTTTTTTATATAAAAACAAAAAGGGAAACTCTGGAACCTTTGAGGATTCTTCAGGACAGCATGGAAAAAAACATCTGAAGAATTCTGAAACAATCACTTTTATACACTAGATTATCAGATATATACAATGTATAACTATAATAGTCTAGAACCTTATGGCATCTTGAAGACAATGTAACCGGAAACCTTTGCAATACCTTCTTCCTAAGGTTGAGTCAAATCTGGAACTCTTCGAGGATTCTTCAGGGCATCTTGAAAGAAGCCCATTCTAGAACCTGTGAGGAATGTCACAAATGTATAAAATGTATAAAAGAGGGTCTTACGGTTCATGGAAAATCATATTATTATAAAAATATTATTAAGTGGAACAAATTTTTAGGAATTTGAAAATATTTTCTTCAAATTGTCCCTGCGATGTCATCTTTGTCATGGTCATTTTATCCAAGGCTGTGTACTGTAGGTTCTGCTCAGAAACAGTAGAGAAGATGAACATGTGTTTATTCCTGAATAATTAGTGACCATAATGAAGTGATAAAACACCCAGCTTTGTAAAATTAAACAAGAAATTCTCGCTAATTCCTACAGTTTGTTCTATTTTTCTCCAGCGGTATGTTTCAAGTGGTTGCTTTCACGACTAATTGCTATAAATCTAAATTCAGCAGACGTTTGTACATATTCTGTTGGATGTTCAGCCATAAAGCACGAGTGGACCAGATGCTACCGTAAGTGCTCCTGAAAGCGGCTCGAGTGCTAGCATTTGTTGTTTGTTTAGCCCGAATGGATATTGTGTTGCCGTGTGATTAATGGCGCCGGCGCTGCCGGTGTCATGCGTTAGCTCTGTAATGGGACTGAGTACAGCAATTAGAGCCATCAGGCCACGGAACCCTGTTGAAAATTCATTCGCGACAAATTGAGATAAATTGACTGTGTCACATACGAGGTTCCTGCCCGGGTGGATTAAAAGGGAACGAACAAAAAGAGTGAAGAGACAAGAAACCCTCGACAGGTTGAAGTGCGGCGAAACGCGAGTGAGAAATAGAGGTTTGTATTCCGGTTGATTTGTTTCCTCTCCGCTTTGACGTTAGCATTAATGCACTCGTTCTGATTGGATATTGTTTCTCGAGTAGCAGCTCATTCATGAGGGACGTGTAAGGAGACACATATGGGAGGAGCCTCCAGTGTTAGTGCTTTGGTAAAGGTGTAAGCTTTTCATACTTTGTTGGCAGTATCTCAGATTTTATTAAATAAATAAATAAATCCTGTCACTGATTATTTACACCAATTTGACATAATATTACAACCTGGAAATGTCCAGTATTGTGTAGGTTTCCCTTGTTGACAAGAACAGCTCTGGCCCAGCCTCAGGACATGTCACTGCAGAGTCTCTGAGGGCGCCGTGGTGTCTGTCACCAGGACGTTGGCAGTGGATCCATTGGTTGCTGTGGGTGGCCGGATGGGGCCTCTTTGAATTGGACCTGTTTGTCCTGTGCATCCCATGGTGCTTGATCAGACTGGGTTTGCTTGTTGCACCCTGTGTGTGGTGGGCTGTGGTGCACTGGGTGTTCTGGTGCCTTTCTATCGTGGTCTGCATGGACTTTTATTTCTGTTGATCTGCTTTTCTGTGGGATCGGACCAGATGGGCTGCCCTTTGGGTGAGCTTTGGGTGCCCAGGTTCCTGTCTCCGGTTTACTGGGGTATAACTGATAAACAGTGTTTTCAGTTCACCTACAGTAGTGGTGGTACTCCAGTATCCTCATAGCATTATATCTGCATTTATTATTAATTGTAAATAAGTCATTTAAGCACCTCTGGTTAGATGGTAACTTCATTTCATTGGTTTTGTTCATGCACTTTCCACAATGGCAATAAAGTTTAATCTGATCTAATCTAATCTGATCTGATCTGATCTGATCTAATTAATTTCCAACAGCCCCATAACTTGCAATAGCTACTAACATAAGCTACATTTAATGCAAGCGGTAGGATTGTCTTTGGAAATCTCTTTGGAAAGAGAACCCTTTGATTTAGGGTTCTAGATTAAAAATTTTTTTTAAAAAAGCTTTCAAGAGTGAAACTAAATAAAAATTCTTAAATATTCATTTAGCAAGGTAACTAGGTTAGTTAGCTATTTTGTTAGCTTGCCAATGTGTTGTACCCTGTCACCATTTACACTGATTTGTTGGTTGGAAATACAGTAGTTTGTTCCTAATTAAAAGAAAATAATTTTATAACTATTTAATAAAATCTTTACAATTTAAATCTAAATCTTGTAGAGGCGTAAAAGCTGAATAAAATGAATGAAAAATGGATTAAAAGTCTTAAAGATCATTGGGTGCAGCTTTATTCCCTTAAAATAAATCAAATCCATTCTTTAAATAAAGTAACACAACAATACAGCAGTGAAAGTCAAAAAGGTCGAGTAACGGCACAGATCAGGACCTCATCCTGCAAAACCTCTCCTTCACTAGAGTTACAAAGCGATCATCAATTCTGCAGACAGTGTTTTTTTTTTTTGTTTGCTTTTTTTTCCCGGGTCTCCACAACAGAGAGTCATCATTCAAAGGAAATAAAAGCAGAACATTTTGAAAGCACAACTGCCAAGTGAGAAGGGAAGAGTAAAATCAATGAGAGGAAAGTTTCAGTTGGAGGAAAGGAAATAAAAACAAAATAAAAAAAAGTCGATTTGGTGTCAGACGTCAAGATTGTCGGTTTCGCTGAAGAATTCAAGGAAATTATTTCAGGATCTGTGCTGGTCTGAATTCCAACACGATATCACTTTATGTCGGGAAAGCACAGAGATCTGTATCCTGCAGAAGCAGTAATGAAAAAGCTGATACAAAAACGTTCTTTAATACATCACACTATAGATTGCATCGTTGCTTAATTAGACAACACTGACCATCTTTGGATCTGAAAGACATTTTCATTTATTTTATAGCAGCTATAAGCAATCGTTCTCCCGTCAGACTTTCAAACTGGGACTTTTGATAACAGTGCAGAATAACAGAACACAGTTCTGAAAGTAAAAACTCCATTTATTTCTCTATACAATCTCCTGCTACACTAATGTACTTATCCCAGTGCTTCACTAGTGCCTGGACACCATCAAGGTAGAAAGTTTTAAAACATGTGTTTTATAAATGTTTTACTGCAGCACAGAGTCTCATCACCATACTGTGCTTGTTCAAGTCCCGGTTTGATTTAAACGACCCTTGTATCTGTAAGTTAACATGACAACAAAAAGGTGTATAAAAGATCTAAAAGAACATGAAAGAAACAGGGAAAAGAAATTCTCCTTTTGGGGGAAAAACTTTTTTTGTTGCCAGGTCTTGCAAAAACCTGATTGACTCATACACCTCCAGGTCATCCTTTAATCACTAGACAACTACAGGAGCAAAATAATCCTTATGTTACTTAAGGGGTGGCACGGTGACATAGTGGTTAGTACTGTCACCACGCACATGCAGGGTCGAAGGTTCAATTCCTGCCTCGGGTCTGTGTGTGTGGAGTTTGCATGTTCTCTCCATGCTTGGTGGGTTTCCTCCCACAGTCTACAGACATGCAGTTTATGCTAATTGGTGTTTCCAAATTGTGCATGTGTGTCCTGTGATGTATTGGCACCTTGTCCAGGTTGTACTTTTCTGGGATAGCAGTATAGAAGATGAATGAATGAATAAATGAATGGTCCTTAAGGATTTTAGTATGTTTCTGAAAAACCCCAAACCTCCTTATTTCTAAATATAACAAGTATATTTGTCAGTATATAAAAGTGCTGACATTGGCGACTCCTTTCATAAAAAAAAAAAAAAATAGTAAAAAGCTTCTCAGGATCAACTATTTTTAATCCGTTCACATAAAGCATCCGCTTTACATATCCGTGTTACTATACTGCGTGTGAGAACGAGAGCCAGCGCATTAATGTACAGTAAACCCTGCGTCCTGTTGTTACATCACCATCCAGCAGCTCTGTGCTGTTACAGCTCTCATTGTTCAGCAGTTTGTCCCAAATCTCGCTTTTTCTCGCATCAGACTTGTCCTTCAGGGCGCATCTCCGTTGCATCATTTGTTTCTCACGTCCCATCTGTTCCGTCTCTCTCTCTCGTCTCCGGTGTATCTGCGCCCCAGTGAGCCATCAGACGGAGCTCTGACTCATACGCATTTGTTCATCTGTCTATCACGGTACAGTCCTCACATCTCAACATCTTCTGGGACAAAAAGCGTCAAGAAAAAAAAACCCTGGTGCCGAGATTTGTTCCAAAAAAAAAAAAAAGAAAAGTGGGGGTCAAGGGGAGCAGGAGAAATCATCAGGAAGTCTTATGTTTAAATAAATAAATAAATAAATGCTAAAGAAATTGACAGAGAGACTCCTGAGCAGGTTTCTGCACAAGCTAATGTATTCTTCTGCTACCTTTCCCTGTTTTTGCTTCATTAACCAGATGCCTGTGTAATGGAGAGAGAAGAAAGCACTTAAACACAGGACTCGAATACAGGATGACCAGACTTCCTGTTTTACATCTGATCTGACCTTCTGATCACGCATTCTGCTTTCCTCTCTAGTTTTAATAGTTTACATTTTTTTTGTATGTTTTTCTAAAATGGTCACTTTATGCACGAGCTATGCATTCTCATATTATCTCCCTCTTTTTTTTTTAACCTTCCATCTTAGGTTAAAATCTCATCGTGGTGATACCGTACGTCTCGCGCTACACATCAGCGGCAGGTTGCTGTAACGTGATTAAATCCAGACAGCGATGACCTGTTACACGAGACGGACTGTCTGTAAGAGACAATTATGCTCAAATATGTAGTCGGAGCTTCCGCTTGAACAGCGTCAGGAAATAACATCGCCTGGATCTGGTCTAATCGAATAAAAGAATAATTTCCACTGAGAAATTTCAGCAGCTCCGAAAGGAAAGGTGTAACTGGCGGGTTGTCGTAATCCACGATTATTCAATTTGTTAACGTAATATTGACTATTTTAAACCGCACACTTCCCTGAATTCCAGGTCAGCGTCAAGTTTTAAGGTGTGATCATATTACTCGGGAGTGATTACACCAAAATAACCCACACTGATCTAGATCTAGACCGTTGTTTGACTAGGCCTGTGGGAAATTGTCAAAAGGATGGCCTCATTTACAGCCACAAGGAGCAATAAGGGGTCCAAGCACTAAGCGACATGACGTAATGACTGCTTCCTTGCTGTTTAGACAGGCATCAGTTGATTAATATTTTTTATTTTGTTTTAATGGCAATTCGGATCATTTCTTTTCATCATCTCGCCACGGGCGCTGTTTGGTGATCTCCAGGGTGTGGTATTAAGTGCATCTGGAATGTTTGCTCAAATTCATGCTGACTTTCTGTTTGTTGTGAGTGCTGCAATAATTTAATTCCTCTGTTACTAGAAATAATTTAGGAACGCCCTCAAGTCTCAAGATTGTCCAAATGAGTTTGGGTAAAATTGTTGCAAATTTGTAGAAAACCATAGCCAAAAACATTGGGATATGGCCAAATGTTAACTAGTGGTTAATGGATGTGTCGAGATCTAAAGGATGATTGGCAATCTGAAACAGGCTCACATGGTTAGTTCAATTCAATTCTATTTTATTTATATAGCGCTTTTAACAACAGTCACTTCCACAAAGCAGCTTTACAGAATCAAAAAAGTTATGGAAATAAGTTCGGAGAAAAAAAAGGAAGGAAGTAAATACGCAGAAATTATAATGATCAGATTGTCCCTGATGAGCAAGCCGAGGATGACGATGGCAAAGAAAACCTCCCTGAGATGGTAATAGGAAGAAACCTTGAGAGGAACCAGATTCAACAGGGAACCCATCCTCATTTATGCAATATCAGATAGCAGGGATTGATCTGCAGTCATACTGTGTGCTTTGAGGCTGAAAGTTCAGTATAACAAGGGAGGTGTTTAGGTGAACATTTTCATTACTGGAGGCTCCTGTACAAAACTGTTCTGGGAAATTTCAGTCCTGAACTATTGAGCGACTGCAGTCACAAGCCATCAGAGAGGAGTCTGCATCAGCCGAGCCCAAGACCGTCTTCATGGTCAAGTGGAACCGTCCTCTGTCACCACACGCATCCCAAGCAGACCACACAGGACCATACTCAGCAGCGAGCCAGAGACGGGAGGGCACCAGGATGTGTCGGACAGGTCCGAAGGGCAGAAGGGGTCAGGATCGTTAGTGTTGGTGCCTCGTACCTCCAGGGTTGTGCGTTTGAAGCTTATCCCTGTTGTCTGACAGTACGCTTACATGACATTGTGGTAGTCAACTAAAACCAGACTTGTAAAATAAATGTAAATGTTAGTCTGACTGAAATTGTGCTAAATCGAGTTTCTCAAAGTCAGACTAGCGCACGCTGATAATGATAATGATGGTTGTGAATCGAGCTACTTGTTCACGTATAACTCAATCACACACACATAATCGGAATAGACGAGAAGCCGCTAACAATACAACGGTGTCGCCAGCTTCCTGACAGCATAACCACGAGGGGTAAAGTGCACCTCATTTATACATAAGGTAAACAGGTTGTTTCTTTCATTCTACAGTATGTTGCCTTATTTGGTCATGTCTTCCTTCTTTCCTCCTTCATAACTTCTTTCAAATCTTCCCTGACTACACTTTTGACTTCATTTCCATCTAATTCAATTCAATTCAGTTTTATTTGTCTAGCACAATTTTCCTTGTCACAATGCAGCTTTACACAATAGAAGGTCCAATACTAACAAGCATAAAGGAGAAATATTGCCACCAGTCGTAGCAGAGTCTGACATACTTCAGTCAATAAATTAATTCCCCTGACATGCTTGTATAATGTGGCGAGTAGAGTAGTCCAATTAAATGGCCTAGTCGAGCTATAACCATATCTCAGTTTAACTGTGCATGTAAACATATTGAGTGTGTGTGTTTGTGTGTGTTTGTATGTTCTTCCCATGCTTGTTGGGTTTCTTCCAAGTTTCATTTCCCCACAGTCCAAAGCCATGCACAGAAGGCAAGTGTATGATTGAGTGCGTGCCTGTGTGCCCTGTGATACGTTGGCACCGCATCCTGGGTGTTTTCTAACCTGCTTGGGATGGCCTCCAGGCTACTCATGACCCTACACAGGATTCAGGAATTTGAATGAATGAAATAGCTATTGAAGACCAACATTAATCTAAAATTTGCTTGTTGGTGGCAGTGCATCACAAGGACTTTTGGAATTATGGCAAATGAATGTTCTAAAGTGTGTAGACCTCCAAGAAGAAGAAGAAGAAGAAAGTGCCCCCAAGTGACGCGGTGGTAACGAGCTCGCCTTAGATTCCAGGAGCTCGCGAGTTTGATTCCCGTGGGATGCTGCAGCCTCCCACAGCTGGGGGAATAAAAAGAGACGATTGGCCCGAGCACTTTCAGAGGGGAAGGATGGGAGGCACTCTAGCACTCTCCTGTCAATCGTGACTCTAGCTAATCATGTCTATGAGCTCATACAAGTGGAACGAGCAGGTAGCGCTGTCCCCTGAGTGTGTTACGTCACTTCCAACAGTGCATGAGCAAGCAGTTTATCGGCCGGTGTCATGTGGCTCGGAGGAAACACGTGATAGTCGTTGTCCTTCCTGACTAATGACGGGTGGCTACGACTGAAATAAAGGGAATCATGATAAAGCTTCTTCATTTTAAGTGCTTGGACCCTTAGTTTCATTTTAATGATTAGAGGAGGTACAGACATATAAGAATATTTTACGTGAAAATATATAAATAAATGTTTTTGTTTCTTCATTCAAGCCCTTCCTGTTCTATTGGACAAAGACATGCATCAGCACATCACTCCCCCAAACAACAGCATTTACTTACGTCTGTATAGGACCGTTTACATAAATCTTGCATGTGAATGGAGCGCTAAGCGCGGGGGCGGTTCTCCAACTCGTGTGAGACAACAATCTGACATACGTCTGTTTTTTATTTTTAACATTAATTTAATAACAAACATTCATTTGGCAATAAACTTTTTGGAAAGAAAATCGTCTACTATTTGTGTACATTTCTTTTCTGGATTGCTACAATATCATTTTATTCACAAGAACACTTGCAAAGAAAAAAAATCGATTGGCATCGTCGACGATGACGATTAAAGGTCCTCAACCTTAAAGCTTTTTCTGTTTCACTCCTCCTCCAAAAGCGCTACTACTGTATGTAAATGAGCTACTGCTGAGCCTATATTCTTATATGATGTCACATTAGTGTGGAATACAGTATCTGATTGGTTTGTTAAAATCCTGACCAATGCAAACATAAAAAAGGACAAAAAGCAGGGAATTTTTGCATACACAGCTAAACATGACTAAATGTTTTTTTGGCCTATGCAACCTATGTCTTTTATATCATAGGTTACACAGGTGCCCTTTAAAAGCTGATTGTGAGTATACTGAAGTGTACACAACTCTAGCACACTTTGCTCTATGGACTGACAAACCACACAGATGGTCTGGGGTTAAATCAGCCAAAAGGTGGAGGAAGCTGCGCATTCTCAGCACTGCATATTGAGTAACATGATTGGCTCAAGTTGTCAGGTTACTTCCTGTCTCCAGATGGAGGGGGCGTGTCGTTATGTTGAGCAGCGAATACAGAACACCTCATTGATATATAAAACCCGACATCACGAGACTGGAGCGTAATTTTTTATTTCATTATGATAATGTGAGCGCTGAGAGCATCACCTCCTCGTTTGTATGCTTTCCTGTGCGATGAAAAAAAAAAAAAAGAAACGAGTAATGCGAGTCCAAAACGTGCTGTTCTGCACCGTGTGAGTGTCGGTACCGAAGGAAAATAATAACACATAGCAAACAGGGAAACGCCTGGCGTTATGCAAATCCGTCTGCACAAACGTGACACGACAACAACTCGTGGTTTAAACAAAATCATTCAGTGTGAAAGCAAACCTGCTGTTATTAGCTCTGTTATAAGGAGACGTCATCCGTATGTGAGAGGACACTTAATAGAAAGCTTAGATATAGTGCACTTTTATGGATATCAGTTATACATAGACGTGATAAAATATTAAAATGTAACTCAGATAGTTTGGTCTCGTACCTTCACACAAAATTCCGAATAAGTTAAACTTAGCTTTCGGGAAATCTTTTCATATTCCGCGCATCAGCTCGATTTCCAGGACCATATGGTCACTACAAAATGCGCAGAATTACACAATTATCCGTTGTAGCATTGTGCACATGCTAACACACGAACTAATCAGGAAGCAGTGATGAAGATTATCCCGTATTGGTGTCCTGCCTAATTAGTGTCCAGCACGTTGTTCAGAGCTCAGAGTATCACCTC
The DNA here is from genome assembly GCA_030014305.1 of Clarias laeviceps. Taxonomy (NCBI): domain Eukaryota; kingdom Metazoa; phylum Chordata; class Actinopteri; order Siluriformes; family Clariidae; genus Clarias; species Clarias laeviceps. The sequence continues at coordinate 1,654,057 of JAQMYJ010000018.1, read as the reverse complement.
CACGGAAGGCAAATATTTGTGGCCACAGATGGCGTGTGGTGTTTAATGGCTTCCTGGTGACGGCGGTGTAATTTCACTCGACAGCCGTAATCTTCCCCTGGCATCCGCAGAGAAAGAGAGAGAGAGAGAGAGACGGAAAACTGGCAAAGGATAGAAAGGAAACGTCGTTCCAGCTCCACGCTGGGGATTCTCAGTGCTCGGGACACAGTTTACACGGGTTATTAATCAGCTCCCTTGGCACGGGCATCGTCTGCCCCCACCCAAACCCCCGACCCCCCAGACTCGCGCACCATGAACCCGGGTTTAAAATGACATTCCTTCAGGAGGATAAACAATTTCTTTAGTCTTTGTTTTTTGTTTTTTTCCCCGAGCCATGATTCTTTTTTTTTTTTTCATGTCACTCATATCAGTCACGCTCTCATCCTCTTTATTCTAACAGATGGAAAACTCTGTCTGCCTCTGCATGACTCTGTATTGCCTCCAGAATGTGACCTGATCTCGAGTTAAATTAGTGTGTGTGTGTGTGAGAGAGAGAGAGAGAGAGAGAGAGAGAGAAGCAGAGACATCATGGCTCCCAGTGCATTAAGTAGCCATAATAATACAATTTTGCATTTATATATATATATACAGTGGGGGAAATAAGTATTTGATCCCCTACAGATTTTCTAAGTTTGCCCACTTACAAAGAAA
>JAQMYJ010000018.1:1648822-1653267 GCA_030014305.1 Clarias laeviceps | reverse complement strand
TCATAACATTTGTATCATCTGCTTTTTCTGGATTTTTGGTTGATATTCTGTCTCAATCCTTTACCATAAACCTATGATAAATTGATAAATATGAAAAAATTATAGACCCTTCATTTCTTTGTATGAAAGTGGGAAAACTTAGAAAATCTGTAGGGGAGCAAATACTTATTTCCCCCACTGTATATATATATATATATATATATATATATAAAACATGATAATCTGCACATTCATCACAGTTTTCAATATATGTTCCAAAAATATCAGCCATAACATTATGACCACCAGTCTAATATCGGTCTGGTCCCCCTTTTGCCCCATAACATTAATGCACTGTGTGTTCTGACTCCTTTCTATCAGAACCAGCACTAACCTTTTCATCAATTTGACCTACTGTACGTCCTGACCACTGCAGACCAGGAGACATCACACAAGAGCTGCAGTTCTGGAGTTGCCCTGACCTGTCACAATCTGTCCCGTCTCACAGTAGCTACAGTTATAACATCAGTTAGAACTGGAACTGGGTGGGATTTACAGTATTAGGCAGCATGAGAATCTTTTTTCTCCTGATGTTGATGTGTTGGATGCAGAAAAAAATGGGCAATTGTAAAGATTTGAGTGACTTTGACAAGAGACAAATTGTGATGGCTAGAGGACATATGAGGATAGAGAATGACTAGAGAACAATCACTGTTGTGGTGGCAAAAGGGGAGGGGTTTACTTACAGTAATATTAAGCGGGTGGTCATAATGTTTGGCTGATCGGTGTATATGTGTGTGTGTGTGTGTGTGTGTGTGTGTGTGTGTGTGTGTGTTTAATGTGTAAAAAACATTCATCATGGTTTACAATATTTGCAAAAGTATTGGCCCCCTTTCATGATAATCATTTGTACTGATTGCACATAAATATTATTTTTGTATGCATACTGTATATACTCAGTCAGCACAGTGGCCTGGTGGTTAGCACTGTCGCCTTGGACTTCCAGGTTCTGGGTTCGATTCCCGCCTCAGGGTCTGTGTGCATGGAGTTTGCATTTTCTGCTCGTGCTGGGTGGGTTTCCTCCGGGTACTTTGGTTTCCTCCCACAGTCCAAAGACATGCGGATTAGGCTAATTTCCGTTCCCAAATTGCCCGTAATGTGTGAATGATTGTTGTTGTGTGTGTGTGTGTGTGGATTGGCACCCCATCCAAGTCTCCTGGGATAGGCTCCGCCCCCGCGACCCTGTATATAGGATTGATAAAGGATTGACGATGAATAATTAAATAATTAATGTTTAATTAAACTACATTTTTTCTTAAAAGCTAATTATTGACACCCCTAAAAATCCCAAAATTTCATCCTTATCTGTTCCTCATCCTGTTCCTACTTCGTCCTACTGGTTAATTTTTTGTTTGTTTGTTTGTTTGTTTTTTATCTGTGCACTCACATTTATTTTTGATACTTAAATACAATAAAGATTGCTGTTGTTTTAATTAAACAATCATCGATGTGCTATACTATATTTAACGTTTATAGAAGGAGTCTCCAGTGTCAGCCTCGATTTGTACCATATCAGCACTTTGCGGTAGTTTAACCCTGCTGATCTGAGCACTGCTGTTATTGGAAAAACAATCAGTTTAACAGTGATAGCGCTAATCTGCTTCTCCTCTGCTAATTATTTCTCTGTCACCGCATGACACGTGAGAGTTCTATTCCTCCTCTATATACTCATCATCCTTACGCTCAGCTCTGTATCGTAAAGCAACATAAATAGCAGAAACTCTGTTGTATTTATGATGCAGTTATTCACACACACACACACACACACACACATATAATCATTCCTCTTCTTACTTTTCTACTGTCATTTTTTTCCCATATCAGAAAATGATAAATGATGAGGCGCAGAATTACAGGCTTTTTCCAGAATGGTTAAACCCACGCCTTCGATTAGCTGTCTGCAGCTGTCACGTCCTGACACACACTTCACCGTGTCAGCACTACGGGGACTTTAGAGGGGTCAAGTGGTCCTCTGCTGTCTGCACTTTATTGCCTCTTTATTGCCCCTGGCTCGATGCTTAACTCGGTCACTAGAGCGTGAGAGCTGTGAAATTCTCTTTATGTAATAATCAAGTAAACAGCGTTTGTTTGTTTGTTTGTTTGTTTGTGTAAGCATCAGGATTTTACTATGCGACTGAATACGGATAGATCATTCTGAAAGAACACAGTAATACTGAGATGTGCTGTGCAGAAGTCTTAGGCACGTGCAAATAAATGCACATGGACGTCTTCAAGTAAAAAAAAAAAAAAACATATAAAGCAATTAATGAAACAAAGTCAGTATTTGGTGTGATGATGTTTTGAGGACGCTTTAGTCTTAAGTTTTGTGCAGTTTTATAAGGAAATTAGTGAACAAGTTTTACTGAGCATCCTGCATGAACATAGTGCGACGCACCTTCGTTTTTTTGGCCTGGAAAACCCAGCAGCTTCCATTTTGGTTTTTTGGCTGAAAAGTGCTTGCTTATATAATGTGCTGCTTTCTTTTCTGGTATAAACAAATGTATCTATAACTTTAAATTTTCTGTTAGAAGAATGGCGTAGTGTTTAGCACTGTGTTAGTGTGTGTGTGTGCCCTTCGATGGATTGGCACCCTGTCCATGGTGTACCCAAAGTCTCCAGGCCCCAGCTTATCCTGTACAGGATAAACAACATCAAAAATGAATAAATTAATACTTAAATTTGAAAATCAAGGGCCTCCGAGTGGCACAGTGGTAAAGTGCTCGTCCTATCATCCTGTGATGCTGTTACCTCTCACAGCCGGAGGCCTAGATAGAGCTGATTGGCCGATCTCTCTCAGAGGGGAGGGATGAGAGGTACTTTGGGCGAGTGTGTGACTCCGCCCCTAACGGTGCGTGAGCGAGCAGTTCGAAAAGATGCGGTCGGCTGGCGTCACGCGGTTCTGAGGAAACACGTGATAGTCTTCGGCCCTCCCGGCTGAATGGTAGTGGTAGCCTTAATGTGGAGCCCCCTAGTGACGGGGAGGAATTGGCCACGACTAAAAAAAAAATAGGGAGAAAATTGGGGAAAAATTTAAAATTATTAAAAAAATAATAATAATAATTTGAAAATCAGAAATATTATTTGATTTGATTATGACTCAATAATCAAATCTTAAAAAGATTGTACTAAAAACAGTTTGTACTAAAAAAAAAAACAGGATGCCAGTGCTGTACGTCCCAAATACGAGACAAAGTAACACAAATCTGGTATGAGATTTTAGTGGGTTTCTATTCTGAGGACAATGAATCAAACCTCTGTGTTATCAACACTTTTTAGCAAGAGAAATAATAGGAATAATAGGAGGTCTAATTTATCTCTTTCATTAACGAGCTAGTTTCATCTTCGCTATTTTTTTTCCACTGTCATAAATGTTTTTCAGAAAAAGTGTAATTAATACGGAAGATTGCATTTTAAACAATAAGGCTGCTCCTGCTACTGTATAACACTTAAACGATTTCACAGGACAGATGAAGGGGGAAAAAAACTGCCATTTCATTTTTAATTCATTTCTGGTTACATCACTGCTACCACCTGCTTCTGATGCGAATCTGACTTACATCAAGCACAGCACATACTGTACAAACACTGATTTAAATTTGAGGTCAAGCCAGATGCGATAAAAACCAGAGTGCACATCGTTGCGGTGTACAAATTGCTCCAGAATTAATTGCAGATGCAAGTTTAAACGTCTCGGTGCAGAATAACGTTTCACTGCTGCTCTATGGCGTTACATATTTGGACCCATTCCTAAGCGCAAAATCTCATTTTTTTTGTGCAGGCATACAAATTATATTTTTCCTTACTGAAACTCTCTCTCTCTTGCTCGCTTTGTGCTCACTATGGTTGCCAGATTACACTAACAATCCCCCAAATGTTGTGCTGAAAACCTGCCCACATCCGCTAATAAAAATAAAATCAAATAGAACCAGGCTGAATAACGTCAGTACTAGAACTCGAACTGTATCCCAATTATACATGCACATACACTCACTGTCCATTTTATTACGTACTGTACACCCGCTTGTTAACACAAATATCTAATCAGCCAATCACACGGCAGCAACTCAATGCATTTAGGCATTCAGACATGCTTAAGGTGAGCTGCTGAAGTTTAAACCGAGCATCAGAATGAGGGAAAAAAAAAGCTGATTTAAGTGGCTTTGGATGTGGCGTGGTTGTTAGTGGCAGACGGGCTGGTCTGAGTATTTCCCAAACTGCTGATTTCACACACTAGGGTTTACAGAGAATGGTGTAAAAAAATAAAAAATAAAATAAAATACCCAGTGAGGGCAGTTCTCTGGGTGAAAATGCCTTGTTGATGCCGAAGGTCAGACAGAGGTCAGAGGAAAATGCCCAAACAGGTTCGAGATGATAGAAAGGCAACAGTAACTCGAATAACATCTTGT
>JAQMYJ010000018.1:1638822-1643822 GCA_030014305.1 Clarias laeviceps | reverse complement strand
AATGTGTAAACTCAAGCCAGTTTTAAGTCACCATGGACTGACAGGCTGACGGGAAGCCCCTGCTCCAAAATCCACACCTTCAAGTTTGAATTTTTTTACCCAGACATACTATATGTTTGAAGAAGAAAAGATGAGGCAGCTGTTAAGCTTGGTGGTGGTAGCATCACGCTCTGGAGATGTTCTGCATTGCACAGCATGTTTGGAATCATGAAGAAAGAGGAGAATCTCAGAATTGTGAATCAGGTGGACTTGGACAAAACTGAGTGTTCTAACAGGACAATGAGCCTGAAAGCACACATCAAAGCTGGCTGTGGAATGAACAAAGCAGGCTCACTTGAACCTTCTGGAGCTTTGATCCTACAGCAAATGTGTTCAGCGTGCTTATAATTCAAGTCATGAGAGCAAGAGATTTCTGCAAGATGAGAGATCAAATATCTCAGACCAGAATTCTACCAGAAGCTTGTTGATGGTGACGAAAAGTGTCTGCCTTTGTTACCTTAACTTGCTAAGAAACATTTAACTCTTGATTTCAGAAAATCTAAAACTAATTCAGAAATGTTCTGCAAATTCCAGGGGTTTTCAGGAACACTTTAATTCTTTATATCGTCATGACATTCATGTCCATACTGTAAATAGTGTACTGTATGTGAACTACTGAATGCATTAGTATAGACTGTATATCGATATACAAGCTTCCTGGATCAATGTAACTGTTAAACCCTGAAATCACTGCTCTGGTTTAAGGTCTAATTACAACCCTAATGCTGTTTCTTTACAGTCATGTTCCTCTAACCCGTCCTTAGAGACCCCACTCGTTTAGATTTATCTTCTCTCCCAAGGATTAACACGTTAAACCAAGCTTTAAGAACAAAGTCTTGCTTTTGAGTACCGTTGTGACACTCAGAGCTTATCAAGGACTGCAGATGTTCCTTTGCAAGACGTCCAGATGCTCGTTTAAACTGCAGCAGTGCCGGTTCTGCACTAGTGACCGGAAGGTTCTGGGTACAAATCCTTCAGATCCAATCTCTTCCCCTTGAGCCAGACCCGTAACCTTCGACTGCTGAGATCTGGGCTTCAGAGCTGGGACTGTAGATAACATCACCTGCCAAATGAACAAATGTGCATTGAAGGCCTGACTATAAAAATGACAGAAGACGGATTTATTGACTTTCTAACAAAAGGCTGCAGATTGCGGTGGAGATGCTGGACTCAGAGTCGTTAATGTATTCTGCTGTAATTGTTGAAGTTCATCACATGAGCGAATCAGTTCAAATGTTCTGCATTAACCCCTGGCTAAAGGTTAATCATGTTTAACATGTAATTTACATTCTGGTTGAATATTAAGCCGCACAGAGAGAAGGCTTCTGTTTCTTCGGTTTTATAGAAGTGAATTATTTCTTATTGAGAGAGAATTATAACCGAGTGCTAACCAGTTCTGGATTCTGATTGGTCAGAAAGGGGTTAATACTAATACGGTGTTGTTTCTATAGTAACAGCTCATTTACAGCAACCAAAGCAAATACAATATAATAGAAGATGTTCATTTAATGTTTAGCTTCTGTAACGTTTCTGTAAATTTTCCTGTTTACTGCAATGGAAACTCTCTCAAGTTTTAAAAAAAGTATTAAATGTAATTGGAAATAAATACAATTATAACATGCAGTTGATTTGTAAATTAAAAACAAATTGCAGTTGTTAGCAAGTAGGGAAAAGTAGGGAAAGGAATAAAACGCATGCTGTTATAGGATTGAACGATTTAACGATTTTGACACAGCGTCTATGGGGATTGACTCACTTTTGGAAAAAGTAAAAATAACCTAATGGCCATTCGAGGAACTGCACTTTTTGGCACCTTTTTCAGAACCAGAGGTTGCTAGCTCCGCCCCTAGAACTGATCTCATCTCGTACCTTTGTTACAGTTCCTAACAGCACCTAGCGTTTCCTACAACACTATAATGCGTTATTAATTACAGCAAGGACCGCTGGTGCAGTACAATCCGACACGTTTGATGTCAATTTTTTCCCAGAATTCCACATGGCGAGCTCCAAACTACTGTTAACATAAGATACAGGTTTGAAGACAGTATTTTATCGTCGGGAATTGTAATACTTTCCGGTGCAGACAGTTTAATACCACACACTCGCTTATGACTGAGCGTGAACATCTGTTTGTCGCGAGCAGCTGAAGCATATCCGAGCGCTTGCCAAACGCTTGCCCTCAGATAGTGTCGTAATTAAGCAATGCATCTCATTTGGCGTTTCACGACTGCGAGCTCTGAAATATATACACCCAGGCAGCTGTCTTTACCAGCAGATAAAGAATGATAAGACGCCTTCGCTTAAGAACTTTATTGATCGCATGAACTAGAACCGAATGAGAAGTACGACATCTGGGAGGAAGTTATCACTAACGGCACAAACAGCTGCTGGGAAACCAAGTGGTAATTCACAGCAGAACGTAAGCGAGGAGGAAAAGCACCTCAAAGTTGATTATTTTGCTATAATGGCATTTTTTTTATTATTAAAATAAGAATAAAATTATAGATTGTTTTACTGTAAAACATTAAAACTCTATTAATGATTTTCATCAGTATCTGTACATGTCAAACATACTGTACAGTATCTCAGCCTAGGGCTGAATGATGTCAGCAAAATAACATCAAATGATGTATTGCAATTATTCTGTGTATCAGTTCATGTATCGCAACACTCCAAAATGATTTTTTTAAATACATTTTTAATTTACAGTTTTATAGTTTTATATACAATTTACAGACCAATCTTTATCTTAAGAACTAAAATTTTACAAGAAATTTGTTTCGGCATGAGAATTATTTTTGATATACGAGTGAGCCAGTGTCAGTGGATAGCCAAGTGAAGTGAGTTTATATATTTTTCTTTGTGTTTTTTTTTTCTTTTGCATTTTGCATGAAATATGATTATAGTGTTAGAAATTGGTAATATTGGTAATATTTTTAGGTGGCTGGAATGTATTATCTGCATTTACATTATTTCCTGTAGGAAAAATTATATTTTTTAAATATTATTCTCCTCTGGAATGGATTATATTCACACGCTGAGGTACTGAGGTACCGCAGTATACAGTATACAGTATGTTTGCGTTCAAGGTGGTACTATGTTGCAGTTCCTCTGTAATCCTACAGGTGGGGCTCTAAACTATTCACATAATGGCATAAGTTTGTTTAGAATTATATGTACTGTATATATGAATTATTCCATACTGTACATTTCATTTAGTTGAATATTTTAAGTATTTAGCATTTATTATCATGCCAACAAAAAGTGGATCAATTTAGAATTTTTTTGTTCATCTGTAAGAGAGCCAGGAAGATGTATTGTGCTTTTAATACCATGAGTGTGATTAAATCAGTTATGCAATTTAATTATTTTTTAAATATTTTGCTGATTTTGATTTGTTGAATCAACGAGTCAGTTTTCATTTTAGAATCGCTTTACAGTTTTTAAATACACAGTTTTAGTATTTAAGTCAACATACAAACTTCCAAACAAAAATAGGAAGACTTTTTCTCCTTTTGAGTTTATGTGCAGTTGGTGCAATATCACCCCCTACTGGTTTGGAGTGTAGAGCAGAATACTGATAAAAAGATGCTTGGGTTTGGTACAAGACATGATGTTTAAACAATCACAACACAATGAGTTACACATTGTTTTAGCGTTTATGAAAAACTTTTGGTAGTTTTTAATGCTTTAAAACGTGAATGAAATGCATCTGACGATAAACATTAATGATATACCTACGATTCACAGCAACCTAAAAATAATGCTTATGGCTTGTGTGGATCTGCACTGTGCATTATTTTATTGCATTTACTTATGATTTTTTGTTTAGTCGGAAAGGTTTTCTTTTCCTCACTTGGCCCTTTTATTTTTGTTAACTTAATTAGCTTCCGATCTTTTTTAACTGCCTTTTTTTTTCCTCGTCTCGGCCTTGGTGTTCTCAAGGTCTTTTCCGTTTTCTGTCTTTATCCCTTGGTTTAATCAATTCTGTTCCATTTTTAATGAAATCATCGCATGCTAATTAAAACGTGTCAGCGAGACCAGACTCCCAGACTGTTTTCATGTTGCACACTGGACTGTTGCGTAAATCAGCGATCGAGCTCATAAATTGTTCATTCTGGAGACCTGTTCTGCTGTCAAACTGTCATCGTAGCCTAGAGCGAGAGCACGGGATTTAACACGGACATGTGCGCATTAGCTATTTAGGACACAAGTCCAACGTCCCGAGACGAATAATTCAGGAAGGTTATCCGAGAACGCGTCCTTTCTTCACCTCGCTGGAGATGAGTGAAGTTCGCGTACAGTACAAGACTTTACAATCATCTGTGGTGTGACACACCTGATATTACTCGCTGATTCATCTGCGATTGATGCCTGAGATGAGAAACATGTGTGTGGAGTGACTGATGGCTAGAAGCTAGAGTTACATTATTTCCTTTATTATTTCTAGGGCATGGATGGATAATATATTGGTGCCCCTTTACTTCATCCATCAGTGAACAGACCATCATAGGAGCACCATTCAGCAGATATATCACCTGCGTGACAGTTATTCTCTGTAGAGCCGCAGTGACCCTGACATGCTAATGTTCCAGTCATGTGCTGCTGGTACAAGTGGATCGTCATCAGCAGAGAGCTGAGAGGACACCAGCACTTTAATATTATCTACTCAATGATGGTTTTTTTTGCCCATTCATAAACAAGGCAGAGGGGTGCCAAAACTTTATGTAGCACAGCATATTTGCAGACTGCCTAAAAAATAGGGCTGTGCGATTAATTGAAATCGTATTGAAATTGCGATGTGAATATGCGTGATTTCTAAATCGCCTTACAGCACGATTTAGAAATCGTTTTTGCGCAGTTATTAGTTTGGCGTGACACAGCGCGCTTCCGGATGCAAACCGCCAGTAAACACAGACGAAGAAGAAGCGCTTACGTCACCCACAAAGCGGAAGGAGACG
>JAQMYJ010000018.1:1615525-1637571 GCA_030014305.1 Clarias laeviceps | reverse complement strand
ATAATAAAACTGTAAAAGTGGTGTGTTTGTACATGTAAGAGATTTGTGAAAAAGGATGAGTAATAGAACACATCATGACGGCTTCTTTTGCACGTCACGTAAAAACTACTGAACAAATTTTAATGGGGTTTTCACAGGTCGAGGCTTGAGGCAACATATAGGCTTTGTTTCATCGCAGTCGGCCCAGGGGAAGAGAAGACATGCTACTTTGAAATTTAAATGGAAAACGGCCTTATATCATTAAAAATCGACCTTGAAAAAATCATTAGTTCATCTCAAAGTTCAACAGATGGTGCTGTACATTTTTTAATAGCTGCCTATGAGTGTGCAATTGAAATCTACTAAATAAACGCAATCTCACACCTTGATTTTGCGCACTTCACGGTAACATGTAAAAAAATTTAGTGCATTCCAAAATTCCAAAACAGGTGGCGCTGTACATTTTTTAAAACGTGCTTATGAGTGTGCAATTAAATTTATATATATGGGCACATTATATTTGTTAATACTCTTGATTTTTAACAAATTTCAAAGGTTCACAAACTCTTTCTTGCCACTGTATATATGTTTACTACAGATGGGAATCACCAGTCACCTCCCGATACAATATTATCATGATACCTTTGTGCTTCGATTAAAATTGCAATTTATAAAAGTATCATGATTTTATAAATATCCCGACCGGATATTACATTTTCCCCCATTTTTGTTACACTTTTAAACATTTAAGGAAAGTTTAATGAGTAATTAAATGTAGCCCGTCTGTCCCTTATTAGTTTCTCACTTAAAAACCAAGCGCAGCATTTAAACACTACAGACTTACTTCAAATAGTTTAACATTTAACTTCACATTAAATTAAACAAAAAAGCTACATTGTTACTGAGCAACACACATCTCTTTTATCACCTTAATTATCATTTCTAAACAAATTATAGCAATAATAGCATTACAGTGAATAGAGTGAATAATTTATAGCAATAATTCACTTCTACCCCACAGGAGGAAAATGTGTAAATGTGTGAATAGTTCAGAGTGCGCCACCTGCAGGATTATGAAAAAACAGTGGCGTTTTACCTCCTCAAACGCCTCCAAAGTCTCGAAACTCAATCTGACATTGAGCGTGTGGTCGCGTGCAGCTTCTAACACGAACACGCATGTGATTTTTAACTAACTAGCACTCATAGTGTTCTTGAGACACTAAAAAGCTTTTTCTTGAGAAAAAGCGTGTATTTCTTCAACATTTGCTGTTAACCTCCGGATGATGCAGGTAAAAATATAATAATAATAATAATAATAATAATAATAATAATTCTGCAGTTAATAAAACAGAAGAGTGGCTCAGCAATGAGCAAAGCTAGACACAGACATACAGCTCAATGCGTCTGGTGCTGAGAGAAAAGATCTCACAGGTATTCGTCCTTGTGTTTGTTCTCAAAGCCGCTGAATTCAACAGGTAGCTCATTACAAAAAAGAACCAGGGAAAAAGACTGAAAAGAGAGAGAGAGAGCGACAACAAACACATCCTTGGATGGAACAATGAGTGATTATGGAAACAAACCATTACAGAGAGCAGACACCGAGCACATTCAGCACTGAACACAAGAGATGCTCATGGGGAACAAACGCAGGACAACGAGCGGGCGGCTCAGGGATTAGTTTGTCCTGTGAAATGGATGTTTTTTTTGTTGTTGTTGTTGTTGTTGTTGTTGCAATTTGATATTCTTACTGTTCAGGAATACAATTAATGCAACCAGGTTGGTAAGAATTCACATACAGTCCAAGTTAGCTCGAAAAGTTTCATCCTGCAAATGGTGTGTTCACTAAGTCGCTCTCCCCTGCAAGAGTACCTTAATGTTGTCGAGGGCTCCCGAGCAGAACCATCTCGATCCGCTTTCAGGTGAACTCAAGTCAAAGAGCGCTCCGAGTCTGAATCGACTCACTTGGAGGAAGTGAATCATTCAGGGTTGTTAGAGTCGCCAAAGGACAGACCTGTAGAGGCTGCAGAAATGTCATGTGGGCTGGAGATTTGGACCAAAGAAACAAAACACAGTGCACAAAAGGGATTAGTCTAGTTTTCAGCCCTAGAGGGCATTTTTTTGTGTTTGTCTGCTTATCTGCATTGAATCAATGGAACGACTCAAAAGAATAAATTTCACTCCGATTTAGACTAGGCAAATGAACTAACAGGCGTGAAAGCGCTTTTAGGCTCTGCGTATTATCGTGAGATTTGCTTCTCCTTAAAGCTATAAAGACAAAGACGTGTATTATGTGCGTCACTGACACGACGCAGGACCCGATGAGTCAATCAGAAATCGGTGTAAACGGCGATTTGGCGTTCTGCGCCGCTCGTCCTGATGGCCCCGGCGCTGTTCGTTTGCAATTCTTTATGATAATGATGTTTCCTGAAAACAGTCGATGAATGAAAATGGGAAGGAGAACGCAATGATTTGCCATTTAGAGGCTTTGACGCCGACGGCTGATTGCCACATCGCTGATTCCTCCGGAACTCACGACAACGTGGAGAAGAATGTACTTAGTGGCCTGATTATTGCTGCATGTTTTAGAGCTCTCCATTTTACGGGTCATCAAGCCAGCTAAGCGCGCAATGTCCATACATCTCTCGCTGCTGATTAGCGTGGCTCTGAAGGCTGAGCTTGCAGCGGCTGACATTTCTGTGTTTCTGATTACTGTTCACATGATATGCTGCTTCCCACTGGCTGAGTTTCTGAGCGGTGTCAGGCGCGCGCCCGTAGAGGCAGGTTGTGCAGAAACTAGCCGCTCAACAGACTTCATAGACGCTAGAGTCTTTATTGATTTCATGTATTTTAAATGTTATTGAAATAATAATAACAATAACGATTTGTGCTGCTAAAAAGAATTTTTTTATTTCATGTTTTGATAATTTGCCTTTCTAGATTTATTGAAACGTGTTGCAGCACGCTCACAGCCTCATTCAACTCCTTAGATTCATTACTGCTCCTTGTGGTCAAACATGGAACTGCAACACAAATTAATAGAGGCCTGTTGGGGCAGGAATGACTCTGCCTCATCCTCAGGGCGAGGAGCGGATAATAACTGGGTTTCCACTACATTGGGCTCCATATGAAGCAAAAACCAATATCTTAAAGCAAATTATCTGAATTAAACATACAGTAATACATTAGCCAGGGTAGGAGGGTCGAATCTTGTCTCTGGTCTGTTTGCGTGGATGTTCCCCCTGTACTTGGTGGGCGTCTTCCAGGTACTCTGATTTCCTCACACAGTCCAAAGACTTTTGGTGATCCCAAATTGCCTGGAGTGTGTTATTGGGAGTGTGATGTGTTGGCTCCCTGTCTAGGGTTGTTTTCTGCCATAGCTCTGGATATAGAAAACGTATGGATGGATGGATGCATGGATGGACGGATGGCCCTCATGTCTCTTGTGTTTTGCTTTTGACTAATATTTGGACTGGACGTTTATCTGAAATCTGGCAACCCTGTTTAGAGATATAAACCATTTTGGAAAACAGATTGAGTGTCATCTACGACGCTACCCTAAACGTTCACGAGATATTAGCCTTTAGCACTTCTCAGGTGTGACAGCTTCTCGACTCGACTTTGTTTGAGTCGGCGTCGTTATTATTAATGTTGTCGTTTCTCATCAAAGGCTTGGATTTGCTGTGACATCCACTCGAGAAAACCATTTGCCGTATGAACTAAAATAAGAATAAAAAAACTCTCAAGTCCCGTGCATAATAAAGAAAAAAAGAACAAATGAAAGTCGGTGGTTCTCTTCATGTTCGTCATAGCGTAGGCTGAAAGACCTCTTCATAAAAGTTTTTTTTTAATCTCCCGAGCTTGGCTTGTGACAGGTGATCTTATTCATGAAAAACACTGCCAAGGAAAGACGTCTTGCTACACCCAAGAGATTACAATTGCTTTCACGTGTTGTGCTTAGATCTTTGTCACAACATAGAGAATGTTCATGCTGTCAGCTCGTGGCGCGCAGGCCAGAACTCCACTCAGACTGAAGAAGGCGCTTGGGATTTTGCCTTGAAGCTTCTTTGAATATGAACTTTGGAAGTACTAGAAACTGGCAAGAGAAGGTGCTATCCTCCAGCTCAGGCAAAGGTGCCCTGTATAGATAGAGGGTTGGGGAGTGAAGATTATGAGAATGAGTTCATACAGCAGAGGAATCTTGAATTCTGTTTGGGACAGCAAACATTAGTGCTACTAGATTGAGTCCAAAATGGCATTGTTCGAAAATAAAATCGGATCAGCAGTCGGCCCTTGATTCACAGCTCTAACCATACAGTGTATAATCTAATAAGTTCATACACTGAACTACTGTATATGTATGAGAGTGTTCAAGTCAAACCAGGTCAGAAAACTTCAATCGCAATAACATTTGAATGGTGCAAACGTTTTAAAGAAACCCATACATCCGTGAATGACGATCCCAGTCGAGGTTGCTCAGAGCTCACTGCAGTCGTTCCCCTGAACATTCAGCGAGTAGAACGCCTGATCCCTGAAAAACCATGAATATCTTGATGCGGATGAGACGCATCTGTCTGTGGAAACTGTACACACAATCATTCACCAACTCCACTTGGACATTACAGGAACTCGGCTGGAAGTTATTGCCACATCCCTGTACAGTTATGACCTCGCTCCAAGCCATTTCCACATGTTTGGAAAAGTCATTAAAGGAGTTCCTGGGAGGCCAGCGTTTCTGTTGTGAAGCAGTACTGAGAAAACTTTCTACCTTGATGGTATCCAAGCACTAGTGAAATGCTGGAATATGTGAACTAGTGTAGGAGGGGATTATGTAGCGAAATATATACAGTAGCAAGTTTTTTTCTTATAACTGTGTTCTGTTATTCGGCACAACTAAAAAGTTTGACTTGAACACCCATTGTACGTACTTCCGAAAAGCCATTGCAACCTTTGGAAAGCCTTATGTACTTGACGCTGAGATTAAATACATCGGGTTCTGAACAGACACTCAATAAGGACCTATTTTGGATTCAGGCACTATAAGCACTATATCAGATCTTAATGAACAATTCATTCATTACAGACTCTGTCATGCACTATATCACTGTAGAGGCTGTGAAACGATGGGTCAGTGCTTTCTATCGCATGTAAGCTATGGATTTACAGCACGTCCACCCAAATTTATAAAGTTGTGCATTACATTTCTATTAGTTCTAAAAATTCACGCCCCGCTGCCGTGCTGTACAAAGAGCCTTGGCCTGCCAAATACAATCCCTGCTATTACGGCAGAACAGCTGTTCCATCAAAAATGCATTAGGTGTTTTACGGGGTGGCTAACCAGCAGCAGATTATTCTGGGTCTCGGTTAAAAGGATTCAGACTATTCATGAGTAAAGAAAAAGGAAATGAGCACGGATCGCTCTGACACTGTTGTTTAGCGGTGTCTCTGGAAAGCAAGGACATTCCTTAGAGTTCTTTATAGCTCTGAAATTTATGAAGTAGACTCTGAGATGATGCTCAAAAAAAAAAAAAAGCTGGTAAGGATTGCTGAGGGTAGTTCTGTAATATAAATGTAGCTCGCATTACTGCATCATCTGCTGCTCTGCAGTCGATTCTGCAAGTTCACACCCTTCCTTTGCAATATGTGATCCAGAGACTGTATCAAACCTCCTCACAGAACGAGCAAATCCAATTCAAAATCAGCTTCCTCCTTTATACATCTCTTAATTATCTCCATTCCTAGTTACTTTCTCACCATCTCCTTCTTCTTCTTCTTCTTCTCCTTTTCTCCTCACCAGGCTTTAATCTTGCTCACTATCCTATCGTCTAACGTGTGTATTCCCAGTAATCGACCCGTTCCTTTGTCCTTCTCGGTAAGGTAATTACGTTAACGTTCATAATCTCATCTCTTCACACTTTATCTGTTTTAAGAAACGGGTGTGAACCGTGTGAGAATCTGACCCACTGTCTGTCTAAATATGATTTACCAGAAAAACCTCCCATCATTCTCTCATTCCTTCATTCACCGGAACCGTCCATTCATCTCTGCTTCAATTTGCCAAAAGCACAACCAGTTGACTCATCCTCTCTGTCTCCCCACAGATGTTTTATGGCGTGCCTGTAGTGATCCCACTGTGGAATCCATCTTCCCAGCGAACTGTGACCCCCGCAGCTCGCAGACGTCTCTCCAGGATGTGAATACGGCTTGTCGGCTTCCTGCGGGTGTCTGGCTTTAAAGCAGCGAGGATGGTTTTAAAGCATAAGGATGGACACGTGGTGCGCTGAGCAGGGAGGCTGGGCCTGATCTCCGTCCTCAGGCCTCTCTTTAACATGAGAGCCTGTTTTAGCTCTCTGCTGCTGGGCCTCTTTGCGCTCCAGAGGAGCCTCAGCATTGCGTCTACGGCGGGCCTGGGCTTGAACGCGCACTCTCACAACCGAACCAGACTTCCTGTGGGCCCGGTCCTAAGCACACATGCTCACAACCGAACCAGACTTTCTGTGGGCTCTGTTGTTAATGCACATGCTCAAAATCGGACTAAACTCCATGACGGAGGGAAGGACCCTCATCACCGGCCCAAGAGGGGGTGGGTGTGGAATCAGTTCTATGTTTTGGAGGAGCACATCGGACCAGAGCCGCAATATGTGGGAAAGGTAAGAGCTGCTATTTTCATGACGTTTTTAGTATTTTTATGATTTAGTCAGAAGCTAGCATAGTATCTTGTGGAGAATATGAACATTTCAGAAAGGTACTAATTTCAAAGTGTTTGTTGCTAATGCTATCTAATGTAAAGAAAGCTGAGGTGATTGGGAATTGGACTCATCTGGGGTGTAGTATGGATGGTACTAAGACCCATGGAACTTGGTCTAATGGAACATCCAGGTGTCAAAGTCCTGAGGACACTTTGGCTAGGCTATGCCAAACAAGCTTCTCCTCAATTTCAAATGATGTTTAACAAGACACAGGCATCCAAATACTAGCTGGCAGTTTACTTGCTGTTAGTTACTGGAAGCACTATAGACACGCAAAGCTACTGTAGATGGTTTATTGAGCTAAAACAGGAACATCAACAGCACCGCCTTATAAATGAGTGAAACTTTCTGTTAAATATGTGGATGTCCATATCACTATCAAGTTAAACACCAGAACAAAAAACAGGAACAAACAACAACAACAACATGGGAATAATAGTAAGTAAAATGTCTGCACTGAACTCCATGTGCACCTTCTTGTGGTAGACATAGACATGTGAGCTACTGAGAAATATGATGCAAAACAATTTAACATTGTTGGTTAATGCGTTCGTAATCTGTGAATTTCTTAGGGTCAATTAGTCCATTAATGATGAATCATTAGCATCCGTTAATCTGTCTTCCCAACGTTACACGTCACACTACTTCCTGTTCCACACGCGCACGGGTATTCTTTAAAGCAGCCGTTTTGGACTCTTGTTTACACGCAAACAGTTGACTCAGAACAGGAAAAACACAAAACAGACCTATTGGGAAACTTTCAGCGTGAAGATATTCAGAGAGACTCTGTGTTCAGTGTTGACGCGTAGACGGGGAAAATGAAATGCCTGGTAAGATCGCCAGCTGTTGGTCCAGCATGTTGTCGACAGCGTGTTTTTGCTCTTTTAAATGCAAAGCATGACATTGCTCTTCAGCATAGTAAATAAGGAGGTATTTCCTGGAAAACTGCTGTGGTGTATTTATTGTATTTCATTCTTGCTTATTTTTATTTTGAACAGATTTTTATTTTTATTTCTAATGTGTACAGCACTTTGGTCAACCTTGAGTTGTTTTCAAATGTGCCTTATAAATAAAAGAAGTGAAGTGAAGTGAAGTGAAGTGAAGTGAAATGTTGATTACCATAACAGCATGACACACTGCATGAAAAAACAAACAAAAAAAACATTAGCAATGTGAAACATCGACAATCTAATCAGAAGACTACACATAATTTTTTAATTATGGGATGAGAATAGGGATCAGGGGTAACTCAGTGGTGAAGGCATTGGAATACGATCCCAGGTACAAATCCCACAACCACCACCAAGTTGTCCCTGTTGGGCCCCTGAGCGAGGCCCTTAACCCTCAACTGCTCAGATATATAAGGAGTAAGTCTCTCTGGCGTCTAAAAAATTTATTTCAACCAAGTATACAATCATAGTTTACTGTTTTTAACTTTTTAAAAAATTTACTTTTAAATTTAATTGGAAACCAATTGTAATAAATTTTTATTTTATAATAAATAAGCTGAATTCTTGTAAAAAAAAAAATAATTAAAGCATAAAATTGTTAAATATGTTTATAAATAGGCTTAATAATCTTGTATTCGGTTTATTATAATGAGGAATATTGGATAGATTTTACTATATTCAAGATTCATTTCTTGTCTTTTTTTGCTGTCCATAATTATTATTATTTTTATTTTTAATTGGCATTAATATAGAGTGCCTTCATGCTAAAAATAGTAACAGTTTTAAAAATTAATAACAATAATATCAGTATTGTTTAGTGCTATTCCCAGCATTCCATCCAACTGGTGGTTCGACCTCATAAAGCACAGCTGGTTAAAGCTCAAACATCTGCTTTTGAGTAAGTTTACTGCCCTTTTTTTGTCACTAGGGGTATTTTTACATCCAGTTAATGTTCCCCATTTTTCCCCCCAATCTCATTAAACCTCATCCTGTTATCCTGTGTGTTGACTTTAAGCTCGAGACGGAGTGCTGTTAAATTCCCGTTAGCATACGTCTCCTCTCGCTAATGCCTCCGTCCTGTAACAGGAGATTAAACAGACCATTGAGATTAACTCCTGTTTCTGTTAACAGCATGTTTTTCAGAAAATTCATTCAGAAAATTGGGTCATCAATCACATTTTTGTTTGCGTCAACCAGAAAAACAGGACGGCCGAGATAACAAATATCGGTCATTCGAGTCGCTTTGTTTCTCCCTTTTTCTGAGCCGACAAAGCTGCAGCGATAATTAAAACAAGGACGTGTGTGGTGTTTCAGCCCGAGCCGCGTGATTTATGAGAACGAAGAAGAGCTCGCTGTTAATGGTGTTACACGCCGCTGCTTATAAAATCACATTCATTTTCATTTCAAAGAGCGAGATGCATTCTATAATGACGGTCCCTGAAATCGTGCGAAACTCATCTCGTAACATCACGTGAACGAGACGTGATCACGGATTGAGTGGAGAACGGGGTTATTGGCGAGAGAGAATAAAAGTTACAATTAAAAATCGTGTGACGAGAAAATGACGTGAATGTCCTGCAACATGTAGAATCTCGTAAAAATCATTCATGTAAATAAAGTAATCGACACGTGATCGGACGTATGAAAGGAATGATTCATGTGAGAAAAATTACAACACGCGAGTTTCAAATTATGTTGAAAAAAGCTAAGCATAAAATAGTTTTGGGTAAAAAAACAAAAACATTGTAGGACAAATTAATCACATGTGAATGAATCATGTAAAAGAATCAAATGTAAAAAAAATTTAAAAATCACAAACCACACGTGACTCTTCTGTTTCTGGGTCACGCGACGAGGCACAGTGAGAGTCCGATGTCGACCGCGGTTGATGTTTGACGTGTGCGTAATGTGACGTGAGGGACAGCAGAGGTCACGTCCCCGCACCTGCGTCTCTCCGGGACGGGTGCGAGCGCAGACACGTGAGCCTTATTTCCCAAATATCACGTGACAGAGGTTTTCGACCCCCTCGAGAGAAACACGCTTGTTTATATCTGTTATCACGTCTCTTTCCTGTGTTTCAGCGTTTTGTCCTCGTATCCTCTTCCACACATACGCGGCGTATCTCTGTCCCGGGTCCCGAGCTGCAGGAAATGAATCTCACCCCACTGAACCCACGTGACGGAGCTGAATGAGCTGCAGCGCCGAGTTGCTTCCATAATACTCCTTATCGAGTTTAAATAGATGCAGGGTGTCATTTCTTCTCAATTATAACAGACTTATTGAATAATGCGTGTGTGAGTGTGTGTGTGAAAGAGAGAGAGAGAGAGAGTAAGAAAGAGACTGATAGATAAATAGAAAACGAGACCAGAAGACAGTGAGAAGGTAAGAAAGAAAGAGAGATACACAGTGGCAGAACAATACACTGAGAGAGAGAGAGAGAGAGAAAGAGAGAGATCAATAGAATGATAGAGGAAACTACAATAACTAGAGTTTATCTAATTAAAGCTTTTTTTTTTACTTAAATTTGACTTTGACCTTGGAAAGAGAAAGAGAGAGAGAGAGAGAAACAGATGGACTGACAAAACAGTACAGAAACAGAAAGATAGATAGAGTGAGATAAAGAATGAGACAGAGCGAGATGCTGGAAAAGAGACAGAACGCCAGAGAGAGTGACTGTTAAATAGACAAGGGAATAGAGAGGGGGGTGGAGGTATAGAGAGTAAAGGCAAACAGAATAAAAGACGGAGAGAGAGAGAGAGAGAGAGAGAGAGAGAGACAGGGAGATATAAATCTAGATCGACCAAAGTGAAAAAGAAATAGAGGATGACAGAAAGAGAAAGAGTTTTAGAAGCTGAGATACTGTATAGACAAAGAAGGATAGATAGCGCAAGAGAGAGAGAGAGAGAGAGAGAGAGAGAGAGAAATCTGAAAATCATTAACTGTCAGTCAAATTCAAACCAAATTCACTAATAAATCTCCTTAAATCAATGAAAGCATTGAGATTTAGATAG
This sequence comes from Clarias laeviceps, assembly GCA_030014305.1. NCBI lineage: Eukaryota > Metazoa > Chordata > Actinopteri > Siluriformes > Clariidae > Clarias > Clarias laeviceps. The sequence continues at coordinate 1,626,885 of JAQMYJ010000018.1, read as the reverse complement.
ATAGATAGATAGATAGATAGATAGATAGATAGATAGATAGATAGACAGATTGTTTATTGATCCAGAATGAAATTCCAGATATCCAGCGGCAATAGAGACAGTAACACACAGACAGGTTGGCTATGTGATTGCACACTGTATATCTTACATGTAGTCGGTAAACACAGGGTTAATGTGAGAACTGACCAGGAGTTACTAGTGCAATGCTAAAAAAAATGACAAAATGACAAGAAAAAAAAAAAAAATAGATATATAAGAAGCAGCTTGGACCTTTACCGTTTTTATAAACTGATACAGGGAAAAAAACAAGCGAGAGAAAGAGAGAGAGAGAGAGAGAGAGAGAGACCTCATGTCATAAAGGTCTAAGCTGCTGCCTCGTCCCGATAACAGCCAATCAGATGACAAGTAATCTTGCGCCAGGGCTCGATCTCATCACAGGGTCAAGCAGCATTCGAATGAGATGAATATTCTCTCCTCACACACCTTCGGGAACTGAAAATCCATGCGCGCGCACACACACACACACACACACACACACACACACACCTTCCTCAGTTGTCTCACAAGCCAAGACGAGGCGAGGCAACCAGACGAGGGTTCGGTGTGTTCTGACCTGAAACTGGAGACGCTGCTGTGAAAGTGTGTCATATTTAAAAAAGAAATGAGAGATAGTCCTGGGAGTCTTGTTTTGTGGGTTAGACACTGAACAAGGAGAGATTTCCAAAAAAAGAAAGCAGAAAGACTTCCAGATAAAGTGCAGCCGGCTGTCTGGAGTCGTCTCTCGTGTTATTTTCGAAGAGACTGAACTCAGCTGAGCTCAAACCCCAGGACTGATCGATTAACTAGAAAAAGAAAAGGCAGCGTCTCAGGTTATAGAGGATCAGCAGAGTGTAAACTCCACTGTCCTGAGGATGCTGGAAAACTTTCATTTACAGCTTTACTTCTGACTGTTACAACGCGGTGACACTGGAGACTCCTTACATACAGCAGTAAACATCTACTTACTGTATAGAAAAATTTGCCATATCAACACACATTATTCGAAACAATACATTATAAGAATTATTACATTAAAATAAGCCTTTTTAATAAATGAATGAATTAATTAATTAATCAACATCATTTGACCAATCAAACCCTACATGGTAAATATTACACTCCTGCGAGATATTATTATTTGATGACATAAAAGTGATCAATATTTACAGAAGACTTCATGCACAGTACAGTGATGAAACTCTTAGCCGCAGTAAAAGATTTGAACGGTACAAGCGTTTTAAAGAAGGTCCAATCATGGCTACTGAGAGAACTTTCTATTCTGGTGGTGTCCAAGCACTAGTGAAAAACTGGGATAAATTCATTAGTGTAGCAGAGGATTATATATAGAAATAAAGGAAGTTTTTACTCTCAGAACTTCTGCTCAAGCAAAAGTCCCGCTTTGACTTGAAACCAAAGGTTAGCATGATCTTTAATTTGTAGCCAGAATTACTTGTATATCTTTAGTTTTAGTTTTGGGGCTGGTCTCTGTTGATCCAGTTTCAGGGAACGTGCTTTAAACCCCTCAGAGGTGTACCGCAGGCCGGCTGGGTTATTACGCTTAAATCTAGGGCAAAAATGATGCTCATGAGCATTGCACTGGCGCTGGCCACGATCCAATTACCATGTTGCTTTAGAAATTTACAACCACTGAGGTGCACAGTGGCAGACAGGTAAGGACAAGTCTAATGTTAAGTTTGATTAAAGAGTAAACCAGCTTCCTATAAGAAATTCTACCATGGTAGGCCAGTGGTACCTGTACCATGATGTAGAGTACAATGGTGTTTTTAACAGCACAATGTGGTACACGGTTCCATACGTTGGTACAGGAGTACATTTATTATGGTATGATACATGGTTCTAACGCATACTGTAGTATGAGACTATGGAACTTGTCCCAAGATATTGTGAAAAATATATTAGTAAGATTCAGTTATTTGTCACATGGACCTTACTGCATGATGAAAAGATCCATATCAGAGGTCAGAGCACGGGGTCAGCGCCCCCTGAAGCAGGTCCTTTCTCAAGCGAACAGTGGCAACTTGGCAGTGCGGCGGCTCAAACTCCCGACCATATGATCGAACGAGTGCCATTATACACGTCATTGTTCCCTCCAAAGGTTAATACACATGACTTAGGTGAATATCGTGGTACTTATTGGGCACAACTACAGTACATCCACCTATATTCAGCAGCTATTTAATATGGTACCATACCAGTAGTATATACTAACATACTGAATATGCTACAGTATGTATAATATAGTACCCAATACGTACCATGGTATTCACCAACGTATTGTGGTACTGTACACACCATAGTACTACCAGGGTACCCACTGAAGTGCCACAGTACCGACCCGGGTACTCCATCAAGTCTTATAGTGCTTACTACGGTAATGTTTAAAGGACTACTGTAATACTATCTAGTAATAATATGTACTATAGTTTATCATAGTATCATTTCTTACTGTATGGGTTTCCCAGACTTGATTTGGAAAGAAACTAGGTTTAGTCTCCAAGAAGAGATGAGTTATAAACCATCACAACTCAAGATGGCACCTGATAGAAATCTAAACCTTTAACAGACATGAAAGAGACAAGTTCAACTTTAGAAAATAAATGTTGAACACAGGACAACTTTTATTTACTGTATATCCACTCATTTAGTTTTTAACTTTAACTTCAGGAGCTCTGGGGATATTTTCACTAATCGTTCATAAATTTTAATTCTCCAAGTTTTGTACTAAGAGGACATCATGGCCAGATTACATAATGGCTCTTAAATCCATCACCGTCTGGTACCATCTGTGTTGTAACATTAACTCATTTTGCACAGAGATTATGGGACTTCACCTGTTCCCCGAACACTGCTGTGTCTGACTAGCATCATTAATATCGTGGTAGTCTGTGATCCAGCCCTAAAATCCCGAATCCGTGACTTTAGCGAGTTATGAGCCTCAGTTGCAGGCTATAATTAACTGTTGAAAATCCTTCAGGGTAATGGTTTTGTGGCCAGACTTGCCAGAGATGACGTGTTGCTTGACAGCTCTCAAAATTCCTCCATTAGCTAACATTACACTGTTTAGCTAAATGCTGTTAAATTAGCTTTGAAGTAGGACTGCAAGAAGGACGCTAACAAAGTTATATAAGCAAGTTTTAATAGATCTTAAGTGCCGTAAAAATATCCCAGACTCAGCGTTAGAATATTATGATGTGACCTACAGTAGCTTTCTTTTCAAATGTAGCTAGCAATTTACCTCAGTGGGTGTAGCACTGTCGTCTTGCACCTAAGTTTAGCCTTTAGCCTTTATTCGTCACACATGCATTAACAGAAACTAACTAGCTAACTAGGAGACCTAATTAGCCGACCCTCTAAGCAAACCAAATTTACCCCATAAATTATCAAAAAAACTAGTCTAATGTACTATACAAAAGATAACACAAGACAACATAAAGTACACGTGCAAATGTGCACACAGGAGCAGCAAAATGAAAACATGACACATGACACGAGAAAGACTTATTGTCTTTGATCAAGTCCCGTCTCGGGTCTGTTTGTTTGTATGTTCTCCCCATGTTTCCCCCGGGTCTTGCGGTTTCCTCCCACAGTCCAAAGACAAGCAGATTATTAGGCTAACTGGCATTTCCAAATTGCCCATAGTGTGTGTGTGTGTGTGTGTGTGTGTGTGTGTCCTGCATTAAATTGGCACCATGCATAGGATGTTCCCCGCCTCGTGCCCTAAGACTCCTCGGATTGGCTCCAGGCCCCCCGCGACCCTGTACACATGATAAACATGATGAGTGAACGAGTGTAGCTTCACTGCTACCAAACGAAACGTACTGGCTATTTAAACTGTGGAAAAAAAACAAATCATTACTGTGAACAATATTCAATAATACACCCTATATTTGGATTGATGAAGTATCAGAGGTCACCTGAAAATGCCAGAACGTTCTAGAAGGTTCCGAGGGGCAGCGTGGTGTCAGTCTCACTGCCGTCTGCTGTAGGCAGCTGCAGGGAACAAACAAAAACTTCATAAATAATTAATCATCGCTAAACTTTACTCTGATTACATCTCCAGTTTGGGAAATTTTCATTTATTAAAGAAAACAAAAGTACATTTGGATATAAATGTGTTTTATTGAAATGGACCAAAGATGACTCATTTATGTGCGTGCAGTTAATCACTGAATCATTTGGGAGCTCATAAAAACTACTTTACAAAGGGTTTTCTGTTTTGTTTCTGTTTTTCAATTTAACAAACAACTAACAGCTTTCACAGTGAAAATAAACATAGTTTATCATAGATTTAAAGATTTCAAGTGTAAATGTACTTGTACTTAATCAGATGAAGCCTCATTAGCATATTTTTAGTTTTAATCAGTAATCAAAGAGCAGACATAGATTGTAATATCTGTTATTTAAACCCCTCTGAGTGTTAGCGTCTGTCCTGAAGCCTTGATTTAAATATAAAAAAATTGACTTTATTTCGAGGTATATAATTAAAAATTAAATCTTTTCTTTCTTTTCTTTTCGTCTCAAGAGTAATCATTTTCTCTGAAGCTCAAAGAACTGGTTTTATGCCTTCAGATAATAAGATAATAAACCTTTAGTATAATCTCTGAATAGAAAGGTGTTTTTTCAGCAAAATAGTAAAGTTATTTTTTTTATTATACTGGGTGCGGCCTCTGTGGCACTGTAAGTAAAGTAGGTGTGGCCTCTGTGTCCGTTTAAATAAAGTGGGTGTGGCCTGTGTATCAAGTTACAATAAAGTGACTGTGGTATATGTGTAAGTTAAAATAAACAGGGTGTGGTCTGTTTGTTAACTTAAATAAAGTGGGTGTGGCCTATGTGTCAGTTAAAATAAAGTAGGCAAAGTCTACATGTCAGTTAAAATAAAATAGGTGTGGTCTATGTGTCCATTTAATAAATGAAGTAGGTGTGACCTTTATGGCCGGTTAAAATAAAGTGGGCGTGGTCTATGTGCCAGTTAAAATAAAGTAAGTGTGGCCTCTGTGCCATTTAAAACAAACTGGGTGTGGTCTATGTGTCAATTTAAATAAAGTAGGTGTGGTCTCTGTGTCAGTTTAAATAAAGTGGGTGTGGCCTGTGTATCAAGTTACAATAAAGTGTCTGTGGTATATGTGTAAGTTAAAATAAACAGGGTGTGGTTTGTTTGTTAACTTAAATAAAGTGGGTGTGGCCTATGTGTCAGTTAAAATAAAGTAGGCAAAGTCTACATGCCAGTTAAAATAAAATAGGTGTGGTCTATGTGTCCATTTAAATGAAGTAGGTGTGACCTTTATGTCGGTTAAAATAAAGTGGGCGTGGTCTACATGCCAGTTAAAATAAAATAGGTGTGGTCTATGTGTCCATTTAAATGAAGTAGGTGTGACCTTTATGTCGGTTAAAATAAAGTGGGCGTGGTCTATGTGCCAGTTAAAATAAAGTAAGTGTGGCCTCTGTGCCATTTAAAACAAACTGGGTGTGGTCTATGTGTCAGTTAAAATAAAGTAGGCGTGGTCTCTGTGTCAGTATAAATAAAGTGTGTGTGATCTCTGTTACAGTTTTTAAAAAGTGGGTGTGGCCTCTTTGTCCGTTTAAATTAAGTGAGTGTGGCCTCTCATTTTTCTTTTTAGTGAAGTGAAATCTAGTCAGAATTCTGAGTGCATAGTTATGAATCAATTATCTTTAATAGCGTAATTTTAAATGCTTAACATTTTTAACACACTGAAACTGGGTCATTATTTATTAATCACTGAAAAACCCATAATGAATAATTTATCTTTCTTTCTTTTTTTATTCCACTTTATCTTTTCCAGAAATCTCTCCCAGATATGTGTAGGAGGATGTGCTAAATCCACACACACACACACACACACACAACTGGTTAAAATATTCACTTCCTGCTGTAACATCAGCTTGAATTTCAGATTGCTCTGTAAATGACGAGGCGTGTATGAGATAGCAGACGCAGGAAGCGCTTACTGTAAGAAGGTTTGTTCAGAGCTACAACCTGAAAGATAAGGAAAAAAAAAAAAAGCGACGTGATCTAATGCTGTTATCAACGAGCCGTCTGCGCTATGCATTTGTTACCGAGTGTGTGCTGTGGGATTGTCGGCTAAGTGCCTAGCTCAAGGGCAAAGTAACACTAACGCTCCTGAGGGACTCGCTCTGTCAGGCCTTTGATTTCTACTCCACCGCCCGGGCCGCGGCAGCGTGGACGCCATCCAACTCCCGTTTTAGAGACCTGTTCCAGTGGAAAGGAAAAAACGAAAATGCAGAGATTTGTTCGCGGCTGCATTTTGTTTGCGCATGCATAATTTCCTATACAATGCTGTTAACAAATAGATTGGCTTTTCATCTCTTTGGCACCCACATGCGCACCGAAACAAACAGCTTAAGCTTTGCTCTTAGCAATATGCTCCGTTTCTCTCTATTTAATCTCCTTGGTAACAGTCTGGCAGCTCAGGCGAGTGTATAAGGGCAGAAAGAAAGCGAGCGCATAGTGTTGAGCTGCAGCTGAGTTAAAAAAATAATAAAAATACTGGTCTAATTTTCAACATAGCAACAGCACACTGACCATCTGCTTCAGCTCAAACGATTCCTGTGTTTTCACTTATGGAGTGCAGATTGCACAGATGTCCCGTGTGCCGTGTGCCAATTAGTGATATTTCTACATTATTCCTAAATCTACTGCACCTTTAATGAATCGTGATCATCATTAGTAGATATTCGTAGGGTACAGGTACGCCCCCCCCCCACCACCACCACCCCCGGTAGGAACATATGGTTGTTAAAACATTCTGATAATGTTAACACGGACAATGTTGATATTAGGCTGTTTTGGAAGGTTAGAATGATTTCGAGGAAATAACAACATGTACATGACATGTAACATTATAACACTAAGAGATGTGTGACATGCAATACACACGCTGTGTATGGGAAGCTGGTGTCTCTGTCCCCACCTCCGATCAGAATTCTAAACCCTGTTAGAAACTCGGCACGTTGTGTGAAAGGATGGTAATTGGTGTAACTTCTCTTAATAAAGGTCACAATATCATTGTTTTGAGGTTGTATTTCCAACATTGTGTTTAGGTCGTTCATTCAATTTTGTCTCAACGTCATTATATCGAAGTAACTAATGATTAAAAATGATCCCAAGCCTGGATATAAAAAAGGAAGGGTTGCATCAAGTAGGGCATTTGGTGCACCTGGTGCACCCCTTAACGAGAGCAGATACCCATGCAAGATACCTACAACCTACAAGATGGTGTTTCTGTCACTCTGGAGTAATGAAACATAAAAATGAATATGAATAGAAAGGACACAGGCTGGTGAAAAGCAGCTCATGTTCAGATATGGTTACTTTGAAGTATTATAAATTAAAATAAAACGGAAAATAAGGACAGCGAAAAACATTCTAAAACTTGCTTTCAAGGACATTATTCTAGTATATTATTATATTTTTCTAGTGTTATTTTGTGAAGAATGTAAGTAATTAGTCTTAAATTGGTCTTAACTTAAACTTTTCCCAGCGTCCAGAATTTGGGACACTTCCTCATGTCTGGTTACAGGAAGATCCGACCTCGACAAGAACATGTTTTTCCGACTAGACTACAAGCAGCAAATCACACCGCAGATGCTTTCATGGTCGAGCTGCTAAGAATAAACTAAATGAACCAAAAATCAAACCCAGAGTTATTACGGCATCTAAGGAATAAAATCCAAAAAGGAGAAATAACTAAATATTACTACTAAAGATAGAGGAGAAAAATTGAGTCAGCTACATATCAAGATTCTTTTCTTTGCCAATTCAGTTATCACCACACTGAATGATTTCTTAAAATTAATTTTAAATTGTATCCTGTATGTTTACATTTAAGATGGTAATATCTTGCAGTTTATATACAATCCTGCAGGTGGTGGACTCTAAACTATTCGCAAACTGGCAAGCAGCACAGCATCCTATGTGGTAGGAGATTTTGTTTAGAATTGTAATGAAATAATAAATATTAAAATGAAATATTAAAATCATGATAGTTACAGAATGGCAATATAAATCGAATCAGTACTTTGATATCGTAATAATATCGTATCGGCTGGTCCCTGGTGATTCCCATCCTTCTGACATCCTAATATAACACTTTAAAATCAAACAGAACATCACTTCCTGTTCCTCCTTATAGAATTTCCATCCTGTTAATCTTTTATTACAGCTGAATTAACATCACAGGCAACTGATTTTATAGTTCTGTATTTTCCTTGTGTCTATGGAAAAAGCTTCTGCTCACTATAAATATCAATGTTTATTCTAAGGAAAGTTTCTGGTGTGCAGAGTCAGGTTACACACTTGCCTAACTAACACGTAACCTAAAACCAAAAGAAAATTGAATAACATGAATGAGAGCAGGGTGAGTACTGAAATCTAATTTAAAAGGAGTCTGGTGTGTTGTACAAAATGCAATGGTGCCCAAAAGTATTAAGACAGCATATTATGTAGTTCTGCTCTGCATGTGCACAGAACAGGTGATGTAGCTAATGAGCTCTAGCCTACTGTATTCGGCTAAAGAGTTAATTAAGTGCTAATGAACTGAAAACCTAGTGAACGCCTGGCTATGTGACAGGTGTTGAGCTTCTGAAGGCATGGCCTGGGTCATCTCCAGACCTAAAGACAACAGAAAAAGGAAGATGTCAAGAAACTGTCCTGTACATGATATTCAGGAAGCGGTCAAGCAAGAATGGATTGAGCGAGTGACCCCAAAGTACTGCAGACGTTTTTCTGACTCTATGCCCAGCCGGATCCAGCAGGTTCTGAAGAATAAAGTTGTATTAAATAACAAATTATTCTTGTTATCTTGATTCTCATTATTTGAATAATACTATATGTGAATGTCATTAAAACACTGAAGTTCACTTTTGTCCAAATACTTTTGGCCACTACTGTATACGTTGCTCTAAAACATATAAACAGCATGAGTTGCATTAATCACTGCTTTAACCGAACAAAACGGCTTCCACCGTCACTATTCAGTAGCGCGAACTGAAGAATAGCACTTAATCCAGCACAGTCTTTATCACAGTCTTCAATATTTTTGTCACATTGTGATAATTTAAAGATTGTGATTCTTTTGCGTGTACAGCATCATGTGTGGAAGGAGAACATCATTGTAACGACATCTTAAAAAAATGATATTGAATATTTATAATATTGGATATTTATAAAATCGCGATAATTACAGAATCGCAAATACTGAGTTATCGTGATAAGATCGTATCGACTGGTCCCTGGTCATTCCTGTTCCTAGTTAATTATACTAAATTGCAGTCATGGAAGAACTTATTAGGTGCTGGATGTTATGGAACTGGTCATGGTTTATGTTTAATTATTAAAATATTGTTAATGACTTTGAACAAAAACATTCAAGCGATTTGAAGGATAAGCTTATCTACAATACTGCAGAAGCATGAAAGCTTTGCACTTTGATGATTGACGTGTGCACTTTCACATTCCTTATACACACTATACGTAAGTAAGTAAACACTCCAGAGAGTCCACTCAGCACTTTGTGTAATCCACATCCAGCAGCTGTGTATTAGACATTATCATGTGTTTGTACTCTACTGTATGTCAAGAGGATAAAGATGTGTTGTCTGATATCGCTCAGCTTCAGGCTGTTCCTGCTGCTCCAGAGATACCGATCACCCACCGAGCCGAGTCAGAATCCCAGATAAAAATCCCACCGAACCGGACAACTTTTTTTTCCCCCGCCCCACCTGCTCCGTGTGTGCTTTTAAAAACGGCAACTTGCCGCAGTGTAAAATTGACCTTTTTGTGCCAGACGACGCTGTAATTTGTGGTCAGCGGATGCGGCGTCCGAGTCTTGATCTAATCAGGAGGCTTTTGTGGTGTGGACGGTGTAATTGAAGTGCTTCCTTTCTCCTGCCTCTTATCTCCGAGGCAGTGCTCGGTCTCTCGGACTGCACTCTGTCCGTGCAATAACGCGATACGTTCTGATTGTTCACGGTACTGGACGCGTGCCGCGTGATAAATATTGATACGCCGTTAAACAGGAAGTGTCAGGAGCGGATCGATGTCGCTAGCCAAGCGAGGAATCTCTAATGAGAAGCTTGTTCTGACATTATATCAGGTTAGACAAGTTTCACTTAAACTCTGCTAAATATTCATTTCTACGCTTCTTTCTGTATAAAGTATATATACACTGGAAATGATTTAAAATCCTAAATCTGAGCTTAAATCACTTGATTAGCGAAACACTTGATTAGCAACGAGGACAGATGCTTTAATTAACTTTTCACACATGACTGGTTTACATTCACAGCACAGCAAATACAATTATACAAGAACACCATCATTTTCCAAGCAGCTGACACTAATTGATGACTGCACAAGGCGGCTATTATGCCGTTATGCTAGCGCTAGTGTAGCGTGCAGCGCTAATAGGAATAGGGGTAGCACCTTTTTATTAAAATTCGGCCTGATAAAATGTTGTACATGTGTTTTTTTTCATGTCATTTCTTATGAGATACATTTCTTATGAATCATTTACTTGAACAAGTCATAATTGACATGATTATTTCATTTAGTATTAAATGCGTTTTTTTTTCTTCACAGTTTTTTTTTATTGCAGACATAATTTTTCGACATGATTCATTAAAATCCATGGGTTTCACAAAAGTCATTTATTTTCACGTGATTGTTACATTTTTTATTAATTTACTTTCATACAGTGTTTTTTACATATTCCAGTTATCAGATCCATGTCATTTTCACAACTCATTTACATCCACATAATTTTCCCAAATGATTCACATGTGATTCAAAGTCATGTTTTTTTTTTTATTAATTCATCCGTTTGTACAATTAGTTTTTTTTTCCCTCACAAATTAGTTCTTCAACATGATTTTTTTTTACCAACTCAGGTATTTATATAATTCTTACTGATTTATTTTACACAATTTATCTATTCATTTATTTACTGTATTTATGATATTTTTTTCTGATTGATTCACAAAAAAAATGTGAAACGATGAAGTGTTTTTATTCATTCAGCTCTACAAGTTTTTACATTCCTCATTTATTTCCACACTAGTGTACTGTAAGTACCCGTCATTGACAATCAATCAGCTTTAATGTAACAGTGATATTATTATTATTTCAGGTTGAAGCCCACGTACATGTCTGTCTGTCTTTTATTTCATAGTGGCGCTCTCCTATACTCCCACACGGAAAAAACCTATATAAACATATATGTTTTAATATAGGTTTTGATATAGGTTTTTAATATATGTGACAT
>JAQMYJ010000018.1:1593075-1604115 GCA_030014305.1 Clarias laeviceps | reverse complement strand
AGAATGTAGAAAATAAATCACTAAACAAAAACAAAGAAATTTGCAAGTGTTCTAAAACTTTTGAACGGTAGTGTAAGAAAGCAATAAAAAGTCTCTCTCTAAGACCGAGTCATTCTTTAAACAGAAACACAATCTCAAATCTCAAGTGATTATTTGTTCTGAATTTTTTTCTTTCTTTTTATTCTGTTAATGTTGTTTTGGAAATCAAGAAAGGAAACCAGTGATCTAAATCCCACTAAGACACATTTTTAGGTTGGGAAAAAAAAAAAAAAAAAATCAGCATGAGAATTGAAAGAAGTCTAGAAATCAGGAAGCGTGTAAGACGTGTAAAGGAGAAGAAGCAGATGAGAGGGAGACAGAGAGAGGGACCGACCCGCCTGATCTGGGAGCCGCTCATGGCTTTATTAGTTGGGTCATCAGTTTGTGATGGAGCGCTGCAGCATCGCAGTTTTTTCCACGTCTCGCTTGTTTGCAGCTACAATTTATGAAGACTTGGCTCGGTTACAGAGAACCTCAAGAGAGCATCCAGAGTATTTTAAACCGGCTTCATCTGAGGAGTAAAAACTGTTGTTTCAGCAGCACGACGGATCAGCCTCGTATACGCCACGTATCACATGCTAAAAAAAACCTTTTAGTCATATTTGTGCTGACGCGCTCATCCTGTAGCGTGGTTCCTTGGACCGTTTCCCAGCTTGGTAACGCTGCCATTTAAGCTGAGCAAAACACAACACTTACCTGCTTTCCACCTAAGCAAGCGTGGTCCAGTCCGGCTGATAAATACCTCTGCAGAAACGTGTTAGGAAAGCGCTAATTGTGCGCAGACCTTTTCCTCCCTCTTGCCATCGATTAGCCGAGCTCAGGCCGAAGAGCTGTGAAGTGATCGATTATTCACAACCACCCCTGAGTGCACATACACACACACACACACACTCTCATCAGAGAACTCCGATTGAACTGCCTACCACACCAACTCGATTTACCTCTCACTCTCCAAAAATAAATAAATAAATAAATGAAGGGAAATGGAAAACATAACGGCTACAGATCGAGTTAGCTCTCTGCAGCCTCTAATGCAGGACACTGATGGATAGAATGATTTGTTTGTGTTGATGGAACGCTCCCTGTCCGAGCAAGTCAGCAGGAACTGACTGCTGGGTAAAATAAGGGCAACATTTTATAGTAAATCCTCCAAGAGGAAATAGTTCAGGGTTCAGACTCAGGCCCAGACAATAAATTAAGGGCTTCGCTCAAATCCTACATCTTGGTGTGCTGGAAGGTCTGAGTTTGAACTTATCACCTTATCACCTGGTCGCCAACTCGTGATAAGGCTCACGATGGAAAACATAGTCGGTTTTAAGTTTTAAGTACTCAAATTTTCTTGTATTATAAATGTGCAATGTTGGAATAAAGAAATGCATGACAAGCTGGTAAGAGGAAACAGAAAATGCATTTTCATAATATCTCAAACGTTAACAAAATCTGTCGAAAGGTAAACCCCTTGCAGAAACCATATTGTGAGCTCCGATAGTGGCGGCCATGTTCATTATCTCCTTTTCAACCTGACTAGCGCAATTGGCTAACGCACACTTCGTCAAAATGTCTTTCGTTTCTTTTTAACAAACCCAGGGTCATTGATTAGGTGTGCCGTTACACAGAGGTAGTTCTGGTTTCTTGCTGATGTCCAGGGTTCTCCAGGAAGTACAATAAAGGTAGCTTCTGCCAACTGCCTCACTTTCACACCTTTTTCAGTGTCACACGTTTAATGTATTCTTGTAAAAATAGGTCCCCTTGAAGGTAACTCAAGCACAAAACATTGGTTTTATCCAAACTTCCATCTAGAAGCTTTTTATAATGAAACTTGCGTTAACGCGTTAATATTGACAGCACTAGTTTAGATCCATGAAAAAATTCCATCCATCCACCAGGGAACTGCAGTTTATGAGACTTGTCTTTGGAGTGTGAAGGGAAACCCACCAAGCATGGGAAACCAGTGGTGATTGTAAACCAGTGGGCTGAGCAGAAGGTCAGGGGTTCCACCTCCAGCTCCACCTAATTGTGCCCTTGAGCCACACCACACTGTTGGGCCCTTGAGCAAGGTCCTTAACCCTATCTGTTTGAAGGCAGGCTGCTGAATCATGGCTGTCCCTCCGCTCTGACTCCCAGCTTACTAAGAAAGGTGTTCAGTAATGTATTTGTGACAAATAAAGACTTAACATGCAAACTCCACCAGTAAACCGGAGGCGATGCTCAAACTGAAACTTCCATAGAGACTGAGCAAGAATTGTAAGAAGTGGTCCTAATCAAAATTTTACGTAGTTACATAGTAGACACATTTTTACTACTTCCCCTAAACCACATCTTCCTGTTTCTTCCACACAGGAACATCAGTTATCCAGATCACTGCCACGGATGCCGATGACCCCACGTACGGCAACAGCGCCAGGATAGTGTACAGCGTCCTGCAGGGGCAGGCGTATTTCAGCATCGACCCCAAAACCGGTGAGCGCAATCAGTGCATGGATTCTCCTCCACCTGATGGTGCTGTCTGTATCCATTCCTCCACAGGGAGACAATAAGGTCTTTTTCATAGAGTCCTTTCATAAATCACAACTGTTATATAGAGGCTTTAAGGTTATCACCGGCTGCTGGAGGGGGCAAATCTGCCACTTGTCTATATTCTCTACAGACACTAGAAATGTTTGCACAAAGCGATAAAGAATAAGAAAGTGTCTACTGTAATGGGGTCTAGTGTCGACATCTGAACAGAAACAGTAAAGTGCCAGCTTGTTACTGCTCAAAAACTCTGATTTAAATGTGAATAGTCTCAAGCAGCAAAATTATTTATAAAGTGTTAGATTTAAATTTCTGACCATTTATCATGAAAAATGCTTGGTATTACAGTCAATACAGTCAATACAGTAAATACGTGCCTAATATTTACAAAGCTCTGGAGTGGTAGCTATACAGTATACTGTATATAGATCTATTTTCCTGTTAGTTTGCTTGTTTCCCAAATTCCCAAGTTTTGGTTCCTTTGTGTGCAATAGATACAAAATTGTTTCCATGTTTTACTTTAATTTATTTATGGGCACAATTTACTAAAACGAGTAAATGAACTTGAAGAAATATGAAGTGAGCGTTCTGTTGGTGGCTAATTTTAGCTAGCACACTAAAACGATACATTTTCTTAAACATTTTTGAACTCGAAACATGCAGTATTTACATTTTGAGGAATCGAGGTAGCGGGAAAAACAAAACGTGAGATTGCCAGCGTAAGGGGGTGGGACTTTCAGAAGGGGGCGTAATTAAAATAAAAAAGCTTGAAACACTTTTTCAGGCAAGTATGATTCACATTTCAACTCGCTAATTTTTGCTTATTTTTGAGTGATGACTTGTAGCAGCGTGATGTGACATTAAACATTAAAATCTTTTGTTCCCGTACAAATTTGGTAAAGGTTGGCTTCTTAACCACACAATACTATGACCAACCTCCATAATAAACCCCAAAAGCTTTTACCTCGTATCTGTGAGTCGATTGTTGGAAATGTTTGATAAGGCAATAAGCAGACGCCTGGCGCTCATCATAAAAGTCGGTTTCTGTGTTTTCTCCAGCTGGAAAGTAATCAGCGAGTGAGTCAGTCCACTGCAGCAGACCCTTAAGACCAGAGCGTCAGGGAGCCCATTAAACAAGCTTCTTATTGTGCCGGTTATTGTGCCGGCCTCTGCAGACTATAATTGACGGCCTCTCTTATTGTGGAGTGCCTTTCAGCCTTCCTGTTCTGCTCTTCGAAAGAAATAAGAAGAGCCTCTGAGTGGTCCCCTCCCTCCCACTAGCAGAATGCATCTTTTGTTGCCTTGTCTTTGTGAGCAAAGCATCCCGGTAAATGTCTGTATAGCCCTTTGAGTGCATAAAGCAGACAGCTTGCATATATGTCTGTGTGTGTATGTGTATCTGTGTGTGTGTGTGTGTGTGTGTGTGTGTGTGCAAAGGCAGCAATAGGTGGTTCATAGAAGGCGAGAGAGAGAGAGAAATATTGTTCGGCGAGACAGAACTAGCATCGATTATATGTTGAACTGGACTTGAACCTGGCCGTAAAGGTGCGTTATATAAAATTCCAGTGATATTTCAGGAAGAATGATATCGCTCTCTGCTGTGAGCCACCCAAAACCAATGACCGTTTCAAGCTACTGCAATAGAAAATGCTTAACGTCGGGCATAAAGGTTATGAGCGTGTTACATAAATGTATTTTTTTCGCCCACTGTTTAAGTAGGCTTTTCCAGGCACGTTCAAATAAAGTGAACCAAATATAACTAGAAGATGGCAGGCCAGAAGGTCTTTCTATTATATTATCTCATTTATAAAAGTGTAACTCCTATTATAATACTATAACTCATTTTGAAAAAGACTAATATGTATTTTGTATCAGGATGAATGAGACTGAGACAACGCAAAGCCTTCTGTCTTTACTCATTCATAGAGATAAAAGGGGGAAATTCATACTGTATAACGACACTGAAATCGTTTCTACGCTGTATTATGATAGATTGTTATGCTAGAGAGATTGTTACAGACTGTAGTGACACTAGATATCTTCGCTAACTAATAATGCTTACAACAAGTCAAAATAGGAATGTGGAATGTTGGTGCAAAAATTCCTTCCACCAATATATTCCTATGTAATGATCACATGGAAAACTTTTGGCCACATATTAAAATATATATTATTTCTAATATCATTTCCTTAAATGCAGAATTTTTAATAGGAAGAGTAGCTTTTGAAATAATCTGTGTAGACCTCAGGCTTCCTCACCATGTGATTTTATTGTGATATAACTGACAATATCGCTTTATCTGATGATCATATGATGTGATGCTTTACGTTACAATACAAAATAGAGTAGTTTGTTGTAGTCGATGCAGAATCATATGTGACCGACTTTGTTCTGAATCATGACTTATGGTGATGATGTAAAAAAAGATTATTTCATAATTTCAAAAGTTAAATAACTTCCTCGCCTGTCATAACAAGTCGCACAGATTAGTTTTGCGCTATGGCCAATAGAGGGCAGTAGATGAAATGTATCAAATTTTCAATTTCGCATAAATCGTTGATAATTCATTTGATTCTTCAGCAGAATTGAGAAAGTTTTAATCATAAACATTGTTTTTAAAGCACTTTCATGGACACTATCCAAGCTGGTTACTCCAGTCGTAATAGAAAAACATGCATATTTTTGCTATAAAACCGCACAACTGGAGAAGTAATTTTTAGGCGTAGCATTTAAAATTTAAATTTCCCAAAAACAGAGGATTTTGGACGATTTTTCTGAGGCACTTCCCGTAAAACAGACTCGCACTGGCTATACTGTACCTCAGGAACCGCACAAATCACCCAAAATGTGACTTAATGTCTGATTCGACGTGATGGATCACAGATATTCATATAAAGATTTATAACAGTACAGACTTTCTCCAACATGCACATTTTGGTGCATTGGATATCAATATCCCAAGCTGATTCAAGGATTTTTCACTTTGAATGCAAAATCTTTCATGCTGCAAATACACATTTCTCATCAGTCTTATGCCCAGTAAGTGTATGGATTTCCACCGGATCGATAATTCTCAGCCATCAGAAATCACTATATATACACATACAGAGAGGACACTTCATTAGGTATACCTGTTCAACTGCTCATTAATGTAAATATCTAATGAGCCAGTCACATGGCAACGGCTCAATGTATTTAGGCATGTAGGCGTGTTCAGAACGATCTGCTGAAGTACAAACGGAGCATCAGAACGGGGAAGAAAGGTGATTTAAATGGCTTTGAATTGTGGCATGGTTATTGGTGACAGATGGGCTTCTTTGAGTATTTCCCAAACTGCTGATCTACTGGGATTTTCACACACAACCATCTCTAGGGTTTACAGAGAATGGTCTCAAGAAGAGAAAATACCCAGTGTTCTCTGGGTGAAAATGCCTTGTTCAATGCCCATTCAGGGGAGAATGGCCAGACAGGTTTAAGCTGTTAGAAAGACAAAAGTAGCTCAAATAGAATCTCATTACAACCGAGGTCTGCTGAAGAGTATCTCTGAACACACACCATGTCAAAGCCTGAAGCAGATGGGCTACAGCAGCAGAAGACCACACCGGGTGCCACTCCCATCAGATAAGAACAGGAAACTGAGGCTACAGGTCACATGGTCTCACCTGAATCAGACAAAAGAATTCAATTTAATAAAATCTTATTCATATAGCGCTTTTAACAATGGTTATGGTCTCAAAGCAGCTTCACAAAATTAAAAGAAGATTATGAAAATGTGTAGGAGAAAGTAAAAATGTGTATAGATCATAGTGATCTGATTGTCCCTGATGAACAAGCCAAGGGCGAAAAACTCCTTGGGATGGCAATAGGAAGAAACCTTGGGAGGAACCAGCCTCAAACATTATCAGGAAGGCTATTCCAAAGCTTAGGAGCTAAATATAAAAACCCTCTGCTCCCTTTTGTGGACTTTGATATTCTGGGAACTTAAGGAGTGCTGTGGATTGTAAGGTGTCAGAAGACTGGCTAGATATGTGGAAGCTAAACCATTTAAAGCCTTGTAGGAAAGTAATGCGAGTTTGTAATCAATTCTAAACTTAACAGGTAGCCAGTGCAGGGATGATAGTATTCGGGTTATATGATCATATTTTCTTGATCTGATAAGAACTCTGGCAGCTGCATTTTGGACTAACTGTAGCTTGTTTATTGAGGATGCAGGACAACCACCTAGTAATGCATTGCAATAGTCCAGTCTGGAGGTCATGAATGCATGAACCAGCTTTTCTGTATCAGATACGGATAAAATGTTCATGAGCTTGGCAATATTTCTAAGGTGGAAAAAGGCTGTTTTTGTGATATTGGAAATATGATTTTCAAGGGACAAGTTACTGTCTAATACTACGCCCAGGTCTTTCACTGTCGAGCTGGTAGTAATAGTACATCCTTCAAAATGCAGGCTGAATTGTGAGAGCTTTTGTGTGCTGGTTTTTGGATCAATAAGTAATACTACTGTCTTATCTGAATTTAGGAAGAGAAAATTATCAGTCATCCATCTTTTATATCATAATTCATCAGTTTTGATGAGATGTACAGTATAACTGTGTATCATCAGCATAGCAGTAGAAACTAATCCCATGTCTTCTGATGATGTTACCCAAGGGAAGCATGAAAAAAGATGATTGGAAAAACATTGCTGGTCTGATGAGTCTCAATTTTTGCGGATTATCGGGTCAGAATTTGGCATAAACAATATGAAAGCATGGATCCATCCTGCCTTGTATCAGCAGTTCAGACTGGTGGTGATGGTATAATGGTGGTTTTTGACACACTTTGGGCCCCTTAGTACCAGTTGAGCATGGTTTAAGTGCCACAGACTACCTGAGTATTGTTCCTGACTGTGTCCATCACTAAATGATCATAGGATAATGCGCTGTGTCACAAAGCTAAAATCATCTCACATTGGTTTCTTGAACTTGACAGTGAGGTCACTGCACTCACACGGCCTCCACAGTCACCTGATCTCACTCTAATAGAGCAGCTTTGGGACGTGATGGAGGTTTGCAAGATTCTCATCATGTTTTCCTCTCAAAATGGAGCAAAATCTCTAAGTAATGTTTCCAGCACCTTGTTAGATCTATGACATGAAGAATTAAGGCAGTTCTGAAGCCAAAAGGGCTCCGACCCAGTACTAGCAAGGTGTAACCTAATGATGTGGCCAGTGAGTGTAGAATATCTAAAAATCGGAGCATATACAGTTTGTTGTGTTGCATACAAATAATTTCACAGAGTTGCATGTATTAAAATCCTTAGCCTGTGCCGTGCGTTCCCACAGAAAGCTATTAGTCTGTCATGGCGCAGGAGACGGGAGCTGTGGTGGCTTCCTAGGAGCCAGTAATCCCCTCGAGATACTTTTATCCCTGTGCTGTTGTATCCCTCAGGCTACGGATATCACATATCTGCAGAGTTTAACAAGTAGAGGTCATGATCTAAGCTGATAGAGGTTGATGTGTCATATTTGCAGGGTTAGACATGGCTAAGCAGGGAGTGTGCTGGTTCAGTGGAGCGCCGTGTGCTTTGGTGTTCTAGCATGAGATCGTGTGAAGCATATTCAGGATAAAAATAGGATGATTTAAAAAAAAAAAAAAAAAGGCACATATCCTCGTTTCACTCCGTGTTGTATAAGAATTAGATTAGACGAAAACAAACAGTCGACCGTAAGTCAGGCGTTTCTAGTGACATGTTGTAGTCATTACTAATTTTATTATTTTATATTTTATTACAAGAAAATATCTTTTTCTGATAAACATATTATGACAAAAATCTTACTACTACGAATGTTTTGTTTTGATGACCAAGTGTCAGATTATTATGAGAAAAACCTTTATACCAACAAGAAAAACATTTTGTTACTGCAAGAAAACATGTTGCTATTAAAAGCGAGATCTCGTCCTGACAGGAGAGTCACGTTTTTTTTTTTTTGGTTTCACGAGAAAACAGCTTAAAAGAAATCATCTTGTTATTATAAGTCTTATTCCTATTATAATGTCTTATTACTTAGATAAAAACATTTTGTTATTGAAAGAAAACATCTTGTTATTACGAGAAAAGCATCACATCACTACAAATACAAGAAAACATTTTATCATAAAAAAAGAAAACTGTTTATTATACGTATAAATTGTGTGTCACTGTGCACCTCCAGGTTCTGGGTTTGATTCCCACCTCTTGTGTGTGTGTGTGTGTGTGTGTGTGTAGAGTTTGCATGTTCTCTCTGTACTTGGTGGGTTTCCTCCAGGTCCTCTGGTTTTCTTTTAAAGTCCAAAGACACGTGAATGATGCGTGAATGAGTGTATGGGTGTGTGTGTGTGTGTGTGTGTGTGTGTGTGCCCTGCGATGGATTGGCACCCTGTCCAAGGTGTATCCCGCCTTCTGCCCTAGGTCTCCTGGGACAGGCTCCTGTATACAGAACAAAGCGGCGTAGATGATTATTATGATTATTATGAGAAAACGCAGCGTATTGTGAGAAAACAGCTATTAACTTATTACCAAAAATGTGTCTTATTATTAGAAAATGTCTTATTACTTGAGTAAAAATAAACAAAACAAGTAGCTTATTAGGAAAAAGTATATTATTATGTGAACAGATTATTACAATAAAACAGATTATAATGAAAAAAAGTATATTCCGGAAAAGGTTATTACAAAAAATATGTTTAGAACGAGAAAACAGTTTATTACAAGAATATGGTTTATTATGAGAAAATTGTTTATTACATTTATTTAAAACAGTTTAATCTGAAAAAAAGTTTATAAACAGTATTCAATAAAACAATTTATTACCAAAAAAAAAACTATTTATGACGAAAATCTGGTATGACAAAAAGTTTATGATAAGAAAACAGTTTATTATATATCGTGAGAAAATGTCTTATTATTGCATGAAAATTATCTCGTTATTATCAGAAAATCTCTTATTGCTATAAGAAAAACGTTTCTGTGCTACTAGAAAACATCTTACTAGAAAAAAGCTTCATATTACTAAAATAACAAAAATTTTATGAGGAACAAATCTTAATTATTATAGGAAGAGATGTTCATATGAGAAAACCTTATTGCGAGATCTCTTAATATAAATAAAAGCATCTGGTTCCTGTTGAGAAAAATTGTCATTTTAATTAGAAAACATCTTGTTAGTGTGAGACATTTCTAGAGAAAAAAAAATCTCATGAGTACAAGGGAAGCATTACGTCTAGACGAGAAAAACAGGCCGAGTAACCGGATAAAATGAATATTCTAAAGAACGTAAACAGATTAAAGTCTGGATTAAACATTTAAAGACTGGATGAAGTAACGCTGTTCTTCTACACCAAGCGTGTTTTCAGCTGAACATGTTTTCATTTGGACGTTTCTGTGTGTTAGTTTTATGAGAGGTGTGTTACGTTCCATCAGGCTCTGAGCGTCTTGGTTCACTCATCCACTGCTTGTCAGAGCTCAGTTCATATTAATCTAATGATGGATCATTTTCCTTTGCGTCTGATCCAACGAGAGCCGCTGACTCCGCCGCCCCGCCCCCCGTCTCCCCCGAGCGCCGGTGTTGTTAACTAACTCACCTTGACAGCGTCGTACAGGCTGCTGATCCTAACTGAGAGCTTTGCAGAAACTGTCCAATGCTTCCGTGCTCCTCTACTAAACACGAGAGAAGTTCTCGCCCTGCTCCACCTCGCTGTCCGACCCTATTTTCTCTCTCCGTTCTCTGCCCGTAGCGAAAACACAGAGGGACAGTTTAACGTTTACGTTTTCCTTTTTTACGCTCAGTGGTGCGCTGAAATCCAGCGAGCTGACAGGTGGGATCTGCTAAAGATACGTGAGGTGGAGTGTGTGTGGCGTTCACTGGGGCTGAACACCAGGACATGTTTGCATGTTTATTCGCTCTGGCGACTCTTTGGAGATGTTCAAGTCAAAAGTGAAGCTTGATTTTAAAACCCTTTTTTTTTTATTATTATTAAATGAGCATTTTGTATTGACATTTACAAAAAGCACAGCATGCAATAAAATATTTTTAATGTCTAAACAGTTTCTTATTTGTTTATTCATTTAGTTACTAATTCCATGACTTAATAAATTTTTTATTGTATTTGCTTGATTTTAAAATTATTTTGCTTCCAATAAAATAAAATAAAAAAAATGTAAGCATATAGACGATTTTCATTATAATCTGTTTTATTGTAATAATCTGATAATCTGTTCACATAATAATATACTTTTTCCTATTAAGATAGCAAAAAAATTACAAGTCTGTTGTATTTGATAACCATTGAGTGCTAGCAAGCTAGCAATATATATGCTTACATTTTTTATTTTATTTTATTGGAAGCAAAATGAATTTAAAATCAAGCAAATGTGTGTATATATAGCAAATATATATACAAACCGGATTCCAAAAAAGTTGGGACACTAAACAAATTGTGAATAAAAACTGAATGCAATGATGT
>JAQMYJ010000018.1:1577428-1592654 GCA_030014305.1 Clarias laeviceps | reverse complement strand
AGGAGAAGTTCATTTAGAGTCACCAGCCTCAGAAATCACCAATTAACAACCAGCAGCTCAGATTAGAGCCGTTATGAGGGATTTACTTAAGTATAAATTAAAATCCCTGGTGTTTAACACTTTCAGAGTTTATTTGAGTCCAGCTGGGTGTTAATTCTTGCTGTGTAGCAGACACATCTCAATATTTCAGTAAAGGAGATTATTGTATATGTTAGATGTATTCAGCATTGTTTTACAGTGTAGAAAGAAATAAAAATGAGGACAGACCATAGAATTAGAAACGGTGTCCAAACTTTTGCCTGGTAGTGAATATGTACTGTATATACACAATCTTGATGTGTTTTTATGCTTTGAGAACAGATTCGTCCCCAAGCGCGCGGTTCCTCTCTGCACCTCCTCATCAGAATTTATGACTCACTTCTTCAATTGATGTTATTGCTGCCTTTTAAACATGCAGCCTTCAGAACGTCGGGTTGCATATCGTTCAAGGTTATACAGTCAACTGTAAAAATAATGAAAAAGGAAAGCTGGCTAACCTTGGCCGTGAAACTCGGGTGCCGTAATATATTACAGCGATACAAGAGGCAGGCGCGGGCTAAATTGAACATGCTTTATGGCTTCGTACAACACCGCTATTTGTCGCAATCTGATTTTCCGCACTTGTCTTTTATCAGGTCGCTACTTAGCCAAAAGATGATATTACAGAAATGGAGATTGTGTTTTACACCACGCTGTAATGCTCTTCGCTAGGAGTTAAAAGCGGAGCCAGAAACTTCCTGTAGCTATTGATCAGCGAGACAGCCAGACGGTTTCGGCTGCCTCGCCGCGCTAATCAGTTTTAGCTTCAAGGCGTTTGTGGACTTTGAACCATAGAAACTTCACACCACCTTTTTGAGCTTCAGTTCGCTCAGAGATTGGGGATTTTTTTTTTCTTTTCAGACCAAAACTTTGTTCTAAGCTAATAAGTTTCCAGCTTGAATAATGTGACCGAGTTATGGAAGCAATTCTATTTTTTTTTTTTGCTAGCAGCTTTAGAATTGTCATTTTATCTTAATGGACAGTGCTCTATTTTGCAATATGGTCCATATTAATAGTTAACATTTATATATTTACATATTTAAGATTTCATATTTACAACCTAAGCAACAGGTCAGTCACTTTTAAATGACTTTTTAAGCGAATGTTATGACAGATTCTTCAGATTCTTCAAAGCTTTTACATATTTAAAAATGAATGCAAATAATAGTCAAAAATAATCATTTTATCCTCCTAGATTCTACGATGTTGTCAGGATTAACCCCTAGAGGGCGCCTTGTGCCCTGAGACTGTTTTTGCTTTGGACTTCCTTTCCCAGAATGCACCTCGGTCAGGTGATGGGAGCACTCACCTGAACCGAGGTAGCTCATTAGTTGTTTTATAAATAGCCGTAGTTTTCTTGCATCTGCTGTGTTGATGCATGTTGTTGTTTATGATGATCTGTTCTTTGGGCTTTCCTTAGTTTTTTTTGCCATAGTTCCTGTTTTTTGCTGTTTTGGTTTAGTGCTTCTGTTTGTGTTTCCTTTATTAAAAATATCTAAATCTTAACCTCTGCACTTATGCCTCGCCTGCAACCCCAACACTATCGTGACAGATGTTGAAGATGTACTGTACACTTATGGCTAAAATGCTTATAGATTGCTTGTGATACACTTGCATGTTGATGTATAGTAGACAACCACAAAGATATTAACTTTTTTAATTATTATTATTATAATTTGTGATTGTAAATAAGATTCAAGACTACAAAGAATTTTAGCTACACCGTTTTAATATTAGATGTGCTGCATAAATAAAGACAGTTTGACTTGGACTTGGTATATTTCACGTATTTTTTAGAGAAAACAATTAACATTTAGATTTTTCTTTTTTTTTTTTGCTAGAAATTGTACATATTTTATCCAGGTCTAAACCAATAATGATAGTTGTGTTTTATGTCGAACCCAAGGGAAACATTCATACTCCTCTTTTGTTAAAATGGCCTCTGATTACTGCCCAGCTATAAACTTCACACATTTCTGGTGCCATATTGATAGTGGAGTCATAACCATTTAGCCAGAATGACTTATAAAATGACTTTGTGTCTCTCTCTGGACTCATAGGCCTCAAGGACATTTTTCCGAACTATCGAAAGTCATATAGGACAATTACTTTTACTAATGCTCGCGTTAACTTTTTTACTAGAAAAAGTGTAATACTTGAAATAGGTCTAATTATACGTTTCCATACTGTAGGTCATGCTGTATTTACATATCAAAGGCTGCACATTGGCATTTATCTCAATGTCAGCTTCTAATGAATAAGATCCTAAGGTATACTGGTATAAAATGAGCCTAGGCGCTAATCATTACACACACTGTACTGTCATGGCTTTAACTGGTAAATTTTGTCATGTGCCTTGACTGAGGTTGGCTTTTCCTTTGGAGCCACGTCTGCACGATGGTCTAGAGGAGTGTTGATTCCTCGGGGCATGTACAGATGCAATGCGCTAACCCTGACCTGTTTTTCTCTTCAGGCTTCCTCAATTCCATCTCGAAAGTGTGCGTTGGTGTGTACGAATCCTAGAAAACCTGTTGGCCTGGGTGCTAGTCAGTAATTGGGGCTGATAAAGTGTGTGTGTGTGTGTGTGGCTTTAAGAGGCTTGAATTCACTGAGGGGTCACAAACTTTTTTTGCCAGGTTTCAGCTCTCGTTCTGTTGCTTAATTAGGAAGTAAAGCTCTGACTAAAATGTCACAGTCCAATTAATCTTATGTTCCCTGCTAATAGAAATGAACACTGGTGATGCTGCGTAATGATGTTTTTGTTAGTGCAGTACTTTAAACCCATGGAGACCCCACGTTTTCAAAATGCACCAGCGGTCAAAGTCCGGTATATGAGCTGACTTAAATCTACAAATTAGTACAGATCATGCAGAGAATCAGCTGTTTCTGTATTCACTGCGAAGTTTCTCACAAAAAAAAAAAAACACTACTGAATGTGATATAAAACCCGCAATAAATCCAAAAAAATATGACATTATGGAATAAATAATCATGAGAATTGTCTAATAATAATCTATTATCCAATCATTAAAGCTAAGTCTAACCAATCCAATTAAATTTATGAAGACATTTTGACCAATCCTGGCTCAGAACATTTTGATTAACTTTGACTCCTCCCACAGTAGGTTCGACTAGTACTGACCCATACAATGTTTTCGCAGTTGCGCCCACACTCAAAAGAAAGTTTCACCAATCCCCACTGCTTCCACAGAAGTTTGACCAATCGCGACAACAAAACACTGTTACTAATTCTATTGAATTTTTTACTAATCCCGACAAATTCCGCCCAATCCTGACTGCTCTACTCCCACAGAAACGTTCTATAATCCTGACTACTGACAAAGAAATTTGATCACTTGCATTTACTCACACAGAATGTTTGCCCAATCCCAACTGCTCCTACAAGAATCCTGACAGTTCCTGCACATACCCACTATGTTTAAGTTTGACCAATGCCAAATATTTCCACAAAACATATGACTCAATAAGAAACTGACCAATCCCATCTGCTCTAAAATGACCAATATGACCAATAATGACTACTCCTACAATGGGTTCACACACACTCACAGATTACCAACTCCTCCCACAGAATAGCTGACCAACCCCAACTCTTCCCATTGAAAATTGGACCAATCTCACCTGCTGCCTCTGAATTTGTGACCAATTTGACCAATGCCAATACCGCACAGCCAAATATTCACACAACAAGCTTGATTGAAGCCACCTGCTTACAAAAGCAGTATAATTAATCCCTATTACTCAAACCAATCCCGACTACCACAGAGTTTGACCACCAACAATCACTACCATTTCTTTCCAGATGTAGTTGTCTGTTGGTCAATTTCCTTCCTGCGTTGACGGTCCTGTAGTTCTTCCACCTTTAAAGAAATATATATTTTTTCAAATCTATTGTTTTAATATTTCTCTCATGGTTACAGGTGTCATTAGGACAGCGCTGGCCAATATGGACAGAGAAACCAGAGAAATGTACTCCATCATCATCCAAGCCAAAGACATGGCCGGGTCAGTGGGGGGTCTTTCAGGGTCCACCACCATCAACATCACGCTCACCGATGTCAACGACAATCCACCCAGGTTTCCTCAAAGTGTGTAACACTTGCAGTAATTATTATTATTATTATTATTATTATTATTAATGCAATTATCTATTTAACATTATGTTTAAAGTACAAGGTTCTGTTTCAAGAGTCAGCGTGTACTTTAAATATCTGTTATCTGCTGCAGAGAACTACCAGCTCTACGTCCCCGAGTCTGCTCAGGTTGGGAAAGCTGTGGGAAAAATCAAAGCCAATGATGAAGACCTTGGAGTCAATGCAGAAATGGAGTACAAGATCACCAACGAGGAAGGGGCCACCGTGTTTTCCATTTCTGCTGATATTGACAAGAGAGAGGGAGTCATCAGCCTGAAAAAGGTGAGAAAAAGCTTTGAGCAATTTGTTGAACTAAAACCAGGATTTAAATGTGAACATGTACAATGAATAGCTGCTGTTCATAAGCGTAACCAATAGTGAAACAAACTGGTACAGTTTCATCCATCCATCATCTATAGTGCTTATGCTGTGTAGGGATACAAGGGGCCTGGAGTCTACACCAGAGATCTTGGGGCAGAAGTTGGGGGACGCCCCAAATTGGAGTGCACAAACACACACAAACAGTCATATACTATGGAAAATTTGGAAACACCACTCAGCCGACATTGATTGTCTGTAGAGGAAACAGGGGGACCTGGAGAAAACTCAACAAGCACAGGGAGAACATAAATACTCTACACACCAATATTCATGTAGTTTCAATTCATAATAAAAACGGATAAAATAAAATATCATATTCTTGACTCTTTGTTAAAATTTCTTGATTAATTTTTAATAACAGCAGCTCTAACAGTAGTGAACGCTAAAAAAATTGCGGTTTTATAAAATATTAGTACACTCGTTCTGATACGTTTCCAAAGTAACAGCTTGTTTAGAATGTGTATAAACATTAGAGATGGGAATCACCAGGGATCACCTGATACGATATAATCATGATACCATGATTTGTATTGTGATTCTATATGTATCATGATTTTATAAATCTTCAAAAAAAATTTTTTTTTTTTTTTGAAGATTATTTTACAATTCTAAACAAACTTGGCAAATAGACTTTTTTTCCCCCCTTTACAGCATCTGGATTATGAGAAGAAAAAGGTGTACACTTTGAACATCGAGGGTGCGAATACACACCTGGACCCTCGTTTCTCACATCTCGGCCCGTTCAAAGACACCACCACGCTCAAGATCATCGTTGGCGACGTGGACGAGGCTCCAATCTTTCCTGTGGATTATTACATCATGGACGTCTACGAGAACACGCCAGTCGGCACAGACGTCGGCATTGTGACGGCTCAAGACCCCGACAACGCCAGAGGGAAAATCAGGTGACAGCCGGAGAGACTGCATTAAGCAAACTATCAGCTGTGATGCGTGAAATCCACATCCAGGGGATTGTTTTTACATGATTTATCTAGTGACAGGTGACACTGCGATGTTGTGATATTGTCATTTCCTTTGTGTTTTTGTCAGACATTTAGAGCGGCGCATATCAACCATGCAACACCGTGCACTGTTTAGCATCCCCCTCCCCCACTGTGTCTAAATTGCTAGCTAATTAGCAAAGCCTCTTGCGAGTCAAAGCAGGCGCCGCTGTCACGCATAAGCGGTTCGACTCTGTAAAATATCACACAGGGAATGAGCTTTACCTGAATGAGGAGTAAACACAAAAAGTAAAAAAAAAAAAAACATCGATCAGAAATAGAGGATGAGGGATTATCTCCTTTACAATAAGTAATGGCACCCTTATTTACCCCCATGTTTTGTCTGTCTCTCCCGTGTTGCAAAAATTTTTAAGTTTGTCTCTGGGACTGGAGATTCCTTCTTCAATTCCTTACAGTGAAATCAATGATTAGACAAATCTGTTTGTGGGAATCTCTTCAGTCCAACTAGGAACCGTGGAGGCCAATGGTGACCATTGTATTTATCCCCATTTGTACGACCATGGTGGGACCTCTGATCAACATTTCACATGCACATTCACACACTACGGGTAATTTGGAAATGCCAGTTAGCCTAATCTGCAAGTCTTTGGACTGTGGCAGAAAACCGGAGAACACGGAGGAAACCCACCAAGCACTCGGAGAACATGCACACAAACCCAACGCGGGAATCGAACCCGGGAGCTGGAAGTGCCAGATGGCAGTGCTAACCACTAAGCCTCTGTGTCACCATCTGAAGATTCTAAGAAACAATAATGTATTAAACTAATAATAATTCTTACAGTTACAGTGTCCGAGTTGCATCAGGCGTTTTTTGTTCAGGCAAAGGCATGTAGCTTGCAATTTTTATATTAAAAAAAATTTAAATAGTGTGGAAACAGCCTTCGTTTTTAAACACGCACTTCTACTCCCATCGGAGTGCTGGAACAGGGACTGCATGCTCACTTGGGAATCGCCTCCCGAGTTTTGATGCGGTTTCAGCACGTTAGCTCTGCCCGCTTATTCAGCACGGTTGATTTAAATATTTAAATATTCCGCACGCTCAGCGACTTCTCTAATGTTTAATGAGCTATCATTATGTTTACTCAGACAAGCACAGACAAATTAGCCATGTGTCTTGGTCTGACGTGGAGTTCTGATCCGCAGGTACTCCATCGACATGAGCGCAGATGGAGAGACGCTTTTCAGCATCGACGAGAACAGCGGCCTCATTAAAACAAAGGCGAGTCTGGATCGAGAGGGCACCGTCTGGCACAACATCAATGTCAGTGCTACAGAGGTTGGTAAGTAACTGCACTGTCCATACCGAGCACTACAGTCTCCACTGAGCTACTCATTTATGCTAATTTAATGTCTTTTGTTGTCTATAAGCCCCACCCCGAAATGACTATTGACCAATCGTAGCTCAGTGACTGTAATCAGTAACATCTGTCTGTGTATCTTTATAAATAAAAATGTAGTAGTACTACAGTAGTCTCCTGTTTGAGTAGGTGATAATTTGAGAGGATGTTCCTTTAAGACCATGTATGGAAATGCAGTCCTTATATGAAAGCAGAAAGAAGGAAGTTGTTAGCATTTATAGTCACATACATTTATATTTTTTAGCTCATAGTGACTATCTTAGGGTTTATGCACCTTGGGACTATCGGATAGGGTTTTTTAGTAGCTAACATTAGCAAGGTAACTAACTGTTACCTGATTTCTGAGAGGAGTTCTCCTATTAAAGCGTTAGGTTTATATATTATGTATAGTTAACACTTTAATATTCAAACTCGCATCAGAAATCCTGTCAGGTTAGCTAATATTAGTTATCTGACTAATGTTAGCTACGGAATAAAAACAGGAATTCTGATTTTTTTAAAAAAATAAATATTCTAAATTGTCAATAGTTGTACTACCCAGCTAGTTAAATAGTTAGCCAGCTCATTTTAGCGAACTAGCAAATGTAAACAATTTAAACATTTACTTTTGATAGTTCACTAAAACGTGCTAACTTGACAGAATTTTTGAGAGAATTTTTATTCAATTTATATTTCTTAATGCTGCAGAAAAACTCCATCTGAAAAGTTAGCCACTGTGAGCTACTTGCTAACAGCAAATATTGTTGGTTTAACCTTCAAATTGTGATAATACAAATGTATGTGAACGTGTATATGCTAAGAACTTCCTTCTTTCTGCTTCCATATATGGACTACATTTCCTTATATGGTCATAGTTTAATATTAGAACTCGTCTAAGTAATCCTGTCAGGCTAGTTAGTGTTGGTTACCTGGTTAGCTACAGAAAAACCCAAAAGTTCTGAGATTTTTTTAAATTATGTTTATAAATATTTAAAATGGTCAAAGATGATCAGCTAGCTAAAAACGAACCAGTGTTAGCCATCTAATTAGGTCATTTGAGGTAAACATTTACATTTGCTAGTTTGCTAAAATGAGCTAACTAAGCTAAGAATATTTGAGAGAATTTTCATTCAATTTATTTTTATTAATGCAACAGAAAAACTCTATTTGAAAAGATAGCCACTGTGAGCGACTTCTGAGAGCAAATCTTGTTGGTTTAACCTAAAATCTGTGATAATACAAATGTATGTGGCTGTATATGCTTTCTTCATTTTTTTTTCTTTTCCATGTATGATCTTAAAGACAAGCAAAGAAAAGGGAAAAAAAAAACAGGAATCCTGGAAAGATTTTTAAAATTATGATCATAAATACAGTGAAACCTGGGATTGTGAGTAACGTGGTTTGCAAATGTCCACAAGACGAGCAAAGATTTTTAATAAATTTTGACTTGGAAAATGTACAAGTCTTGGTTTACGAGCACCGAGTATCATGTGTCACGCATGCGCTTCTTGTTTTGACGCCGAGCATCATGTGATCACAACTGAGCCAACGTTTTTTTCTCTCCCTTGTGTTGCGAAATTGTGGGTAATCGTCTCCCCTGCTGGGTCTTAGTGCTCGTCTCTAACTGGTCTCGTCTCTATAATCAACAGCCCTGCGCGTGTGTACTGTTTACTATAACACTGTGACCACGTGTGTGTGTGAAACATATTTTATTTTGTGTTTGTATGCGTGTGTGTACAGCGCGTGTGTACTGTTTAGTATAACACACGTGTGTGCGCACGTGTTAACTAAAAGAATGTCTCGTTAGAGAGGTTAAAGATCCATTTTCTCTCTCCCTCTCTGTATCAGCCTTCACTTTGTCATTGTGCCCCTTTACATACCCACACCCACCTCCTCTCGCCTTCACTTACACACCCCTCCTCCTCTCGCTTTCACACACACACACACACACACTCTCTCACTCTCTCTCTCTCTAATGGAAACACTGCTCTGTCTTAATTCTTTTCAAAGGTAAAGTGGAGGTTAATTTGTTTTATTTTTACTTTACAGCAGTGATTCCATTAGTATGTGCTCATTCGAGTGTCATTAGCGATGTTCCTTGTTAATTTTTCAGATAAAACAGTCTTTCCATTAGTGTGTGTGTGTGTGTGTGTGTGTGTGTGTGTGTGTGTGTGAAAAACTCAAATAAAAGAGGAAGAAGGGTATAAGACTAGAAGAGGGAGAGGGGGACTAATTTCTCCTCTCCTCTTACATTACCTTCATACACACACACACACATACACACATAGTGCCTGCGCGCACGGAAACACTTACCTGTCGGGATTTATTTATACTTTTTTTCAAGGTAAAGTGCAGGTTAATTTGTTTTATTTTTTTTACTTTATATTTTGTT
The DNA here is from genome assembly GCA_030014305.1 of Clarias laeviceps. Classification (NCBI taxonomy): domain Eukaryota; kingdom Metazoa; phylum Chordata; class Actinopteri; order Siluriformes; family Clariidae; genus Clarias; species Clarias laeviceps. Next base: position 1,583,290 of record JAQMYJ010000018.1, on the reverse strand, counting down.
TTAATTATTTTTATGTATTTTTTTTGGGAGGGGGGGGCTGTGGAACGTATAATTTGAGTTTCCATGATTTCTTATGGGAAAATTCACTTTGGTTTACGAGTGTTTTGAAATACGCGCCGCTTCCGGTACAAATTATGCTCGTAATTCAAGGTTCCACTGTATTCATAATTGTCAACTGTAGTATTACCCAGCTAGCTAAAAACGAGCCAATGTTAGTCAGCCAATTAGGTAACCTGAGATAAACATTTACATTTTCTATTTTGCTAAAGTGAGATAACTTAACAGAATATTTGAGAGAATGTTTTTATTCATTTTTCAAAATTTTTTTTCAGATTTTTTATTTTTTTTTAAAATACTCTGTCAACCAGTTCTATTCAATTAAGATGAACTAAGTGTTAGTTTTATCCAGCTAGCTAACAGGAAGTAATTGCCAACATTAGCCAGATAACTATCTAGCCATTTACTAAATTTAATATTGTTAATTATCACTGTTAACATGTACAGTTGGTTAAATGATCTACTGTGAGAAAATATTTCAGACTGCTCAGATACACAAATATGCAGTATGGACTCAAAGACACGCCCATTTATGCTGCCCAAAGACACGAAATTATTTATCATATCAGAGGAATATTATCGCCATTTTATTCAGGTACATTCATCCTGCCGTGAAGGCAGCCGCAAGGAAGTCGTAACTATTATTGACTGAAGCAAATTACACGTTGGGGGAGCGCTGCATTATGGGATTGGCTCCGTTGCCATGGGTAATATGATGTCATGATGTGGGTGGGTTGATGGATTTTTGCTCTTTTTATTTTTATTTTACCAGGATGGATTTGAACAATCAAGTGTTTTTTTTTTTTTTTTTTTGTACTTTTTGTTTTTTGCTGATATTTAGCATTTTGCATCGATCCAGCACCATCAGTTATCCCCTGTGCAGACAGACGTGAAGACGTGTGATGCAGAGACAATTTACAGCTAAAAATGTGAAAATCATCTCTGCGAACCTCACCAGCCATGCTGAAATATTCATGAAATTTACATTCGAGCAGCTGCCGCCAGTCTCTGCTTCTCGTCTCAACTCTGTTTGTTTGCACTTGGCTGATTTTATATTTTATTTTATTTTTGTTTTTTTTAAAGAAAGCTCTGGAGAGTTTAAAATAGGCCTTGCAGGAAAAGACAGACCGAGTGCTTGAGTGGAACTGATGAATTGGGATTGCTGTCTAAAAACCCCTCATCATCACCATCATCATCATCATCATCATCATCATCATCTGTGCAAAATAAACCCGGAGTGCATTTTCAGTACAAAACCACCTGTCAGGTTTTGACGATAATCATCCAGACAGAGATCTGAGCAATTTTTTATAAAGCCATCAGCTTGAAAATAGGAGTCTTGTTAAATGACGCATTAAAAGCCCTATTCAGACAGGATTAGTTTACCTGTAGTGGTGCAGTAATGTCATAATTATGCTTTTATAAATGTCAGATTGTCTTAAATATCGGAAAATGTCTGGAATATTTCTTACTATGAGGTTATTCTAAATGTAAATTTGGATCTTTCAGCCTGTTTTAGACGTTTTTAGGAACTCCTTTCAGGTTTTACATTTTCTTATTATTTTTAAGTGCTTAAAGGAAATAGAAGAGTTAATTATCTGTGATTAAAATAAGACAAGCTTGAAGCTAGTCATCATCTCCAGGAATACGTTTAATTATCCTCTAATAGTTTAAAAATATCCAGTAATGTCTTTTCTTTAAAAAGCATCACAAGTAGTACAAACTCTTTCTGCGTCAGTGGCTCTATAAGTGGCTGCTATCAAACATGAGCTAAATCCTAACACTAACCAGCTTCCCAAAATAACATAAACTCCCATCATTAGCCAGTTTGCTAACTTGAGCTCAGTGCTAAATTCACCAGTAAGACAATAGCTAACTGCTATGTAGCTGAAATATTGTCCGAGCTGCTGTTATGGAAAACTCCTCGTGACCAATCAGAAGAGAGATTTCGACAGCGCGAGAACTATGAGTTATATATTATCTATTGTGTGTGTGTTTTAGACAATCCCAAGTTAGTGAGCTCCATCCCAGTCACAATCCAAGTCCTGGACGTCAACGACAACGCGCCGTACGTCCAGACCGACAGTGACATCATCGTGTGTGAGAGTACCAAAGCAGGCCAGGTTAGTTCCTCACTCTGAAAACTCTTCCTTTTTTTCCTTTTCTTTTCACTAGACTCACCAACACTTTATTTCTCCTTGTCACACTTTCATCTCCTTTATTCTCTGAACGGCTGGAAACCTGGTCTCACCTCCCTCCCGACTCATCACACACTCGTTTTTCTCTCCTCTCCCGGTTTCTTGCTACTTGCTTTTTTTCCCTCCATGTGAACCTTTTACACTCTATCACTCTTTTGTCTTTAATTCTGCTTCTCCTTGCAAACCTATAAACACATACTTACAAATGCGCGCACACGCGCACACACACACACACACACACACACACACATACACAGTGTCCCTTTATATGTCTGACAGCATCAGGCTTGGATTTATCTGCAGCTCTGCAGACTTCCGAAGCCTATTGAACCCATAAATAATTCAGCGTATCCGGTGTTCAGGAGCAGATAGCGGCCCACACCGAGGCCCGAGAAATGCTAATCACCACGCTTTGAGATTCAGGACCGTGTGCGGCTGAGCAGAGCCGCTCAGATCCACATCGTGGCTGTGTGGTTGAGTTCCTGACCATCGGAACGATCTTTTTTTCCCAGTGAATGATGATGACTAAACTGGGAGGACGAGCAGAACGGATCCAGCGTGTAGGATGGTTTGTTATTGACCTGCATTCCGTTACAGAAAAAATAACTCCAGAGATTGAACATGTATGAAGATAACGTGTTTTATTTCTTCTACTGGTCACAGATAAGTAAAATAACGTTGTAGTTTTTATTTATGTCCAAGAACGTCCACGAAACATGTTACTGCCTGTTGTCATAAATTATAAAGTGACAGCTTTACCCCTGGCACTGGAGACTCCTTCCATAAATGTTAGACAAACACAAAAAACTTCAACTTCAACTATCAATTACACACACTTTTCTTCTGTTTATAAAGTGACACGTCGGCCGTTCATGTCCCTGTGAATGAGCCGTTATTATAGAAATCAGGCATTATGAGCATATTAATCTGTCAGAACTGCTCTGCTCTTCTAGATACTTAATCAACACCTTCCGACCAATTCAACAGCACTATAATCTTAACATGCATTATTGATATTAGTATCATTAGCAAACCATGAGTTTGATTAATAATACAGGAAGATGGATTCTTTAAAAAAAAAAAAACTAGTTAATTAGTTAACCTTGATGTAAGGAACTGCAAAAGGTTCACATCTCATTCATTATAATTTTTTTTATTTTATGGAGAAATTTATTAAATTAACAGAGGACTCTTAACACACGTCTTTAAGACAAAGATGTACAATATTCTTTAAATCAAATGGATTTTTTTTTATTATATATTTTGATGTATAACATCTGCCACGTGTATGGACACCATCACTAAGGTACACCTCCATATCTTAAACATGGCTGTGCCTCTTGTTCAGGACGTTTCTGTCCTTTTTGCTATACTTCAAGCATGACGAACATGACAAAAAAATTTTTAAAAAGTGCGCTTTTATCTCTTGAAGCGGTTGCAGCGACGCGTAACGAGCGAGAGGAGTCTCCATCACGACCTGGAGCCCTTATCAGAAGCCAACACGTGACAGAGTCGGAGCGGACGTGTCTTGTCGGTCCATCGCGTTGCAGATGATGCGCTTCCTCGCACTCACAAGCGAACTCCAATAATTGGTCCGTCTCAGGCATGACCTGCGTGATGAAGCCAATTAGGTTAACGAGAGGACAAAACATCATGGCATGCATCTCCTTCTGCGATCCACATGTCATGCTGGGCCAAACAGTTTTTAATCCGAGTGCACAGGGAACCTGAGCGAGCGTGAAGAGATTACAGGATTAGACAGAGAAGAAGAAAAGGGGTCATGGCTTGAGTCGGTTCAATGACATAGAAGTCTGTTTGTGGTTTATTTCAGTCTTTTGGTGCGGCTCTGTGTCTGTGCAGGTCATCCAGACCATCAAGGCTACAGACAGGGACAACTTTGCCAACGGACACTTTTCCTTCGCTCTGCCAGCAGACGTCCCTGCCAATCCGAACTTCACCCTGAAGGATAATGAAGGTACGAACGTCAGAAATAGCTCCCATCCACTCTCATGGTTTCCCATGAGTCTTCATGTTCATGTTTTGTTTTCAGTATGTTCACTTTTGTCCCAACCTTCAGTTCCCAGAATGCACCTGTCACAGTCACATGATGCCAGTAATATTCACCTGCACCTTGTTTAGTTTGATCAATATGTCTATTTATAGTCCATATATTGAGTTTAGGTCTTGTTTCTGTTATGGTCTGTGTCTGGTTGTCAGTGCTGTTGTTGGCTCCTGGTGTGCTTGGCATTTTGACCCAGTTTTCATCCATTAGCATTTAGCTTGTAGCCTAGCCATGTTGCTGTTCACACCTGTTCTTGACAATGTTAAAACTCCACTTTAATGAAGAACTGTCTGCACTTGCTTCCTTCCCCAGCTCCCTTCATAAGACCCATCAGCCAGTTCTCCCCTATTACTGTGTACAACTGGAGACGGTGAAGTGTCTCTGAGATACTTGAATCCATTTGGATCCAATGTGTTCTAACTTACCTCTCAGTGGAAAGTGCTATCTGCCCTCTTCTGTATACATGAATCTCACAGGCACTATGATTAGCTAGTGTCACTTTGACAGTGTAATAAGCGTTTCCCATCCCTCCCTTATCATCTCCTGACCCTGGATGACTGTGGAATCATCATGATTCTAACTCACTCTACCTGACAATATAAAGAACACGTTATTGGTTACTCTACTCGAGAGCCCTCAGTAGCTTGAGGAGAAATCTGTGGTTTGGCTACAGGTCCCGCGCTCCGTCTGATAATACTTTCGGTGTATTGACTCCACATGCACTCTGTATACTGCTGAGTATTGGCACTATTGGCAACAAAGCATCAATTAATCTAGATTTTAGGGGTAGACGCAGAAAGATGATTCTAGCCAAGTCTGCAAAGCATCCTTCAGGTGCGAGATAAGGAAGGGGAGTAGCTAGATGCTAATGATAAAAATGCCATTGTCACATGTAGATCTTAGATAGTCCATGTAATGGAATGGTTTTTTTTTCACAATGAGAAGACATCAGAGAATGTGGAGGAAATCCACATGATAAGGGGAAGAACATGTACAACCCTGGGTGGAGTTAAGAAGCGACGATGCCCACTGTGCTACTCTAGCACCCTCATAGCATATTTTTACTTAATCTACTGTATATAAATGAAAGAGGTTTTGTCTGTACATTGGTCAGAACCCGCTCTTTCAATGATGTCTTTGTTTCATTCATTGGAGGACCCGAAACCAGTCTCAGAAAATTGTCTGTCAGTTTGTATGTTTGTCTGTGTGTCTGTAAGTCTGTCCAGTCAGAGTTTGTCACAGCATCACGCAAAACTGACTAAACAGAATCTAATGAACCTTGGCCAGTCCTTAGGTATTTGCCTAAAATTAAACCTGCGCCATAAATGAAATCAAAATGTTGAATAGATTATAAACCCAAAAGTTTTGATAGTGTACTGTACAATTGTTAAACTGTGGCCGCGTCTTAAAAATGACCGCTGGACAGAATTTAATGAAACTTTTTGCCATTTGGTTAATATTTTAACCACTGAAATAACAGCGCTGAAGTGGTTTAAGTGAATTTTAACGCGCTGGAGTCGTTTTAAGACAAAACTTCATCTTTAT
>JAQMYJ010000018.1:1558399-1570476 GCA_030014305.1 Clarias laeviceps | reverse complement strand
ATTGCAATATTTTAAGCAAAACTGTGCTATTACAATGCTAATTAAACCTTCACACTCTGCTCTTACTGGTGGAATGTCAATCAATGAAGATTGGGCACAAGACAATTTTTAGGTCAAATTTAGCCATGAAACATCCAGCACTAAATTGGCGAGTGTTAGTTTCATTGGTCAACCCCTGTACGTCCCACTCACCAAAAGTCAATAACATGTAAGTCAGAGAGAGACCCGGAGACAGACAGATGATTGGAAACATATTCGTATTTTTCCGATTACACAAAAGGGTTCCAGCGGACATGAACTGTTTGTATGTACAGTGTATCCATCTGGATATGGGCTACAGGAAGTGTCACCATATAAGGAATGAGGAAGCGGAGGAAACTTCCTCTCTCTGTGATTCCACTGATCAACACCAGAAGCTGAACTGTGAACTCCAAACCTCCACTTAAGGGTTCAGCAGGTGATCTCCAGAACTTCTGGTCACTTGTCAATATAAAACCAGTTTCTCAGAGCATTAAGCCAAACATCTCACTCCATACATGACTAGGAGAGAGTAAAAGATGGAAAGTCTTTAACTAAGACTGATCTACCTGTGCTTCTGGAGTAGATATTTAAAGTGCCTTGATGGATGGATGGGTGGATGGATGGATGGGTGGATGTTTACTGTATAATGATGTCAGAGAAGTAGATCCCTCTCCTGACACAGGGCAGAGTTATTGTAAAGTGTAATTGCAGTCGGCAGGGAAGACGTCCTGGAACGTTATTTATCACAGGTTGCGGAGGGGATGTGCGATGTTCTCCATGATGGTTAACAGTTTGTGTAGCATCCTACTCTCCACCACCAACTCTGTACACTCCAGGGGAGTCCCCAGTATTGTGCTAGCCTTCCTGATTAGCTCATTGAGCTTGCTAATGCCGCTGCTTCTGATGCTGCAACAACAGACTGATTGAAGATCAGATCGATATTTTGCCGCAGACATTAAAGGACCTGAGTTAATTACGTGCCAGGAAAGATGATGCTCTAATGATATCTCGTTGTTATTTATACTCTGTTATTTATAACAATGACAATAAAGTTGAGTTGAATTGAATTGAATTGGGTTCCAAGGTATCTGTAGCTCTCCACCTCCTCACCCAGAATGTTTGGTGTAGTTCTGATCCTCCCGAAGGTCCACAACCATCTCCTTGGTATTGAACACAATCCATCATGCATGCACAATTTCACTGTTTGTGTTTTCATGTTAATACAACGTTAAGTACATGATTATGTGGTAAGGTGTGGATAAGGAACTCGATGTCCAAATTTCCAAGACTTCATGCATGCTTCATTCTTTATCGACCCAGATACTTTACTGTACAAATCATAGAGAGTCAGTTGGAGCCCAAAGAGAGGTTACGAACACCTCATCATGGGCCTGTGCGTTCAGTCTTTCACTGTGGAGGATACACGGATGTGTCTGCATCCGGATCTCAGGGTAGAGGTAGATATGAAATGAGTTATTCTGCGAATTATGGACATTCCTGGATATCTCTGAGAATGTAGCCAAAAAGTTCCTCCTCGTCTGCTGCCTCTTAACAATGCTGTCAGTTTTAGAAAACTGTTTGGTTAGGTGTAAACAACATTTCCTACATTTCATTAGACACAGTAAAATCAATCATCGGCTGCTCCAATGGAATATGTGTATCTAAAATAAAAGAGAATCTGTTTAACGGCACTACATATTGTCAATTTGCTATGCAGCTCGCTTCCTTTCCAGTGCACTTATTCCTGTTGGGGAACATTTTCTCCAAGCTTGTCATTAAAATTAAATGTTGCTGCAGTCTTGGCTGTTTCGTCTGGAAACGTAATGTAGTGAGGTTTAAACAGGAGTACAGTCATGCACAACACAGCAGACATGAGTCTGTGTTAATCTTTCAGTCATGTCAGGTATGTCCAAAATCAGCGTGAATACTGGTTAAACTGGGAACCCAAGTTAAACTCAACGCTGTCCAATTTGTGCCAACAGTTTCTCAAAAAGGATTTCATTATCTCTTATTTATTTCCGTGACTGCAGTCTTTATATTGTGTGGACAAATGTAATCTTCTAAGAGCATGCTGTGATTCAGGGTGAATTATTTTTAGATCAAAAGTAAGGCAGACGCTTCAAGCTCATTTAATTTAATCATGAATTCTTCTTTTAATTCATATTAAAGCTTAATGTGGGCACTCTTTCTAAACGTAACAATTTCATTTTTATGTAGCGAATAAATAAATAATGGTGGTGTAGTGGTAAGCATTGTTGCCATGCACCTCCAGGGTCCGGATTCGATTTCCGGCCAGATCCGATTCCCGATTCCCGCTTGGTGGGTTTCCTCCGGGTACTCCGGTTTCCTCCCACAGTCCAAAGACATGCAGATTAGGCTAATTGGTGTTCCTAAATTGCCCGTAGTGTGTGAGTCAGTGTATGTGTACCCTGTCCAGTGTGTACCCCCCTCGTGCCCTAAGTCTCCTAGGATAGGCTCCAGGCCCCCCTGCGACCCTGAATACAGGATAAAGCGGTACAGTATAGAAGATGAGTGAGAGTAACAAAGTGAGCATTCCTGTTTCATGTACAGTGGTAACTTGGCATACGAACCCCCCCACCTCGTGAATTTCCGCCTTAAATTTGTCTCTGCAGATTTTGTCTCTGCAGATTTTCGGCATACAAGTGATGAAACTGAAGCCGTGTGTACAACGTCTGGGAGCCGTTCAAAACTTGTTTCCGTCAGTGGAAAGACAAGTGAAGCGAGGTTACATAGTTTTTTTGCATTTTGTACAAGATTTAGTAAAGACATAGCACCATACTGTAGGTCCCAAGAATGTCATCAAGGACGGTAGCAAGAAGAAAATGCAGCGGCTTTCAGTTTGTTTTTTTTAAAGCAGCCAGTGCCAAGAGGAATCGTAAATTAAAGGTTAAGTGAGGTTTAATATCTATTTATTTCATTTCACTAAACAGATTAAATTCGTACGCCGTACATTACTGTAATCGCTGTATCATTTACTCTATGCTAATATCACATCAAAACCTAGTTTTCATTTTCATTTTTGTTAGCGCTGTCCCTTTATTAGTCCACATCACACTGAAATCAGGCTAATTGCTAGAATATTGCTAGCTTTTTGTTTTTGCCTTCTTCAGCAGTGTTTAAAACGTTGTTAATGTCACTCCTTTATAACTATAAATCAGCAGCATTTCTGAATAGTGTGTGATGTTCTTCTGCGCAGTAACACCTACAGTATAGTTCTTTCCGTAATAACATTAAATCAATTGGAACTTTGAGCTGGATGTTGTTTTTAAAATATGACGCTCCGGTTAGCATTGCTTTCACATCCACTATCTTGTTCTCTGCTATATTATTAACGCCTGTTTTGTCTTTTTTTTTGTTCCTCCCAGCTATCGTGGTGCTGTTTATTACCCTGCGGAGCAAAAAGAGTAAAAAAGAGACGCTGATCATTTCCGAGGAGGACGTCAGGGAGAACGTGGTGACGTACGATGACGAAGGCGGAGGCGAGGAGGACACAGAGGCCTTCGACATGGCGGCGCTGAGGAACCCCGAGGCCGCAGCAGAGGCACAAACAAAACAGAAGAGGAGAAAGGAGGAAGCGCAGTGCGAGCTGTTCACGGCCGTAGGGCTGGAGACGCTGAGTCCGTCGCTGTCCGTACCCGTCCAGGACATACAGGAAGCGATCCAGCTGAAGGTAGTGGAGGCGGATCAGGACACGAGCGGGCCGCCATACGACTCGCTGCAGACGTATGCGTACGAAGGCCAGGGTTCTCCAACTGGCTCCATCAGCTCCCTGGACCTTCCTGATCCTCCTTTTGAACCCAACACTCCTGAACAGGACTCCTCGTGGCCTGACGATCACTCGCTCGCAACACTTTTCCAGGAGAAGAAGAGCAGCCAGCACACGCTCTAGTGTCGCTCGGCGTGCGTTTAAAAACCCTGATATCGTGTCTTTTTTTTTTCTTTTTTTTCCTCATCGGTGTTCAGATGATCCTGCACAGAAAAGCTGTTTTGCTGTTTTTACTTTTTTTTTTTTTTTTTGGTCCAGATTTTTAGTGGGATTACTTTGATTCTTGTTTTTCTTTTTTTGGAGAAAAAGTGAGAAAATCCTAAACACAAGGACCAACAAAGGAAACTATTTTCCCTGGTGTATATTTTATATTGCTTAATAAAGTCCATGATTGCGGATAAATAAATAAAAATATATTTGTTTATTTGTTCTTTTTCAGCGAAGAAAAAAAATCGAGTGAATCATATCACAACAAAAAAAAAGGAAATAATTTTATATTCTTGTTTAACCTGCTTTCTATTCCTCAGGCACGTGTCGCTGAAAGGTGGAGTTTCAGAGCTTCCTGTCCACTAATATGATAATATACAAAAATCAAAAAAAATATATTTATATAATAAAATATAGTTTCAGAGATGTTATTGTTTAATTTTATAGCTGATCACTTTGTTTGAATCATATTCATCTTGTGTCTTTCGTCCAATTAAATGCTCTCTAAAACATACAGTCCCCGCCTCCATGGGCGTGGCTGGATCTACAGTAGCAGCTCATTATGGTTAAACCTGGTTCCTTAGTGTGTTCCCTTTTCGAGCCACCATTTGCTTTAGAAAAAAAGTGTTATAGATTGGAAGTGGGTGGAGTTTTAGTTTGAACTGCTCATTCTATTTTGTGATATAAAGGCTCGCATTATAAATGGTGAGGACTTGGGGCATCTTGAAGGGGCGTCTATTGGCCACCATCAAGAAGTTCAAGATGTTGTCAAGAAAACGCATGCAGAATGCACATTTGCGGTGGAATTTAGAGTTTGAAATAGAGGCCAATCCCGTTCATTTGTCTTCATACTGTATCTCTCACATTTATTCAGTTCACAGTGCGTTTTTCATGCTCAGGTCAAAGGGCATGCGATTTGAGATAAATCACTGTTGTCATAACATAGGAAAATAACTTATTATAATTCCTGGGAACTGGAAGAATTCTAATTGGATTAGAGCAGCATTCTGTAGAAGGTAATTGGATTCAAATGCTTCACTGGGCACCTTTTATTACTTCCCCATGACTTATGAATCAAGTGTGAAAAGTCTGTGTTTGCAATCTCGTCCTGATCAATTCCTCAGTCTCGCAGCATGCACACCAACAACGCCGCTTTAATATCTGCTGTAGTAGCGCCGCCTCTGTCGCTGCTACTGATGATGAAGATGATGATGACGACGGCGGGTACGATCGTCTCTAGGCATGGCTTCGTAAAGTGTTACACAATATGCACAATAGAAAAGGACCGGATATCAGGAAGTAACCCAAGACAGACAGATAACACAAAACAAACCAGAGTTGTTTCGCGTTTGATACAATATAATAATAAAAAAAAAAAAAAACAGCAACAACATTTTTTTTTAGCTAAACATTTATTTAAGCTAACAATTGTTGCTATGGTTACCCAGCATCAAACACCGTCTCTTTCCTTCTCTCTCCACCTGTTTTTGAAGGCGCTAGAAAAATGTAGACATGTTAATTGTCAGGCCTCTTGTCATGGTAAGAGTTTAATATTACTAGGTTATTATAATTAATTGTATGAAGGGAGTTCAAGTCAAAGCGGGACTTCTGATTGTGCAGAATAACAGAAAAACCTTATCCCAGTGTTTCACTACTGCTTGGACACCATCAAGGTAGAAAGTTTTTTTAGTACACCAGAGCCATGATCAGACTGTCTGTTCTATGTCTGAAACGCCGGCCTCCCAGGAACTCCTTTAATGGCCTAAACATGTGGAAATGGTTTGGGACGAGGTCAGGCCTGTACGGGAGACGTGGCAATAACTCCCAAAGTTCCTGTAATGTGCAAGTGGTTTTGGTGAATGATTGTGTGTACAGTTCACACACACAGATCTCTTCTGCAAGTTGAAAATGTTGATTTTGAAGGATAAGGTGTTCCACTCGCCGAATGTTCTCAGGAACGACTGCATGGGGTTCTGAGCCACCACTACCAGGATCGTCATTAGTCATTAACGGACGTACGGCCTTCTTTATATCATTCGCACCATTCACATGCTTTACTGCGGCTGAGAGTCTCATCACCGTACTGTGCTTGAAGTCTTCTGTAAATATCAATCGCTTTTATGCCTTCATTCACCAGAAATTTCATCACAAGTCTCAGTTTGACTTGACCCTGTAGAACTTCAATCAAAAATATCGTACTGTACAAGGCCAGCCAATCAGATAGTGTTATCTCTGTGGACATAGTAAACCATTATTAAACACTGAAACATGCAAAAGTATTACTAGTTATTAGTTATTATATAAATTATTAATTATATTTAGTTAATATCTAAAAACATAATCAGTTCTTACTTCAGCTCTTTTGTTACTTAGTATTTATTAAAACATGCTCTGTTATTAATCAGGGTATTAACTAAAGTAATAACTAACAATACAACATACTCAGTAATTACCTGGTTATTAAACTAAAATATAATTTGTTATTACTTGTTATTACTCTTCCATTAACAGGTCACACTCATTTAGTATTAAATAACACACAATACTGTCTAAACACTAAAAATTTTTTTTTTGGGGGGGGGAGGTGGGGGTGGGGGGGTTGTATTAATTTTTCATGGTATTTTTTGCTAACCTGATTCTGGATTAAAAATTACAGGCGAATGTTATTGCATCATAAAATAAAAACGAGCCCATTAGGTTCTAATCTACAAATACAGGACATGTGGGAATGATTTACCAAGCGAAAAAGCGGGGGGGGGGGGGGTGTCTGATTTGCATATTCACCTGAAACCTGAAGTCATTTAAAAGAAATCGCGCAAGTGGAACATTTTGGGTTTAAAAAAAATAAAAAAAAAATAAAAAAACAAGGTCTTCAAAAGACATTTTGGTGACTTTGACACAGAATTCAACTTAAAAGAAAAAAAAAGTAATTCTTTTCTCAATTATAGTTCTGAATAAATTGAAGACTATTTCCTAAAATTAGTGTCAGAAAAGTCAAAACCGTGACTGCAAAATTTCGGTAGATTGAAATCCTAATTGGCTGTTTAAGGAAGAAATAAGACTGAGAAGTCACAGCTCCTCATATTACCATAGCTGGATATAAACAGAGGCTCGTCCTGATGAATAATTCATGATGGTGTGATTGTTTAAGGCTGCGCGCTGAGGCCACGTTAAATCAAACCACACGGCTGCTGCTGCTCTCAGAGTGGATACGATGACGAGCGAAAAGAGCAAAGCCGACAAGTTTCGAGTCCTTGCACGTTATGGCTCACCATAATCGGTATTCAAGAGGCGGACATTTAATTAGCAAATGTAATCATTATGATAATGAGAGCACGTCAGGGCTTCAGTTTCACCTCACGTAGTTCTGTTCGTTTCCCCTCCGAGCGGCGAACCGTCTCGTGTGACGGCGATGATAACCCCTCATTACCGAGGGGACGTGAGCGAGACAAGTCCTTGGACTAAAAGTCAAAATGCAGTCACATGATCAGAACAGTTTTGTTAGCGTGTTAGACAAAGTGTCATGTCGAAAGAAACACGCTTTTAAATGAAAAATAAGTGCTAATGCAGCTGAACAGTCAGCGCGAGAAAACCGACTAGCAGGATTTTAGAAGCAAAATAAAGATTTGGTCAAAAATCTCTTTTACTCTTCACTAACAGTGTTAGCATTGTTGTGTCTACCTTATCACTCTACTAGCGGTGTATTACTGTAGCTATCTGTAATTTTAGCCACCATGCTGGGTTTTTGGTACCTTTGATATATTTTACATTTAAATCCTAATACAAAGCTTTTACTGCTAATTTCTAGATGCAAATTAGCAGTAAAAGCTTTGTATTAGGATTTAAATGTAAAATACAAATAAAATTCATTTTCTATGCTGACTGATTTGGAAATTCTTCCACCATATATATAAACTAGCGTAATTTTCTTTCACCATGCTGTCGGCAACATCACAAGCCTCAAAGGGTTAATAATTAGCCTTCATTTGTATGGCATGACTGGCTTAAGAGCTATTTTTCTTAGTTGTGAAGTCTCCCATCAGCCACCGCTTCAAAACAAGCAGGGAATATAAAATAGAAATAGAAGCTGTAATCATTTCTTAACAGCAGCATTTAGCATGTTAAACATTAGCATGTTGCGCTACTGCGTTCAGGTCACTAAAACTTTAAAAATCCTTCGATTTGAATTGATAAGCAGGTGCCTGTCCGACAGCTCTAACACTTAGTCACTGGTACTATAACTATATGCTAGCGTAACAATAATGCTAAAGTATTAGCAAAAACCTGACGATTAGCTCTACTCCAGTGTGGAGCACAGTTGTGATATTTTCATAACAATGCTGCGCGTAATGAATATCATGATACTCTACATCACATGATTCTGGGAGTTTACTGAGTTCTGATCACCAGGGTTGCCAGATTGTTCCTGAGTAGAACATGTGGTTTTGTAACGTCAGGACCAGCCAGTCTCAAACTGGAGAAGGCCACAACCTGTTCTAAAATCACGTAACATATGTACAAGAGGAAGAGAAGTGAGGAAAAAGGGGACATACACTGCCTGGACCAAAAAAAAAAAAGTCAGATGCACAGAAATATTTAATTCAACTTCATTTAGCTTTGATCGCACACATCACATGTTGTCCAGTTCATGTGTGAAAATGATTCCTCGTTCTCCCAGAACCGCTCTCTCACACTCTGAGTCCTGGAATATGGTGCGTCATCAGGGAAGAAGAAAAACCTCCATAGATGTGATAACCTGGTGATTCAGTACATTCAGGTCGTCATCTGACTTCATTTTATTGCCCCATAACGTTACTGAGTCTCGACCTGAGTAACTGATCAACCCCAGATCATAACACTGTCTCCAGACACTTGTACAGTGGACACTATGCATGATGGGAGCATCGCTTCATGAGCTTCCCTTCTTACCCTGACACGCCCATCACTCTGGAATAGGGTCAGTCTGGACTCATCAGATCACATGACCTTTTTTCATCACTCCAAAGTCCAGTCTTTATGCTCCCTAACAAACTAAAGGTTTTTGTCTGATGAGTCTCAGAAAATGATGAGATAGAAAATATGGACCAAAGAACATCCTGTTGTTGTCAGTGTAAAATAAAATGCAACATAAAAGTGATATGTAAACGTTACATAAAAATGAACAACTACATACTTTGAAAAATGCAAACATGATGATCCATGAATGAGAAAACTGTGAGAGTCGAAATAATATGAATCTAGTAACATTATATTACCAAATGGTCAAACTGAGCCACGAAATTTGTTTATCAAAATTGTTATTATTCATCAGGTTATAAAATAGCACTTGATCCAGAATATCCTGTTATTGTGCATCTGATTGGTTTATATCATGCTTCTGATGTAACAAAAAGACTAATGATGGAAGTAGATAATAAATGTTCATAATATTTTTAAATTATTTTTTATTAGTCAAAATAAAATTCTTTAACACACCCACAGTTTGAAGGATAAGCTGACCAAGTTCTCGTGTGTTATGCTCAGAGCTTACTATATAAATTAATTCTTAAGTTCATTTGTTAAAAAGAGAAAAAAAAATGTTCCTCAAGGATGAGCAATTTTTCTGCTTAACCTTCTGTCTTAGAATAGCACTTCATTATTAAAGACAAACGAATGTAATCCTGAGCGCTTGGTGATGAAGTACAGCTAAAAAAATGAAAATAAAAAAAACGGCGACATCCCGATGATGTGTGTGTTGCACTTTGTTGATGATGCGTCTCGTTCTAGCTATTAAGTGAACCGTCGTAGGTGCTTTCCTCCCAACAGAGAACACACTCCACTCATTCAGCGCTGCGAAACAATCACGGCTAATCTCCCAGGAGTCTTTATCCTGTAAATTAGCTTCTGTTGTGAAGCGCACCATAATTAAACGCCACGTCCCATTCACTGTTCCTTTACTTAATTTGCAGGGAGCACAATGCAATCAGCAGTCGTCCCAAAGAAAAAAAAAATGCACAAATGCCCAACAATTAGTGTGGGATTTCAGACCCTGGTCAATAAAGCAGCTCCCAAATGGTGCTAACGAGCCCCGGATCGTTGACGGATTACAGTAAATGAAATCTAGCAGAGTATTGAAAATCTGTGAAGCTTTCAGAGGAGGATGTGAAAGCGACTTCATTCTCGGTGCAGTGCTAATATTTAACATAATCCTGTTAGGACATGAAGGGAAGCGTCTCGCTGCTAACAATACGTCTCAAGTCTATTCACACAAACTACTTTTTTCCATGTCGCTGTGCTGAAATGAGCTCCGTACAGTCTCCACACAGCTCCATAGTGGCTCAGGTGTTCAAGCACTTCGCGCAGGTTAGGAAATAAAATCTGCTACTTTGTGTAAGCGTATGTTTTATATGACGCTTGATAGAAGCGTGAAAGCGCTATGTTACGTGAAAGAAAATTAAAGGTAGGGGGTGGGGGGGTGGGGGCTGGTAATTTGTTTTGCACTTCTCGGCCACCGTACCATACACTTCCACTTTATTTTTTTATCACTTTTTTTTTTTTAGATACATAATTTTTTCCTGGATTGGTTTCTACTTTAAGGCGGCATGGTGGTGTAGTGGTTAGCACTGTCGCCTTGCACCTCCAGAGTCTGGGTTCGATTCCTGGCCAGGCTTGATTCCCATCTCTGTGTGTGTGTGTGGAATTTGTATGTTCTCCCGGTGGCTTTGGACTGTGGCTTTTCTCCTACAGTCCAAAGACCTGCAGATTTGGCTAATTGGCGTTCCCAAATTGCCTGTGAATGAGTGTATATGTGTGTGTGCCCTGCGATGGATTGGCACCCTGTCCAGGATGTACTCCGCCTCGTGCCCTAAGTCTCCTGTGATAGGCGAGAGTGAGAGTGATTTCTACTTTTTTTTCTATTATTATTTCTTTTTTTAGATTACATTTCTACTTTATTTTTATTATAGATAAATAGATACAGTAGATAGATAGAGTACTTTATTAATCCCAAAGGGAAATTGTATCGTTACAGCAGCCAGTTCACGATTATGCAGTAAGTATTAAGCAACAAGCAAGAAATGCAGTGAGGAAAAGGTCAAGATATAAAATATTAAGGATATACTGTTCACAATATAAGGTGCATTAATGATATGAGTAATTCGAGTATACTGTTCCTTTGTACATGATGATTGTATATACAGGTGGGAACGAGACTGTAGTACATACTGTAAGGTGCATGAGCAAGCTGAAATATTACTAAAAGAGAGGATGAAATGAATGAAGGATGTGATCGTAGTGCAGTGAAGACAGACTGTATATGAGCCAATTTATTGTGATGTCAGAGACGGAGGTCCCTCTCCTGACACAGAGCAGAGTTATTGTAAAGTCGAATTGCAGTTGGCAGAACAGACTTCCTGTAGCGGCGCTCTCTGTCACAGCGGAGCCGCAGCGTTCTCGTACTGAAAGTGCTCCGCTGTTTATCCAATAGGTGGTGGAGGAGATGTGAGGTGTTCTCCATGATGGGTAACAGTTTGTGTAACATCCTTCCCTCCACCACCAGCTCCAAACCCTCCAGGGTAGTGCCCAGTATTGAGCTCGCCTTTTCGATGAGTTTATTGAGTTTCTTAGAGTCACCGCTTCTGATGCGGCTGTCCCAGCAGATACCGTAAAAGCAAAGAATATTGCACTCGCAACAATAGACTGATAGAAGGACTGCGACATTTTGCTGCAGGACCTGAGTTTCCACTAGAAATAGAGTCTGCTCTGTCCTTTCCTGTAGACAGTGTCTGAGTTGCATTTCCAGTCCAATCTGTTTTCCATGTGAACTCCAAGATATCTGTAGTTCTTCACCACCTCCACCTTGTCATCCAGACTGTAGATGGTGCTTGGTCCTCCTGAGATCCACCACCATCTCCACCTTGTCATCCAGACTGTAGACGGTGCTTGGTCTTCCTGAGATCCACCACCATCTCCACCTTGTCATCCAGACTGTAGACGGTGCTTGGTCCTCCTGAGATCCACCACCATCTCCACCTTGTCATCCAGACTGTAGACGGTGCTTGGTCCTCCTGAGATCCACCACCAT